>OZ020254.1:18679920-19018727 GCA_963971285.1 Astropecten irregularis | reverse complement strand
TTTAACGATAGATTGCAATCGATCACGATCGTTAAACGTCAAAATCCATAGACCTACATGTGCGAATTTCGCGCCATAACATCAACAAGTGGGCGGGGCTTGAGTGGACTTAACAGTTACCCATTCAAGAATGGATTATCCGCAAAATTAGTTATTCCTAACTTTTCTGCCCAATTATTCAACGAGTTTGACTCTTTTTAACAAAATATAACATGTATTTAGCTTCTTTAAACATGTTGATTTGCTTTTCAAGAAATATAAAGCCTTAAATGCCATTCCAAACAGTTTGGAACTTTGAATAATTTCTGCAAAAGGTAACTAAAATGTTATAATTTGCATGAAATGTCATAATGTTTCTCAACTATTGAGGGCGTCCCATGCGCAACCTTTGACCTTACACACGTGCGACTGTGTGAGTAAATGCATGGTAAATGTAACGGAATTTGTTTTTCTTCAAGTTCTGATCTTAAAATCCTACATCAAATGCCATGAATACGCTGTGGGATTACACACTGAAAGAGCAGCTCAAAGACAACAGTCATCTGGCAAAATGTAAGTTAAACTATTATGAAAATTGTAGACATTTCACTGAGAAAAAATCGCGTACGCGTACCGTAACGGGTATGACACACCACCATGTTATTGTTAAAGGGAGCATACATGTACAGTAGTTTATAGGGAGCCGATATAGAATTTGCAGGATGTGCGTTTTGGCTGAATTTTGGAAGCGAAGGTCTTAACAACAACAACAACAAATAACAACAAAAAATTATGCGTTTGAGACTGAAAATGGACTGACCCGTTTGTAAACAGTGCAAACAGTCAGCATGGGAAATCTTGGTTCATCAGATGCTGGGTTTTTCAAGGAAATAATTAGATTTAAATCATTAGATTTAGTGTCTTTTAAAAAGATCGTTCGTCGAATGATTGAGTAGCATTTTGAAAGCGTGGTGTAACCGTGAAGGATTCGGCCGTATTTCTGCTATCCAGATTAACAAAGCGTAAAAAGGTACATGAAACAACGTCTGTAAGAAAGTTTAAGACCTTCACTTCTGTTACCAAATTCAGCCAAAATGCACATCTTTGCAAATCCTAAATGCTTCCTTTAACCAGAAAAGAGTCAAAGCAATGCCCTAAAACAATTTTGATCTTTTAAAGATAAAGAATAGCAGAGTTTTTTTTAAATACTGTGGGAGTTTTTCACTGAACTCTATCAACAAGTGGGCACCGTATGGGACTCGGAATGTCACAGTTGACTGTTACTGTATCTTCCTTGATATTTTTGCCCATGAATCTGCATTTCTTTGACAAAAACCAAAGTATGATATTACCTTTAACATAATTTACAGCTCTCTTCAGAAATGATTTTTCCTACATTTGAAAAATTGATATCTAATTGATTATTTCTTTCCTTGAAATTTTGATCTATATCACTCCTCATGAACAATATAGAAGCGGGCAATTTGGGGTTGCACCCCCTCCCTATTTCCTGAAAACTTGATTTGCTCCTGAGTTACGCTCATAAACCAAAGCATATCTCTTCATGAATTCATACGAGGCTTTTGCTGATTGGTCAACCTTTTGTCGTTATGTTTTTGTCACAGGTTTGATTTTATTCAACTTGGTTCAGCCTAATCTCAACTGATGCCAAGATCCCAGATGTTGTCAAGGCAACCAGTCATCTGACTTTCCTTGAAGGGAGACAGTCACCAGTCTTCCAGCCAGTCAGAGTGGCCATGACTGTCCTACTCCCCTACCTACCACCAGGCCAGCCAACCAACCATCTGGGCAGCTCCCCGGTCTATTGGGGAGACAGTCACCACCACCAGCCATCCAGCCAGTCATCCAACTAGTCAGAGCGTTCATGACTATCTTACAAGACTACCTACCAGCCAGCTAACCAGCCAGTCAACCATCTGGACAGTTTTCGCCCATACGGGGAGACAGTCACCAGCCATCCATCCAGTCAAATCATTCATGACTGTCTTACAAGACTACTACCAGCCAGCCAACCTGCCAGCCATCCAGTCAGAGCATTCATGACTATTCTACTAGACTACCTACCAGTCAGCCAACTTGCCAGCCAACCAAATGGACAGCTTTCTGGTTAATTGGGAGACAGTCACCAGCCAGCCATCCAGCCAGTCAGAGCATTCATGACTATCCTACAAGAATACCCATCAGTCAGCCAACCTGCAAGCCAACCTGCCAGCCAACCAGCCAGCCGACCAGCCAGTCATCCACCCAGTCAGAGCACTCATGACTCCCCGCCAGCCAACTTGCCAGTCAACCAGCCTGCTAACCAGCCAAGGGGAGTGTGACTGTCCAACTAGCCAGCCTCTAAGGAAGCACTCATCCAGCCACCCAGCCAGTGAGAGTGTGACTGTCCAACAAGCCAGCCTCTAAGGAAGCACTCATCCAGCCACCCAGCCAGTGAGAGTGTGACTGTCCAACTAGCCAGCCTCTAAGGAAGCACTCATCCAGCCACCCAGCCAGTGAGAGTGTGACTGTCCAACTAGCCAGCCTCTAAGGAAGCAGTCATCCAGCCATTCAGCTAGCCAAGAAGATGCCACACTTGGATTTGGACAGGTACATTTTCAAAATGATTAAAACAACCATTTAAAACAATTATTGATGGATTTTCAGACTTGTTCATTCATACTTTATTATCAGTTACTGATGTTAGGCTGATGGTAGGTTAGTTTACCTGGGGACCAAGAACAACCATCCATTTATCTTATGGGACATGTAGTTTAGACGTTTAGACGTTTAGACGTTTAGTTTTTTACCAGGTGGTACTTGCAGGACTAAAATACGGAAGTATACTTCATGGAATAAGACAGTGGCCGATGTGCTGTTTGATTCAGTTTCATTTGCAATTTTGTTAACACTCTGTTAATTTCCAATGTTGTTTTCTTGTCACAGGTTTGATCTTAGTCAACTTTGCTGGACCTGATGTCCTGATCTGAGCTGATGCCAGGCCCCCTGATTCCAGCAAGGCAACCAGTTATCTGTCCATCAGTCAAGGGAGACAGTCATCATGCAGCCACCCAGCCCAGCCATCTAGTCTGACTGTTCAACTAGCCATCCCCTTAGGAAGCAGTCATCCAGTTATTCAGCCAGCCAAGAAGATGCCACACTTGGACTGCCACAGGTACGAAAAAGAAGTTATACATTCAATGAACTTGCATCTTGAAAGAGTATAACCCTTTTAACAGATTAACGTAATCAATAAGAATGTGATTAAATAGAGAACTCAATCCACATTGTGCCTCGGGTGGGAGTTGAACCAAGGACCCTCTTTATGCTAACAGGTCAAAGCTTAGGTAATCAAATACACTTGTGTGATTAAAGTGAAGGATATCAAAATCCACATGTTGCCTCTGGTGGGACTGAACCTCTGACTGAAAGACCATGAAGTATCTGTTTCATATCATTGAATACGTTTTCATTAATTAATTAACTAAATGTAATTATTATTTTTTATGTCAAATCTGTTTAAGTGTGAGTGCTTTTCTGTGACCTTTAACAAGCATGGGTTATCCCTTAAAACATCAAATTTTCTATCATTGAATTTTCATTTTATATGGAAAATTATATCAGGATTTGTAAATTTATTTACCAATTTCTGTTTCTTTGACTGTATTAGGTGATCTTGTCAAGGCATTCTACCAATGAGATGTCACCCATTCCAGTGATGTTGCCTGTCCAGTACTAGAAGGAGTCATCATAAAGTAAATAGAATTATTTTATCTATTATTGCTATAATATTTGTGCATTAGAATTGTAAGTTTTTATGTAACTATGTAACTATGTAATGTCGGATGTTAATGTAGGTGGTAAATCTCAGTAGGATTTATACTCCTAAAAACGTGTAGCTATCAGGCTCCTCTGGTGGGATTTGAACCAGAGACCTACCAAATACCTGCGAGAGAAAAACTCAAAGCTACAATTCTGTGATCAAGAATGTGTAGCATTGCTGAAGGACAATTACTTTGTTGTGAATTTGACACAAGGATTTAAACACTAAGTTCCTCTGGTGAGATTTGAACCAGAAACTTAAGGTTAGATTATCGAAGAAACATATCTGATCTAGAAAAACCCAATCCACATTGGCGTCTCTGGTGGGATTTGAACCAGACACCCCTGAACTGAAAAACTATGAAATGAAATATGAACCTAGCAAACCAAGTGGGCTTTTGTTTACCTCCATACATTGACATCTAGTTTTGTTTATTTCATTGATGTGTAATTTATTGTATCATACATTTGTATTTTTTGCTTATTGTACTGGAGAAACACTCAATGCTATGACAACTGAATGTTCGTGTTAATCATTGCTGAACAAGGAAAGGATTATTCGTCGCGGTAATTACAGTTAAGGAAAAGGGTGATCGATGTCACGCGATGTTGTGTTGCTGGTAGCAACGTTTCGGCTGCTGGAACTGTACATCCCCGGATTCCGGCTTCCCACCATCCAGCAACATGACCACCGCAATGCCACGGACGGAACCACTGAAGCGCACCGAAGCCACGCCGAGGACACGCCCCCCGACCACCCACGGAGTGAAGCATACGACGCCCACCCGAGTGGACCAACAGGATATGACAGACACCGCAGCATCCAGTTCTTCAGTTGCCTGATAGAGGCTAGTTGTTCCAACAGCCGAAACGTCGCTACCAGCAACACAACATCGCGTGACATCGATCACCTTTTTCCTTATTGCTGAACAAGTTGGCTTTTACAATTTATCTGAAAAAAATTCAAATTCTTGCCTGAGATGGCCATGATATGAAGAGGAAAATAATTTGTAGATTTTGGTCTTTCTTGATCCAAAACTATGTACAGGTTTTATGCATACAAACAAATGCCAACAACTCTTAAACTTGTTAATTTCGTCAAATGCAGTGTAAAGTGGTCATGCATTGTGTGTTTCTGACAGCTAGCTAGAGTTTATGTCAAAGTTGGGATGGATTCATGATATTTGAGCATTTTTTTGAAGTCCCCAAATTATAACACTGCATTGGTGGCAAATCAATTTCAATTCTTATTTCTGTATTGTGTGTCACACCTTGTGTCCATGTAACACAAAAACCATGTCCCCTGGGTGGGAACTGTTTATCGGATTTACTTGCCACTTTGCTTTTTGCTCATGTTAGTCCCTTTTCCCCTGGTTGGGGCAACTTTTCACAATGATCAGGCTTTTCCTCAGAAACATTCTAAATTGTTTAGACATTTCACTTTCCTTTTTTTCCTTCACAAATGGATCCATCCCTTCTCATTGTAAAAGTTCTAAAACTTGCATAGTGGTTCAGGATTTGGTATCACATTAATAGACATGGAGAAAATATCAATTTTTTTCCCTTTTCTTGCATGAATTTCTTTGACAGCTATTTTGAATTTTTTATTCCCATTTGATCTCCTAAAACATCAATTCTAGTAATTTTTTGAATTGTTCTGAAACATGTGAAATGTCAGCATCATTTTTTCTTCTTCATGGACATAATACTTGTAATAAGACAGTATTGAGTCTATGTTTTCATACATCCTTTCTACAGTTCTACATATTTTACATGAATTTCTCATCCTCCTCAATTTCAAACTCTTACCAGTTGTACCCCTGGGTGGGACTTGAAAACAAACCCTTTTTATTGCAAAACTCTATCTTCACATGTTTGAATGTGATTCACAATCCTGAACCATATCTTTGCTGACGAATCTTAAGTATATTGTTTTTGCGTGTTTTAAGGGTCATTGATTTGAAGTGATAGGAGTTGAAGTTTGTGTCTGATGTCAAAAAAACGTGGGTTGACAAAAAGTTTCAAATTCATATTTTAAAAATTCTTTTTAAATTCAGGTATTCATGGGTCATTTTGGGGTTTTCTCATTTCATTCAATTTGGGGTTTGAATTTTTTTCTCTTTTTTCTTGTCTTGTTTTGGGGGTTTCTTTTTTTTGGGGGGGGGGGGGTGCCAATGCTTTTTTTTTCCAAAAATTGTTTTATTTCCAGACCTTATGAAGAACTCCATCATTTCAAATGAATGCACTCTAAAATTCTATTTTATTGCCTTTTTCTTAAAAATGTTTTCTCTTTGTGGGTGTGTGAGTTTCTCAAACAGACAGATTGATCATGCGCTGCTATGCAACAATAACAAGCTAAAATTTTATGTAAACGTACAAAAAAATGCATGAAAATTCATGCAGAAGCACTGAAAACAAATGCATATATATTTCTTCCAAATTTCAAAAACGTCTTCAAAACATCACGACAAAATTGATTTATGCTAACAAGTCTAAAATTTTCTCTTCAAAACCAGAGAAACAAATGTGCCAAATTCCTTTAACGCTGCGTATCTTGAAATTCAAAAAAAGTTTAACTTCAAGACATCATGACAAAATTTATTTTTCCAAACAAATCTAAAATGATTGTTCAAAACTACAGACGTGAAAAGCAACTTTTTCATTAGGACAGAACAAAACCTTTTTTGGCTAAATTTTCCTTCCATATACATTGTCACATATTAAGAAGCTGATATAGATTCTGTTTGTTGGAGTAATTCTCATACTGTTATTTAAACTGTTATAATCTGTTGTTAAAGTGTTTAAATCCTGTACAGATCAAATACACATAGGAAAGAAGCTCAGACGAGCATGTGAGTGCCGGCTGGTGCGTTCCTCTGCTGTCTATAGGATGTGGAGCAACTTAAATGACCCGGGTGCATTGGTTGATATGCGTCAGCTTGAGTGAAACCTGTCTTCAGTGTTGCTGGTATTCTACTCTGTAAGTGTTCTGCCTCACATGATTTGACAAGCTCATACCCAAATTATGCTTGCGGCAAAAACTAGAAGAAAGGAATTGATTGTTGTACACTAAGATGCTGATAGCGCTTGTATGATTGGTGCGAAGGACAGAGGACCCTTTTTTCGCACAGTTTTTTTCGCACTGATACTTTTGTTATCCTAAGTTGGTACCCTTCATCTTACTGTTCCTGTGTAACCAGGTGTCTTTTTAGGCCGGTCATGATGACCAACCCTTTTGCATAGGACATCTGCTTCTGATCTGAGGGGGCTCTTGACCTGATAGATGATGGTGACCTCTACTCAGTTGTTGATGTGATGATTAGAGAAACAGTTTTTTGGCATTGCTGGTTTACTTCATTACAATTCTCAGGTTTTGACCATTGGTTTCACTTGTGTAGTAGAAATTAAAACATTTTTAAATTTTAAAAATTTAGCAAGCTGTGGTGCTGTGATAAAATGATAACATAATTTTCCTTAGTGCAGTAACTGCTAACATTAAATCTTGCTAAAAATACCACAGTAATTTAACCAAAGGACAGAAATAACGATAAAGGCTGAAATGACCTTAAAATAACCATAAATAGTTATCTTCATATTAAATTTACCCTAAAAATACTGACAAAGTCAGTACAATTATTGAGATTGAAAACATAAAAAATAAAAGAATAATCAGATCAAATTAGAAATAAACAAATATGGGGGCATTTTCAGAAGCACCAAAAGGCTGGTATAGAAAGTAACAGCTTTTTACTGATCCGTGTAGCAACAGAAACAAACATTAATAGAAATGTAAAATTTTATAAGAAAGGTACATTAACTTGAAGCTAAATATTAAATGTGTAAAAGAGATTTTGACTAATGAAATAATTAGGAACAAACCAATATGAAGGAATTTTCAGAAGCCCTAATATAAATGGCCCCAATTATGCAGATGATGTTGCAACAAAAACAAATAATTATAACAAAATTCAAGTCAAAGAAAAACACATTAACTTCAACTTTAATATTAGTTGTGTCCTCTCAACATTTTGACTAGTATGCACCATTTAGGGCCTATTATCAGAAGATTAATTTATTCACGCAGATCTAGAATAAATCAGTAAATCACTTTAAAAAATATGCTACCAGTACCCTAGGAAACCTTGATAATCGAGACTAGAGAATGCAATAGGTTTAGGATTCCTAAACCTATGGTATAAACCATCTATCTACATTAGGAGTCAATTCACTTAAGTTCACTTCAGTATTTATTTCCACATAGATAAACATATTGACAAAGTAAGTACGATTATTGAGATTAAAAATAAACAAAAAATAAACAATAAAAAGATATAAAAAATAATCCCATCACTACGACAAACAAAATAAATAGGAATTAAACAATAGGTATACAAATGGCCAAACGTAGACAGGTTATAACTAGACATTTAATGTTCGTCCCGTGGACAAACACGAAGCTGTTCCGATTTTGTTTTAATTTGCTCATTAGGCTGATAACACAGTTCTGTAGCTTTGGCTGTATCAGTAGTCATGGTCATGACGAACAACAGACAATTTTTCCTTCCCTTTTTCAGGGTTCAAAGCATAAAAATTATTTTAAGATTACTTTTCTTCTATTCTGTTTAGCAAAATCATCACTGAAAATAACAAACACAGTTTTTGGACGTAAATAGGTTGAATTCTGAAGAAAAAGAACTAAGGAATAAAAAATGTAAATAATCTGATGATGTCATAATGACATCATCATTTGAAAGGTAGATTATATGTAACACATATATCATATGGATCCACCAAATGTCAAGGAGATCTGCCATTATTCCGGGGGTAAAATGAAATTTGTCTTTTTTATGACATCATGATGATGTCATAATAATCGTCGTGACAGCATGCATATATCTATTGTACGTAGCAGTACTATTACAGACGAAGAATAGGACACTAACAAAATTGATAAATTAGAAATTATGTCATGTTCCTAATATATAAACAATTAAACAAAATACTTTTTTGATGCAAATTTACCTTATAAACTTCCGTATGATTTCGCTTTTAAGCTTTGAAATAAAGCTAAGAATAAGAAGTCGAAAATTAAAACCGTAAAAACGTAAAAGCTAGGTTGATAAAGAATAATGAAAAATAATAATAACAAAAACAGTCACAACCTAGAATACGTCAGAACAGCTAATACAAATGTTAGTACTAGGATGGTTAAAGGTAAATAAGTAAAACTATTCAGGTATTAGCGTAGAAAATACTGGTAGCATTCTTCTTCTACACAAGTGAAACCAAGAAATCCATGAGGACATGATTGTTTCATTACTGCGCATATGAGTTTATGTTTTTCGAGGGGGTAATTTGTGATTCAGAATTCACAAACTATTAAATGTGGGGCAAAAAACGTTATTCAAAATTTGCCGAAGTAAGCTGCATGTTGAAATGTTGTTTCTCTGGTCAGCACATCATCATCTGGGCTGAAGTTGTTGTCATTTTGAAGGTCAAGGACTCAATTAGTGATGGAGTGGAAGTGTCCAAATGAATCGGTCTTTATTTTTGCTTTTTTGCCACCAAAGTTTACCGCCAAAATGTCTTCCAAGAACATATAGCGGCCTGGTTGCCCGAACAGGGGGTGAAGTCTGAAGTACACCCATGCAGGTCTATTAAGATTTAAGTGTACAACAATGAATCCTTTCTGAGCTTTGTTCAGGCCTCTGTTAGTCTTTTCAATGCGCGGCATTTGCATGCCAACAAAAGCCTGCATAGGCAATGAGCTTGTTGAAATGTGTGTTGCAGAACGCCTATGGAGCAGAATACCAGGAACACTAAGTCAGGTTTCAACTCAAGAGGGCGCTTTATCAGCCGATGTGCTTGGGTCATTAAGTTGCTTCATGTTCTGGACAGCAGAGGGCGCACCAGCCGGCACTTGCAATTAAAAAAAAAATAATAAAAAAAAAAATTGACACAATAGACAGTGATCTCTTTTTGCGTTTTTATTTTGTCAATACCTGAAGTACCCCCTCTATGTACAAATATGTGTGGTTAACCAAGAGTACACTTAACTGGTTTTAAAGGGACTTCATTGCAAACAGCCTCTCTGAAAAATGGACAACAGTAAGAGGGCGCTATTTCAGCTGACTTTATCCAGCATCAACAGCGCCCTCTAATTATAGACCATTTTCAAAGATGCTTATTGAAACAGTTCCAATAATACAAACTTCTGGCAATTTCCATGTGATCTCCATACATATTAACCTGACACAGCACAGAGGTCATATGTAAATAACCTAAAGGTTGTATGACTGGGACACATTTCAACTTGCAATGCAGACCCTTTGCAAAGATGCCATTTGAAACCTAACCTATGACCTTGTTTTTCTTATTACAGCGCAAGCAATGCATGAGAAATATGAAGGCTTGTACGAATGAGAGAACTTGCAAAATAGCAGAACAGATGCAAAGAATATAGACTTTTGAATGTTGTCGCGCATATCAGTTTCTGTTTTTGTATTTGCAGGAAAGTGATTTTGTATGCAACACGATGATTCTAATGTGAACGAACAAAGTCAAGCAAATACGCAATTCTGATGTTACTTTTGAATGTTGACGCGCATATCAAAATTTCTTTGTATTCCTTTTTGGATTTGCAGGAAAGTACTTTTGTATGCGACACGATGATTCTAATGTGAACGAACAAAGTCAAGCAAATATGCAATTCTGATGTTACTTTTGAATGTTGACGCGCATATCATAGTTTCTTTCTTTGTATTCCTTTGTATTTGCAGGAAAGTGCTTTTGTATGCAACATGATGATTCTAATGTGAACGAACAAAGTCAAGCAAATATGCAATTCTGATGTTACTTTTGAATGTTGACGCGCATATCATAGTTTCTTTCTTTGTATTCCTTTTTGTATTTGCAGGAAAGTGCTTTTGTATGCGACACGATGATTCTAATGTGAACGAACAAAGTCAAGCAAATATGCAATTCTGATGTTACTTTTGAATGTTGACGCGCATATCATAGTTTCTTTCTTTGTATTCCTTTTGTATTTGCAGGAAAGTGCTTTTGTATGCAACACGATGATTCTAATGTGGACGAACAAAGTCAAGCAAATACGCAATTCTGATGTTGGAGCGCAGACAATTTGGAAAGGTCATAGAATAATACATGTATATGGATCGGCACCCTTTAAACCAGTAGTAACCTGCTACCTTAAAGTGAGTCAGATTCAAATTGTTGTTTCAGAATTTGGTTTTCTATTATGCGGCTATACCAAAATGAACTTGTGCAATTTAAAATGGTAAATATATCAGAAACGTATATGTTAGTCCCTTTTCCCCTGGTTGGGGCAACTTTTCACAATGATCAGGCTTTTCCTCTGAAACATTCTAAAATTGTTTAGACATTTCACTTTCCTCTTTTCCTTCACAATTTTTGAGAATAACTTTTTTTTGTTCTGCAATGTATAAAAATTTGTTTGCAAATTTCTGGTTGGAAATGTATAATTTGCAAAACTAACTGGCGATGTTTTGAACAAATTTCAGATGCAGGTATTGAATATTTGAAGAAAAAAAATGACTCAAAAAATTGACTTAAAAATTCAGTCAGTTTCCCTTGTGTGGATGATTTAAGTAATACTTACATGAATTCGCTTACTGACTCAGTTAATGGTAACAGGTTACATGTACCTATGGTTAATCACTTAAGGTATGGTGACAATTTGCCAGCGGATAACCCGACTCTTGTTAATTGTTGAGGATTTTGTATTTTTGTTTTTGTTATAACTCCAATATTGACCCAAATATCCTTAAATGCCTATTTCATGAAAATTACTTTTGTATGCAGCTGAATATTTGCTGAACAATGTTGCACTATTTGTTGCACTAACAACACAACCATCTCAGAATCAACTGTCAAATTTTTGACTTTTGGCGATGTACAATCTACAGCCTTCGTTAACAAAAACTGATTTTGTTCAGTACATGAAACCAAAAACAGGCCACTTTTTTTCAGAGAAAACATGTTATTCATAAAGCATCTTTTTCAGTAGTGTCAAAAACCTTTCAACAAAATTCCTTTCACTTATTATTCATTTATTGCGACATCTTAAATCATTACTTGAAAAGATAGGTAACAAGGTCAAGGATATCAACTGGCAAATTACCAACCATTCACATCGTTTCAATGCAATGCCAAAAAAGACTGGAATCTGGTCAATAACGCGCATTTCTAATACTTCATTGCTGCTCAATTTGTAAGTTTGGTACCATGCATATGACTCAATCTGAAAAAACTAAATTTTTACTTGTATTTTAACATTTTTGTGTAGTATTCAATAACTCATTGCATTTGATACTCATCAAGAAAAGTATAAGTATTTTAGCTCCACTTTGTTTGGTAGTGAGAAGAATTTTCAAATTCTGAATAATTTTAAAAGCAAAAAAAAGACAAAGTTGATATGAAAATTCAAAAAATCCTTTGCCGCGGCTATTTGAATGTAAATATGACCAGATACCAGAATTATTTTGGTTCAAATATTAAAGCACACAACAAATGAGTGCACCAGGCACTCATATCTTTAATCACTTCAATGTACAATAACTGTTAACGAGTCCATCTAACTGTGAAACATGGTTTGCCGAATTCAGTTCTTGAAGTTGCATATCGTAGTTTCTTCCAAGGTAGGAGTCGCTGGTTGCTGGTTCAGATGGAGGCATAGATATTTCTTGAATCAAGTTGAATGCTCCATTTTTGTTCATCTTGGTAAAATAATTCAAACAGTGTAATATACCATTGTCTTTGGCCGTGGGTCAATTTGCTTCTTTCATGTGGCAAGATTTGCTCCTGAAATTTGGGAATAATTTTGTAGTAATCATTTGAAGTATTTCTTCTATAGTTTGATGTTAAGTGAAGATCTTGTAGCTGAAGAAATGTTGAGATGTTCAAACACATGCCGACACTTCTGATGTCATTCAGGTAGATTTACACGGAGGTCATCTCTTGTGTCTTCAAACGTCAAATCCAAACCATCTCAGCCTTTTAAAGATCTAAACAAGAAAGAACAAAAACAAAATTATGTGATTTTTCAGAGACCACAAATAATATGCCTCTTTGAAATGGAAATTAACTTGAGCAGAATACACATTCTGGGAATCTTGTGCAATTACTGAGAACAACCCTTCTGTGATTGGTAATTGAAATACGAGACACTCTTTTCTTTTTAATTGTTAAAAACCTGGTAGTTCTCATGTTCTTAAAGAGTGGAAGTGTTCCACAGATGACCATCAAAGTTATGAGTCAGAAAATAATCTTGCATATTTTCCAAATATTTTGTAACATTTCAAAATATTGAAAAGTGAACAGAGAAAATGTTGACTGGAGCGGGATTAGTTTCCCTGGTGGTTATTTGATGATGAACGATATACAGAGATTCATGTTTTTTTGCAACTTATAGGAACCGACCAGCATTGATACTGGGTCAATACATCATTAATAAGTCTTCCATTTATAAACGGTTTTAAATTTTGTAAGTGATTTTAGGCAGGTATGTGAAAGTCTGACTTTTGAGTAGTTTCTCAGACAATAAAGAATATCATATTGAAAAATGACTTTGGTGTTATGGTTCTATAATTTGTGTCGTCTCCTGTAATGTTAATAACATTATAAGGTGATATTGTAAAAATGTAAGAATACGGTAGAATATTTGAACAGCATGGTGCCACACATTGCGACTCTCGGCAAAAAATGGTCATAATTTTTTTTCAGGAGAGTAATAAAACCTACCCTTTTGGCCTTCAGAGTTTCTCAAAAGACAAACCAAGTCAAGAGCCTTCTCAATATAACGGGAACCTTCCATTTTACTGGGATTTTTTAAAACATGGATGGAGAAATTGATGTGATTTCTCCCGTGGTGCGGACATCGTGTTACCTCGACGGAACACAGGCGTGAAATGGCGCGTCTTGATTTGAACAAAGCATTATTCCCATCATGCTCTAAAAACCATTCAGAATCACTGGGGCATTCAATAAAACAGCGCCCTCTATCTATTGTATTAGGCAAAAAACAAAAGGACAAAGGTGCGTCACTCTGTTGCTAGTCTTGTTTCAAGCCGGTACAATCATGGGCGAGCCTAAAAAGACCGTAATTTGCGGTCTATTTCACCACGTTCGGGATGATGAAGACTTGAAAAAAGACTACACACAGTTCGTAGCTAGTCTTTTTTCAAGTCATAACTGTTCTGAACGTCGTGAAATCGACCGCAAAGTACGGTCTTTTTAGCCGTGCGCGAGATAAGGCGTACTTGAAACAAGACTAGACACCGACCACGTGTTCATTATCTATTTTTAAATTTAACGGACTGCTTATTACGATTATTTAGTTATTTGCTTGATTCAGATACTTAAATAAATACATACAACGCCTAATAATCTTTTTTAATGTAATAAAAGGCTCAAAAAGCAAAAGAATGTGACAGAGAGCATACAAATATTCAAGAACCACGTGTGCGGTGTCTAGTCTTGTTTCAAGTACGCTCTGTCGCGGGAGCGGCTAAAAAGACCGCAATTTGCGGTCCATTTCATGATATTCACATTAGTTAAGACTTGAAAAGAGACTAACTACAGACTTATAGTCAAGGAACACGTGGGCAGTGTTAGTCTTGTTTCAAGTACGCATTAGATGGGAGCGGCTAAAAAGACCGTATTTTGCGGTCCATTTCGTGGCGCCCAGAATACAGTCGACTCCCGTTACTACGAGCTCGGAAATAACGACAACCCGGATTTAGCGAGCATATTTCCCCAGTCCCGATCAATTTGTGCACATCACTATGAAGAAATATTTGGTTATTACGAGCACGGGCATTACGAGATTCCGGGTATAACGACGACTTTGGCTGACCAAATGCGAGCAAAAACATTGTTCTCAATCCATTTACAACGACATCTTTTCAAACCTTTTGTCGGCGATCTTCCAAGTTCCAATTCTGGCGACATAGCTTCACGAGCGTGCCGATCTTAAATCTATTCAATGGGATGGCGTGAATTAGCGAACGCAGAGCCAGGCATGTCAAGTCTCTAATCCCCCGTTGCGGTTTCCTTAGCCCGACTAGGTTCATGACTGCGGCACCATGCCGTTGAGTAGGCATTGTAAACGGACAATGGGGGCGCCCAGGAGATAATCAGCGTAACTTAGCTTTGTAAGAAGAGATTTAAAAAGCATTGCCGCTGGAACATCAGCAGCGGTGGGGTGTAATCGCTCCAAATTGTTGTCCGTTGTGGTTATTAAAAATACATTTTAAAAATTGCACCCTGTCTTTTGAAAAAGGGTGATCGATACAATAATGTTCAGCGGACGTGCTACGGTAGGCCTAAGGGTCATCTGCGGTTGGCTGCGCTGGGGGATCGCGGACATCTTTAACGCCGATGAAACTGATCTGTTTTCCTGACCCCCGATAAAACCATGGCTTGTAAGGTTGAGCAGTGCTATGGTGGTAAAAAAAACCGCTTTAATAAATAATTGAACTATCCCACAGAAATCATGTGACGCCAAAAATAATAATTAATAATCAGAAGCGTAAAAAATAATATTCCCCTTTTTAATGTAATATTATAGCGCCCTCTCTTGACTTATTATAACAAATTAAAACCGGAAGTGAAGTCACTCGGCACGATTTGTGCGAGTGACGTACTTACGTACGTCCGTGATTCTTCACAGCGATTCTTCACATCAGTTGATGCCGTCTACTTCCGATTCAGGTCATACTCTTGAAGCAGTATTATTTATTTCATTTATTCATCATCATTTACATGTACATTAATGACATAAAGAAACATAAAATCATGCATTTTGTTCGTGTTTTCATGAGTTCCCACGTGCGTTACACTATTACAAGACGCACGTGTACATATAGCACGTAACTTGGGTGAAAAAAAATGGCGGAAAACTGCGCTCCGGATGTAACGAGGTTCCGGTTATAACGACAAAATTGTGAAAGTCCGACGGACCTCGTAGTAACGGGAGTCGACTGTAGTTGGGACTTGAAAAGAGACTAACTAACGACTTAAAGCCAAGGAACACGTGGGCGGTGTTAGTCTTGTTTCATGCAATAGTTGCATTGACTTGAAAAGAGACTAGCTACGGACTTAATATTTCTAGCCTTTTTTCAAGTCTTCAATATCCCAAAAGTGGTGATATCGACGGTAAATTACGGTCTTTTTAGGTGCTCCCGGTATAGTACCGACTTGAAACAAGACTAGATCCAGATTGACGCAGCCCTTGGCCTATTGTTTTTTGCCTGAAACAATAGATAGAGGGCGCTGTTTTATTGGATGCCCCAGTGATTCTGAATGGATTTTAGAGCATGATGGGAATAATGCTTTGTTCAAATCAAGACGCGCCATTTCACGCCTACGTTCCGTCGAGGTAACACGATGTCTGCTCCACGGGAGAAATCACATCAATTTCTTCATCCATGTTTTTACAAACTCCAAAAAAATGGAAGGTTCCCGGCCATATTGAGAAAGCTCTTGGCTTGGTCTGTCTTTTAAGAAACTCTGAAGGCCAAAAGGGTACGTACGTAGGTTTTATTACTCTCCTTACCAAATTATAACATTATTGCCGAGAGCCGCAATGTGTGGCACCAAGCCGTTTTTAGGCTGAAACATTCAACGATATGCTTACAATATCGCCTTATAATGTTAATAACATTACGGTTGACGATTTTATTTTCTTATCAAACACCTTAATAGACAAGGATGTTCAGGGAATAAAATAATAACAATGAAGTCTCTGGTCATTTTTATATTCTTTATTGTCTGAGAAACTGCTCAGAGTTCTGGCTTCCATATTACATATACATAACTGCCTAAAATCACATACAGAATTTGTAAAAAAAAAAAAAAAAGACTTAAGTAGATTTTTTAGACTTTCATGGTAATGGTCATTTGTGGGACTCTTTAAGAACATGAACATTAATTACCGGTACTCATTTGTAACGGCAAAAAAGAGCTGTGCGTAGTATTTCAGTGCCTAGTCGCAGCAGGGTTGCTCTCAGCATTTGTGAAAGTTTCCCAGAATGTACAATCTGCTCCAGTTAATTTCCATTTGTTGTGTGTTGTTTACCTGAACCAAAAAACTCTGGTATCTGGTCAAATTTACTTTCAAATTACCTGCGGCAAAGGATTTTACATGTTCCTTTGGGAATTTGCTTTTCAACAGTGTGCCTTTCTTTTTGCTGTTCATTTATGTCACTACCAAACAAAATTGACAGCCTAAAACAACTCATAGCTTTCATTGATGAGTACCAAATGCAAGCAGATATTGAATTCTATGCAAATTTGTTACAATTTGAGAGCAAACGTTTACAGTTTGAGATTACTTCATAATTCTTTTATGCATGTAGCAAACTTAAAAATTGAGCAGTAAAGATCTGACTGTTGCAAGAAAACTAGTGGTGTTTAAAACAAGGGGCCATTTTGCTGGAATACGAGGAGATCATGTCTCAAAAATATGAAACATAAGCACAGACTAACATTCATCTAGCTTAAAACTGAACTAACTATTCTATTATGAAGGGTAGTTCTCAATTTTCCAAATTTCCAATTATATTTTTCAGGAAATGAAGAGTCCTGCTGCATCTACGAAGTCTACGATGGTGTGTCCTGGTGTGCTAGCCAACCGTGTTGACGAGGAGTGTAACCAGATGAACTACAGATGAACTACAGTAGTTTACTGCCTGTTATGAAGAAAAGAACAAAACATGCAAATAGTCAAGCCTCAAAGAATGACCCAGAAACAGAAAATCCCTAAAGAATTCCAAATTGTTACATGTAAAATGATCGATTAAAAAGATCCCCTTGAATTAAGATTGCAGAACAATGACAATATTTGTTCCTATTAGTCCAAGAAAAATGATCCATTTCGAATAGACTGATGTTATGTAAGGTTTATAATAAAATGCAGCTTAGAATCAGATCTTTCCTGAGTTCCCCAACAGAATATTATGATGAACATAATCTTGTCATCATTTAATGTCTGGACAAAGTAGTCAAAGTTAAGTTTTCTGGCCACAATTTCATGAAAAAGGAACAAAACATAAACTGGGTCTCTCGAAATAGGTTTACATTAAGTAATGAAAAGTAAACCCTGCTCATTTTGAGTGCCGATGGCATTCCACTGTTTTGTGATTTATTAGCTGACTGAATGGGTTATCAAAATTAAGAAGGAAAGTTTGCCATTTGATGTTTAAACATTTACTAGACCAAAACAAAATACACAAGATAAATTGCGCGTCAAGTCTTGTGTGATGGCGCTACACAGACATTTTGTTTCCTTTTGGCAAAATATTCCAAAAATCTTGTGTATAAATAACTTGTTTGCAATTGTGGAGGCTTGTTCATTTTTCTACTTCATTTCAATTTAATCTAATACCAATAATTTGCGCACAATTATGAAGCTAAATTTTACTATCATTGCAGTTCTTTGTGGTTTTTTCTTTTTTAAATTGGCGCAGTTAGAATCCAAAAATCATAGAGTAATGGTTGAACATCAGATGGCAAATGATAACCTTCAATGAATGGTTGACCAAGGAGAAGTGTGTAGCATGTTACTGTACAATGAGTCGGATCCTAAATTGCGTGTGTGATATTTCTTAATTTTTCAGTTTACCAATGTCAAACAATTTTAAAATATGGAAATAGCGCAATTAAGAACCTCAAACATTTTATGGGGAAGCTTAGCACGTTAATAGTTTTCAAGCATTGCATCAAAAATCAACTTTAAATTTGCGTACAATGCCAAAATTTCAATTGACAAATGTCAAACAATTTCAAAATATTGCATCGGAATAGCGCAAATAAGAACCTTACTGTTTAGCATACGAAATATTTTACAAAGCAGCTTAGCACATTTCTAATTTTCACGCATTGCATCAAAAAACAAAATTAATTTGCGTACAATGCCAAAATTGGCTGAATTGAAATCGATGTCTTCTTTTGTCTGGAAAACCTTTTTGAGAAGATGGGTTGTATCGTAAGTTATTCATGTCAGTAATTAAAAGTTTCATTGTTTCATTGTTGCAATAAAAGTGGTATGCGCGTCAAAACTTTGCCAAAACACATCTTGGTCCGACTCGTTACAAAGTAGCAGGCTGTGTGCTTATAAGGTGTTGTTTCTTACCTTGTTTTGTGACCTTTCATCTCTTGACACTCTAATTATGCGTATAATTTTGGCACAGGCGATGATGCATACAATTTGGTCCAACAATTCTGAAAAAACCCAAACAAATAAAGTTATAAGTTCAGTACATAAGCATTGTCATTCAACTGTTGTGAAAAGTTAGAAAATTACAACAAAAACCCTAATTTTAAACATGCTGCTAAAAGTTCAGAAAATAAGCATTTGTTTTGGTAGTTTTGTTGTTGTTTTTTTTAACTAAAAACGAAAGTACAATAAATTGCGCTGCAAGACATGTACATGGCAAGTTTTTCAAGCATCCAATGGTAGATTTATGCGCGCAGGAAGGTCACAGAGCAAGTTAGGAAACGGTGTCTTTAAAAGAGGTTACATCACTTGTTGAAATGCATCCCATAAATACTATCTGTTGGTCGTTTTCATATGACCTCTGCATAATTAAGGCGTAGAGGTTAAATGCTAATGAGCATAAAGGTTGTATTTTGGGGGCGTTTCTAATGAGGGATGTAGCCCCTTTTACTTCATTCTTGAATGAAGTTTCCTTGGTCAACCACAAAGCCTCTCTCTCCACCTCCTCAGGAGGGGAGGGGCTATTCAAAGTTTTAAAAAAGGACACGAGGGAGGGTACGTTACTTTTTTCCACAAAGATTTATTACAGGGGGACCCCTATTCAATTTTTTTTTTCAAAAAAAATTTTTTTTTTTTAAACAAGCGCAAACGTGTGCTGCTGGTCGGCGCCCTCTACTGTCTGCAACATGTAACAACCAAAAATAACCCAAGTGTTATGAATGGTAGGCCCTCTGTTGGGCAAAATCTGCCAATGTACAACTGGTGCCCTGCATGCACCGGTATCCTACAACACATGTTTGACAAGCTATTGTGGTTTTGGTTCACGCCATTGAAAATGTCAATAATTATAATAACAAAGGTCAGAAAGGATTCATTGTTGCTCGCTCAAACTTTGCTGGACCGGTATGTGAACGTTATTCGGGACGTCACCCCCTGTTCAGGCAATCAGGCCGCTATATGTTCTTTGATGGTTTTGGGGAGTGACTTTTGGAAAACAAAGCGCAAAAAATAAAGGCCGTATTATACTAGAACTTCCACAACATCACTAATTGAGTCCTTGACCTTCAGAATGACAACAACTTCAGCCCAGATGATGATGTGCTGATTAGAGAAATAACATTCAAACATGACTGGATTTCACTGTTTCGGCAAAGATTAGATCGTCTGCTCTTGGCAAAGAAAAAGGAAAAAAACATCTGTGGCAGAGTGGGGTTGGTTCTCAAGTTTTAATTGGTTTCACTTGTGTCATAAGAACTTAATAAATCAAAATAATTTATTTCACTGGCGTTTTTCAATGAAATATTTCATCACTAATTCAGTGATGAAAAAGTAACTAAAATTGATGTATTCTTGGGTTTCGTACAAAATAATGATCGCATCTACATTACTGCAAGGTATTTGTGACACTTGCATTCTACGATGCTATTTTAGTGAATCTGAATGATAAAGGTGATTGAAAACAGCGTACTGTATGCAGTTACGAACAAAATATCCTAACAGGAAATATTGTAGATGACATTGAGCTTGTGAAGGAGAAATTTAAGCATTATTAAACCTGAATGTGATGTTGGAAAATACCCGTATGGCTCACAAGACAAACATGGACCGTTAAGAGATCAGTTCAGACATAAAACTATTTGATTCACATTTGACAGAACATGTTTTAGTCTATGAATTATTCTGTTTGTGAATATTAATTCCAAATGAATTTGAGATGAACACCAAATCTGTGTCCTTCCTCATTTAAACTCAGTCATCTTTATAAATGTGGATAGGTTTTCTCTGTTATATTTGCATAACTGAATGAATGATCAAAAATACTTGATAACATTCAAATTCAGTGTGATTTGGTGAATAGTTTTCTTCTTTTTTTAGCGTCAGAATTCATCATAATTTTCGCAGGACTTTGTGTAAACAGTGCAGGCACAAGCTTAGCATGTAAGAGTGCCTGACTGATATTGATACAATGTGGTGCTGTGGCTAAGAGGTCCGATGTATAAACCTCAGGATGCTGATTTGAGTTTATGGGCTTGAGCCCAGTTAAGGAAATCTTAGTGTCCTTGAGCAAGAAACTTTGTAAATATATGTTTCCCTCCAACAAGGAGTAAATGAGTTACTTGTAAGGGTAGTGATGACTATGTGCTACAGAACAGCACCTTGGGCAGCATAAACTCCCCAGGGAGTTGAGATGGTCTCAGGACTGACAACGTAGCCCAGTGACCAGACACATGATGTGAATTGCCTTTCAATTTCAGCAGTAAGATGAGTCAATATTTGGAAGTTGCCATGTTACAGTGAGCTGCACTAAGACTTGATACCTTTGACCTCAACCTTTAACTTTTTCTAGATGCATGACCGAGGAAATGTTCTCATCATTTACATACTTCATGTATTAATGACCAGCTTTGATATTTTTACATCCAGTGCTAAAACACTGGGATTTGATTTTCTTTACAAGTTTGCATTATCACTAATTGATTGTCTCCACCAAGGAGTAAATGGGTTATTTGTGAGGGTCAGTGAGGGCTTTGTATTTGATAAGCCTTTGTGTGTTTGAATAGCAGCCAGAGCTGCATACTCCACAGGGAGTTGAGATGGTCTCAGGAGGGATAAGTTGGCCCAATGACCAGGGAGTTTGCATTGCTTTGATTCTGCTGAGAATCAAATGAGAGCTTTGTATCTGATAACAATTTGAAGGACCAATACTGACTGCTGACCATTTTGAACAGGACATAAATAATAAACTTTTTTGTTGCCAAGCTTGTCTCATGAGCACATAGAAAATTGAACTAATGATCTCTTAGGAAAATTTGTAATGCGAAACGGAGGAAGCACATGGACTAAGTCCATGATAATAAACGAACATTAAGCAAGCTGCTGTCTGAGTTCTCATCATCTAAGATACATGTTAGATTAGGTTGTGCTCCATTGATTAATCAGTGTGTATCAAGTGCTTGGTGTATCTGTGAGAGGGAACAAACACAGACCACTCAAGCTGGATTCGAACCAACAACATCCTGCTTGTACATGCAGGTGTTTTGACCATTCAACTGCCAATCTAGCTGGCGCTGACAGTCATCATTGGAATTATTTCTAGAGCAGAAGATGTCTAGATTGCATTTGTAGAAATAGATTTGTAGAATGCCGATGACAGCAGTGATGTGCCTAGCACATGCATCTGCTATAGACCAA
This sequence comes from Astropecten irregularis, assembly GCA_963971285.1. Classification (NCBI taxonomy): domain Eukaryota; kingdom Metazoa; phylum Echinodermata; class Asteroidea; order Paxillosida; family Astropectinidae; genus Astropecten; species Astropecten irregularis. Next base: position 18,996,478 of record OZ020254.1, on the reverse strand, counting down.
AGAATTGACCACAAGTCTGCAAACTGAGGCAGGCTAGCAACAATGCTAGAGAAATTATTTGAATAATACCAGACAAATGTCACAAAAATGTGCAATAGCACACCTGCAACACTGCCTAGTGTTTATATACCGATGCTGCAAAATGTGCAATAGCACACTTGCAACACTGCTTAGTGTTTCTATACCGATGCTGCAAAAAATGCAATAGCACACCTGCAACACTGCCTAGTGTTTCTATATCGATGCTACAAAATGTGCAATAGCACACCTGCAACACTGCCTAGTGTTTCTATACCGATGCTGCAAAAAATGCAATAGCACACCTGCAACACTGCCTAGTGTTTCTATATCGATGCTACAAAATGTGCAATAGCACACCTGCAACACTGCCTAGTGTTTATATACCGATGCTGCAAAAAATGCAATAGCACACCTGCAACACTGCCTAGTGTTTCTATATCGATGCTACAAAATGTGCAATAGCACACCTGCAACACTGCCTAGTGTTTCTATACCGATGCTGCAAAATATGCAATAGCAAACCTGCAACACTGCCTAGTGTTTCTATACCGATGCTGCAAAATATGCAATAGCACACCTGCAACACTGCCTAGTGTTTCTATATCGATGCTGCAAAATATGCAATAGCACACCTGCAACACTGCCTAGTGTTTCTATACCGATGCTGCAAAATATGCAATAGCACACCTGCAACACTGCCTAGTGTTTCTATACCGATGCTACAAAATGTGCAATAGCACACCTGCAACACTGCCTAGTGTTTATATACCGATGCTGCAAAATATGCAATAGCACACCTGCAACACTGCCTAGTGTTCTTATACCCAATGCTGCAAAATGTGCAATAGCACACCTGCAACACTGCCTAGTGTTTCTATACCGATGCTGCAAAATATGCAATAGCACACCTGCAACACTGCCTAGTGTTTCTATACCGATGCTGCAAAATATGCAATAGCACACCTGCAACACTGCCTAGTGTTCTTATACCCAATGCTGCAAAATGTGCAATAGCACACCTGCAACACTGCCTAGTGTTTCTATACCGATGGTGCAAAATATGCAATAGCACACCTGCAACACTGCCTAGTGTTTCTATACCAATGCTGCAAAATATGCAATAGCACACCTGCAACACTGCCTAGTGTTTCTATACCAATGCTGCAAAATATGCAATAGCACACCTGCAACACAGCTTAGTGTTTCTATATCGATGCTGCAAAATGTGCAATAGCACACCTGCAACACTGCTGAGTATTTCTATGCCAATGCTGCAAAATATGCAATAGCACACCTGCAACACTGCTTTGTGTTTCTGTACCGATGCTGCAAAATATGTAACTTGCATATTTGCAACTGGATAGAATTTGGTGGTAAGTCAAAAGTACAATTTAAATTGTTTATAATCTGTCAGTTGGAACAATGGTGCGACAATTTTGAAAGGCACTGTATTCAACACCATGTTCAATGGCCCTGCCATTTCGGCCTTAAATGGATGATTGTATGTAGGATCAGACTGTAAAGAAATGCTCACTCAGAGCAATGAATAGGCCACCTATCGTATATCAATGACAAACATAAGGGACATGTATAAATTGCACTTGACTCAGAACAGCAGCTTGCTTAAGCATCGAGTTTGAGATAAAGGACCCTTCCTACATAAACCCAATGTCATCTTTGATATTTCCTGCACTGCATGTATCTAGTTCATACTACACAAGTGAAACCAAGGCAAAACCTGAATACCTGTTCCTTAATACTTCTTTTGGTCAAAGTGAATCAGCCATGTAAGAAAACTATTTATCCAACCATCACACCAACAACTGGATAGAGGTCATCATCATCCATCAGGTCACGAACCCCCTCAGATCAGAAGCAGTCGTCCTGCGCACGCGGAAAAGAGTTGGTCATCATGACCAGCCTGAAAAGAGACCTGGTTACACAGGAACAAGTTAATAAGATGACCGAACCAACAAAAGTATAACTGAGGAATCAGAACTCTATCCCCGCCCAATACAGACCCCAAAGACTTTAGGTAGCAACAGGAATCCTTTCTTCTCTATACCGCGCTTTTAGTGGATGTTGTACGTTTTGGCCAATAAGCTTGTCAAATCATGTGAGGTAGGATACCAATGATGCAGAACAACAGTAGTACACTGAAGAGATTTCACCCAACAGAGGACCTACCACCCATAACACTTGGGTTATTTCTGGCTGTTACATGCTGCAGACAGTAGAGGGCGCCGACCAGCAGCACACGTTTGCATTTGTTTTTGTTTGGTTTTTCATGATACATTAAAACATTCCAGTAAAGTGCATTTCAAAATGAGAACCACTCTGACAAACCAAGTGTGAATTGTTGTGAGTAAAAAAAAAATGAAAAAATTGAAAAGGAATTTCATTTTGCGTAAGCTTTTTCATTGGAAATGGAACTAACAAAAAGACAAGAAAAAAGAAAAGTTGCTGGTGAAGTTGAATTTTTCAATTTTTAGAATAAAGAATTTGGATTTTGAGATTTCATGTGAGACTTTTAGGCAATTATGAATCTAAAATTTCGAACAATGATCTTTTGTTATTTCATATCTGTATGAGTAGGCTGTACGTGCGGATGTACTGTGCTGCATGGCTTGTTTTAGAATGCCGTAATTGACTCAGTTTGATGGAGTGATTCTCATATTGACTACACATAAATGCAAATGCATGTAATAAACTTTCTGTCCAAATCGGTCACACGTGTAACTGGCTAAAAAATATGTTTGGCAATTGTGATTCACGCGCATAATTTTGTCATTGTAATTGTTGGTTTTTTTCAAGATTTTAAATGTTCTAAAAAAAAATCTCTGTTTTGATGGATGCACAAATTCTAAATATCCTTTTAAAATTTTCATTGTACCAAAAAGTGAAACAAAAATTCAAAACAAAAGTTGTTTTTTTTAGCAGTTCTAAATTATGACAAACATGTCTCATTTTGTTTTGGTGGAAGCGTGCTAACTTTTACTGAACAATAATGCACAAAAAAAAAATTCAAAGTGATTTTCTTTTCAAGGTTTGGAATTTTGCAAAAAATATCTCATTCTGTTTTGGTGGATGAGCGCATTTTCTAAATGTCCAGCATTTAAACTGTGAAGAAACACAATCTAACAGATGAATTGAATGAAGTGCACTACGCAGCGTCCTATTGTGCCAAGTTACAGTCTGATTTGGACAGATACAAAAAATAACATAACATCAAACAGCAGTGGATATTTCAATCAATCTGACTTTTCATCATTGCGCATCCAAACAATCAGGCAGCATTCATGAAATTTGGAATCAGATAAACAAAATCTAGATCATGTATGAAGACTTCAGGTTTGGGACCGTTAAGCAATCTAGTGACATACGCGCATTGCAAACATTATATGTGGTGGTTGTATGTGCATAAGACTGAAAACGCAGCGCAACTGACTTTCACAGGCAAATTTGGGAAGAGTTGGTAAATAGAAGAATTTGGCATGAGTCTATTGGTTTTTACTTTGCACATTTCCAAGCCAGGTTCAGAAAAACATCCTCTGCTCTTTGCTTGAAAACTGAATACATATAATTTAAGGTATGGTTCAGGATTAATTAATGCATAAACTGGTAACAAAAACTATGGCAAACACTTCCAAAAAGCTAAATTAACATGCATGTGCCAAGAGTGTTTGGCGATCCATGGAAAATACTAGCAAGGACAAAGTGATGAGGTAGAATATTTTCAAGGACAAAGTGATGAGGTAGAATATTTTCCAACCCATGGAAAACACTAGCAAGGATAAAGTGATGAGGTAGAATATTTTCCAACCCATGGAAAATACTAGCAAGGATAAAGTGATGAGGCTGAATATTTTCCAGCCCATGGAAAACACTAACAAGGACAAAGTGACGAGGTTAAATATTTTCCAACCCATGGAAAACACTAGCAAGGACAAAGTAATGAGGTAGAATATTTTCCAACCCATGGAAAATACTAGCAAGGACAAAGTGATGAGGCTGAATATTTTCCAGCCCATGGAAAACACTAGCAAGGACAAAGTGATGAGGCTGAATATTTTCCAGCCCATGGAAAACACTAGCAAGGACAAAGTGATGAGGTAGAATATTTTCCAACCCATGGAAAACACTAGCAAGGACAAAGTGATGAGGTTGAATATTTTCCAACCCATAGTTAACAGTGGTCCATCTCTAAACTGCTTTCAAATTAGGTTCACCCTACATGTACATCAACTACCGGTACATGAAATCATGAAATGGAAATAAATCCTGAACCATACATCTAAATACAATTGAAGAAAAAACCGAATGGGTGAATCTATAAGCAAAGACAAAACGAGTCCTTTCCACTCCTTGGAACAAATGCAACAAATTTCTGACATTCCCACTTTTTAGGGAAGAAATGCACAAGTTTCTGGCATTCCCGCTTAATAGGGAAGAGATGCACAAAGTTTCGGACATTCCCTCTCCAGGGAAGAGATGCACGAAGTTTCTGACACTCCTACTCCAGGGAAGAGATGCACAAGTTTCTGACATTCCCACTCCAGGGAAGAGATGCACAAAGTTTCTGACATTCCCTCTCCAGGGAAGAGATGCACAAGTTTCTGACATTCCCACTCCAGGGAAGAGATGCACAAGTTTCTGACATTCCCACTTAATAGGGAAGAGATGCACAAGTTTCTGACATTCCCAATCCAGGGAAGAGATTCACAAGTTTCTGACATTCCCACTTCAGGGAAGAGATGCCCAAAGTTTTTGGCATTCCCACTCCAGGGAAGAGATGCACAAGTTTCTGACATTCCCACTTTTTAGGGAAGAAATGCACAAGTTTCTGGCATTCCCGCTTAATAGGGAAGAGATGCACAAGTTTCTGACATTCCCACTCCAGGGAAGAGATGCACAAAGTTTCTGGCATTCCCGCTTAATAGGGAAGAGATGCACAAAGTTTCTGACATTCCCAATCCAGGGAAGAGATGCAAGAAGTTTCTGACATTCCCACTCCAGGGAAGAGGTGCGCAAATTTCAGACATTCCCACTCCAGAGAAGAGATGCACAAAGTTTCTGACATTCCCTCTCCAGGGAAGAGATGCACAAAGTTTCTGACATTCCCACTCCAGGGAAGAGATGCACAAAGTTTCTGACATTCCCTCTCCAGGGAAGAGATGCACAAAGTTTCTGACATTCCCACTCCAGGGAAGAGATGCACAAAGTTTCTGAAATTCCCTCTCCAGGGAAGAGATGCACAAAGTTTCTAACATTCCCACCCAAGGGAAGGAAATGGAGTGAACTCATTTTGTCTCCTTAATTCACCAAGCAGTACATCCAATCGATTATTTTTGCAGGTTTCTGCATTTTGGACTTAATTAACTAATAAAACAGTTCTAAACTCATGTGTTTGTATACCATTTTCAAAACATTGTTTCAGAATATCTTCAGTTTGGGCAGAGCATATTGGTTTTTTGCTCACATTTTAAAGGTTTGTATATTTGTAAACGAAATGTAATTTTCTGTTGCTTTTGGGACATACAAAAATATTTGGTATGTGCTTAAAGTGTAAAATGTCAGAGTAGCTTTCATGCCAATTTAAACATTAATATCTAGAAAATGTGAAAGGTTTTGGCTAATTGTATTTTTTTTTTAAGGTGAGCAATGTTTTGGTCAAGATTTCAATCACATGAGTTTAAAAACTAAATACAAGTAGCATTTACTTTATGATGGGGATCTTCTACTTGTTGCTTGAAGGTGTAGCATCACCATGGAAACAAGTGATGATGAGGTCCTCATCAAGCAGGCCTGTGCAAACAAATAAAATCAATAAAAGAGAAAATCAATGCAAGTTCTATGCAAATAAAATGGATTAGAGTCAGTAAAGGTAGTATCATACTTTGTTAGGAAACCAAAACAGAAATGTTCACAGATTTACCTATAACTTGCAGGGTATGAAGATGGTGCCGGTAGAAACAAACCTTTAAAATTTGTCTGCTTGAAATTATGTATTTATCCAGAAATTAGTAAAAGATCAACCGAAAATATTTTTGATCTTTAAAAGATCAAAAATAATAGTGAAAAGATTTAACAAATTTCGTGGGCGTTTTTCACTATTTTCTCAAAAAGTTGGTCCCATATGAGACAGGGAATTTCACAGATGACTTTTACTGTATCTTCCTTGATATTTTTGCCCATGAATCTGTATTTCTTTGACAAAAACCAAAGAATGATATTACTACCTTTAAGTAAAAACTTGCTTCCTAGACAAAGCGGAAGCAGATTCAATAGCAAGAAGGTAGTAATTAATTATAAGCACATTTTGGTCATGCAAATAATGAACACAAAGATAAAAGTAACTAAAGAGTCCTATAAATTAACTTATGGCAATGGTATGGCCAAATGCTAAATGTATTCACAACTAGAGGCTTTTCATATGAAATGAGGCTTGAGGCTAGGCTTGGGATTGATTTTGCTACCATAATTTTGTGTCAAATCAATCAATCAGAGGGAGCATGCACCGCTGCAGCGCGTTGCCGCATCTACCTTCGAGCGGTACTCCTTCAGGTCTCCTGATAGCCAACCCCCAGGCAGCCACGCAACCCATCCCCATCTCAGCAAACTAACCATCTATCTGATGCAACCATGTGTCATGCAGACACCCTACCGGGTGAGTCCTACCAGTCCTCTCAAAGAGAGAATCTGCCTGGCAGGATCACTCGCAGGGAATCTAGCCACATGACCGTACAGTTGCATCTAGCGCTCACGTATCACGCAGGTAATAGGTCTCATCTGACTCTCCCTGAGTAACCTCTCATTAGACACATGGTCCAACCAGCGGTACCCAAGGATCCTCCTCAGAGACCCAGGACCAAAGACATTGAGTCGCCTTCCCAGGTCCCCAATCAATTGGTCCATGTCTCACAACCGTAGAGTAAGACAGGCAAGACCAGGGACCTGAAGACCCAAATCTTTGTCATCTTGCATAGATATCGTGAACGCCATTGGTCCAGTGAGTCCATCACTCTACAAGCTCTACAAATCCGCTTATTGACTTCATGATAACAGCTTGCAAAGAAATGGATATCACTGCCGAGATAAGTGAACCTATCGACCAATTCAACATTCTCACCACATACGGGGACTGACTGAAGTGCATCACCCATAGAGTCATTGAAGACCTGTATCTTGGTTTTTACAAGACACCTTTAGCCCCAGGGGTTCCAACTCAAAGCTCGGTGTCTCAAGAGCGCCCACTAGCAGCTTCAGAGTCTTCACAAAGGTAAAAGCATCATTGGCAAAGTCATGGTCAGGTACCCTGACTTTGGCAATCAATACTCCACAGCCTGAATCCTCCACCGTCCTCCCTATATAGCCCAGTCCATACAAGTGTTGAAAAGTGTGGGAGCCTCTCCCCTTCCTTGTTCCACACCAGTCGAAACTGGGAAGAACTCGGGGATTGAACCCCCACACCTCACAGCACTCTCAGTATCTGAGTATAGTTTGAACAGTCGAGTCATCAGAGTCTGCAGTACTCCATGGAAACACAGAAGCTGCCAAGGGACATCTCGATTCACTGAGTTGAACACCTTGCAGAGATCGATATAGGCTGCAAAGAACCTACTATGATACTCTTGTATGCGCTATGAGAGGACCTGCAGGGCGAAAGTATGGTCAATCATTGAAGACCTGCAGCCAATTTCACGAAACTTTACGCCATTGCGTAAGTCCAACTTACGCAACAAATGTTGTATAAGTGGCGCAACTTACGCAACATTTGTGGCGTAAGTGGACTTACGCCATGGCGTAAAGTTTCGTGAAATCGGCTGCTGTATCTTGGTTTTTACCCAAGACACTTATATAGCCCCTGGGGTTCCAACTCAAAGCTCGGTGTCTCAAGCCTCCTAGCAGCTTCAGAGTCTTCACAAAGGTAAAAGCATCATCGCCAAAGTCAAGGTCATTTACCCCGACTTTGGCAAACAATACTCCACAGCCTGAATCCTCCACCGTCCTCCCTATATAGCCCAGTCCATACAAGTGTTCAAAAGTGTGGGAGCCTCTACCCTTCCTTGTTCCACATCAGTCGAAACTGGGAAGAACTCGGGGATTGAACCCCCACACCTCACAGCACTCTCAGTATCTGAGTATAGTTTGAACAGTAGATTTATCAGAGTCTGCGGTACCCCTCAGAAATACAGAAGCCCCCAGAGGGCACCTCGATCCACTGAGTTGAACGCCTTGCGTAGATCGATATAGGCTGCAAAGAACCTACTATGATACTCACGCATGCGCTATGAGAGGAACTGCAGGGCGAAAGTATGGTCAATCATTGATCTCTTTGGAGTGAACCCAGACTGCTCAGGTCGCTGATGCTTAAGCAAGTCAGGTCAAATACTGGCCAGAAGAATCTTAGCAAGAACCTTGCTGGGTACAGAGAGCAATGTCACACCTCGATAGGCATTGCAATCCTGGCGATCTCCATTGCCCATCCAGAGAGGAACTATAATGCCCCTCTTCCAGTCAGACGGGATCTCACCAGTAGTCCATACTGAACCTAGTATATGTCATGCAATGCCTGAACTACACTGTCCCCACCAGCTTTTAAGAATTCTGCCTGAATACCACAGATCCCTGCCGCCTTCCCACTTTTCAGACTGTTCACTGCAGCCCTCATTTCCAAGAGCGTAGCTGGATTACAGTCGATTGATGGGTCAGCAACCAATGGTGGTGCTGAGATATTCAGGCAGGTAGCCGGTGGATCAGCACGTTACAACTGCTCAAAGTAGGATGCCCAACAAGGCCTCACTTCAGACTCCTCTGTCAGCAAATTGCCATCTGCAGACCTGACCGAGATTACCCCTGCGACAGACTTAGAGGAACGCAATGTACGAATCCCCCTGTAAGCGGCCCTAGAATCCCCTGTGACTCTCAATCCACTCACACACAGATCGTACATGCGCCTCCTTGTCAGCCCTAAGGGATCGCATGGTCAGGCGCCTCAACTTCCTCGCATCTAGGTTGCCATTCAGTCTATCCTCCCGACTCTTGTCTATCAGTCTGAGCGTACCCTCAGAGACAAAGCTCCTACTGGATACTCTTGGAGCTCCAAGACTCTCACCAGCAACCGACAGAGTGGTGGCCTTGAAGAAATCCCACATCACCTCCGGGGCCCTCCGATCCTGGGTGGGCATTCCCCCAAGCCGATATGAAGCTCACATGCAAACTCATCTGCCACGGCTCCATCCCGAAGACAACTCACATCAAGCCTGTGCTTAGATAGAGCCAGCCTCCTGGACTTGAGCCGCACCCCAAAGAGTTGCAACAAGCAAACGCCATAACGGTGATCAGTGTTGAGGAACTGTGCACCCTGAAAACCCGGCAGTTCTGAAGAATCCTCCAAACACCGTCCACGAGAACATGATCGATCTCCTTTGCAACAATGCCGGTTGGAATTTGTTATTTGGAATAACAAAGTCCAACGATGCCGCTTTGGGCGCTGATACCAATAGCCAGTAACTCTAAGTCCCTGACCCTTTGCAAGATCAAGAAGCCTAGTGCCATTCTGAAACCCAATACCAGACCCACGGGGACCAATACACGTCTCGTAGCCGACCCTGTCAGCACCAGTGGAGGCATTAGGCCTTTTCCCAACAGAGCGCTCATCCCCGGGGCGAACTCACCCCGGCGCCACCCCGGGGTGAAAATTTCAACCCTGGTCCCGAGCAGGGTTGAACTAACCCCGGAGATAAGGCAATCTCGGGGGTGGCTCAGGGGTGGCTCGGGGGTGACGGAGGGGTGAACATTTCAAGTGGGAATGGTGGCTTATTTTCACCCCTGCGTCAACCCGGGGCCACCCCCGAGATTGGTAAAGTGGGAAAAGGCCTATAGAAGTCTCCCATGACCAAAACAGACTCGAGCTGGGTGTAGAATGCATCCTTGTCCAATGGCGAACTCACCTCAGTCGGAGCATACACTGTGACTACTGAGATAACACCCAAAGAGTGTTCAATCCAGAGCCTCATTATATGCTCATTGACCGGTACAGCCTCCACTACCATCCGAGTCAACTGGTCCGAAACGGCAACCACTTCCCCCCTCCGAGTGGTAGCCATCGAGACGGCAAGACAAGTAGCAGGTGTATCCACCATTACTGATCTCACCGCTCTTTGGACGCTGTACCTCAGAGAGAGCAGCAATCACGATGTCGAGCCGACCAAGCTCTTGTGATAGTAGAGGAAGATGATCATCATCTCGCAGAGAGAAAGAATATTCCACGCAGCCACTCGGCAGGACCGCTTCAGGTTAAACCGAGAAGATCGCTGTCCGGCAGATGCCGCCTCTGCACCACCGCGACCCATCCTCCCAATTGACAAATTATTTGTTCTGTGGTTTCCCCCTGCAGTCAGACACTGAGGGTCCTCTCGGCTTTGCCTCAGTGTCATCATCCATTGCTCTGCCGAACACCAAGCGACAGGATTTGAGAGACTCCCACGGAACGGAATATCTCTTATTTTTTTAATTTGTTGCAATGAGATATTTTTATGGCGGCCGGAGTGCAAATTCTGCCCCCCAAACCCAATAGCCGCCTTTTATGACATGCAGGGGATATGGTAGATTTATTCTTGAAGGCCCAATCCCCAAAGCCCAATTAAAACAAAATGAAGGGCTTGAGATATATGACAAAGCTGGATCCTTTCTTCACCATTGTCATCTGATCCAGTCCCTTCTTTTGGTTTTGTGGGCCTAAAATGACGGTAGCGAAATAAGTCCCAGGCTTAAGCCTCAAGTTAGGATTGTAAAGGCCCCTAATAAAGACTGTATGGATGTTGAAATACTTGCAATGATTCTTCAAGTCAGCTGCTCAGTAACTTCCAAGCTTCAGCACCAGTACATTTGTTGCAGTACATTCACTATACACAAAGCAAAAGATAATATACAAATCCAAATAAATCATTATGCAAAGGGATCAAGCTTTGTCTGTGCTTTGTAAAGAACATATTCCATATGTGTGGTCGGCGAGCAAACAGTGACAAGATCAAGTGCATATTACAATGCAGGAAGCAAGGGGCTTTTTAGACAGAGAGTTGTCCGGATTGTCAAACAAAGTATTCAGACATGAGCACTACCTTACAATGCAAGCCAAATCATAGGTCACTCCTTTGAAAGACAGGCTAGTATCTTAGCAAGGGGGCTACAATTTATGTCCTTAACATGCAAGAACAAAATTGAGTCTGAAAAGAACCTACCAGGAACATATTGCCTCACAAGATGATTGGTCACAGTTTGGTAAGGTGATGAGGCTGGTTGGCTGGCTGAGTAGCCTTCACAGGAGACTGGGTTACTCATAAGCAGGTGATGAAGCTGTATGACTGAGTAGCCTTCACAGGAGACTGGGTTACTCATAAGCAGGTGATGAAGCTGTATGACTGAGTAGCCTTCACAGGGAGAATAGGAAACTGGTAAGCAGGTGATGAAGCTGGCTGACTGAGTAGCCTTCACAGGAAGACTAGGTTACTGGTAAGCAGGTGATGAAGCTGGCTGACCCAGTAGCCTTCACAGGGAGACTAGGTTACTGGTAAGCAGGTGATGAAGCTGGCTGACTGAGTAGCCTTCACTGGGAGACTAGGTTACTGGTAAGCAGGTGATGAAGCTGGCTGACTGAGTAGCCTTCACAGGGCGACTGGGTTACTGGTAAGCAGGCAATGAAGCTGGCTGACTGAGTAGCCTTCACAGGGAGAATAGGTTACTGGTAAGCAGGTGATGAAGCTGGCTGACCCAGTAGCCTTCACAGGGAGAATAGGTTACTGGTAAGCAGGTGATGAAGCTGGCTGGCTGAGTAGCCTTCACTGGGAGACTAGGTTACTGGTAAGAAGGTGATGAAGCTGGCTGACTGAGTAGCCTTCACAGGGCGACTGGGTTACTGGTAAGCAGGCAATGAAGCTGGCTGACCGAGTAGCCTTCACAGGGAGAATAGGTTACTCATACAAAGGAGATGAAGCTTTCCCTTGTGCACCTGAAGATCCTGGAAAACAAACACAAAAACATAACACCATGTCATTAAATTTGTTTTAACCAGGACCAAAATGTTGACACAATAATACATCCAACTTGCATTGGGACTGAGTTCTCTGAACAGAAATTCAAACCAGCAAATCCCCAACAAATGTAGCATGCTACTGAATACCAACATTTGGTGATATTTATGGTAGTTTTTAGGTAGGGAATAAAGACAGTTCAATGATCACAAAGTAATCATTGTCTCAAAACACGTACAAAATGGAATCATGAACGCTAATCAAAAATAAACTAGGATTTAAATACACCTTTATAATACAGTGTATATGTTGATGAATTTCTGTGATCATTAATTGGGTATCTCATAAAAAACATGAGTGGATTTCACATGAATGGGATGGAAATAAGTGTCTTTTGGAACCTATCATGGATCCACATTATCATGTTTATTACTCATTTCGGTTCCACTCAGTTCTTACAGGGGCAGGACCAGTTTTTCTTGGTAAAGAGCTCTACGGCAAGAGAAACTAGAACACTCACCTCCCAGACATTCAGAGTTGCAGACCAAATCTGGTAGGCAAGCAGGATTGGGAGCTGGTACAGCAGTTACAGTTTCAGTGTTTGACGTGGACTGCATGCTGGTGACTGTCTCTTCTGACGGACAGCCAGATCACTGGTTGCTTTTGCTGGTATCTGAGGTCTTGGCATCAGTTGAGATCAGATCTGGCTAAGATCAAACCTGTTAAGACAAAAACCATTTTCATGTCAATGTACATGCACAGAACCAATTAAAAAAGCAGTTCATGACAGTTGTGTATTTTTGCACAACAAACTTGCCAAAATACATATGCAGAAAAACCAATACCGCTACATTCATACAAACCCTATTCTAAAGCATTTGTTTAACAGTGGAACACTGATATAGTAATGTTATACAAGTTCATGTATACCTTGAGTTGTAAGTTTGACAAATAAAGAAATGTAAAGAGATCCTTGTTAGCATTCGTGTTTTATGAACAGTGCCTTTATCATTATTGTTCAACCAATGGCCTCAACTATGGAGGAAGGAAGAGACTTCAACAATTTTGAGGTCTCTGATTTGCAAACCTTATTTACAAACGGCACAATGCTGCTTACTCCCCTAGATTAAAAATGATCTTCATACACTGTATGTCCCCATTGTATAATATCGGAAATCGTTGACACAATCAACCGTGAAATTTTCCACAAATACCATAAAAAAAGGCAAAACAGCAAGTCCATTGTAACTATCAATATAACTATCAAGCTTGTACAATATACGATTAAAAGTTGAATTTTTTGAGTACATGGAATCGAGTATGGGCCATGTACATGTACCGGCCAAGTACTTCATGTACTTCATGTACTACTAGTACAAATACTCCAACACTGCACTGTAGACTAGCAGGTACTATTCTTTAATATTCAGAACAGAGAAATTCATTTTTGTTTAGATTTGCTCAGTTGGAAGTGCCATGCTTGGCAAATTTCAGTTCAAATTTTGAGCCAAAAGTTTAGAAACATGCATGAAGAAGACTGCAAATGAATCAGGATTTGTCCAAATGTACCTGGCAGAATGTAGTTGGCTGAAAGACTGGATGAGTGCTTCCTTAGAGGCTGGCTAGTTGGACAGTCACACTCTCACTGGCTGGGTGGCTGGATGAGAGCTTCCTTAGAGGCTGGCTAGTTGGACAGTCACACTCTCACTGGCTGGGTGGCTGGTGACTGTCTTTTCCTCACAGACAGTCTGATGACTGGTTGCCTTGCTGGTATCTGGGGTCTTGGCATAATTTAAGTTCAGGCTGCGGTAGAGTTGATTTTCAAACCTATGATAAAAACAAATGAATATTTAAAATTAAATTCTGACAAAGCCTGACATAATTGGAGGAAAGGTGAAAACACCCAATTTTAAGCCGTCAGAACTTGTCAGAAATAATTATATAAATTAGGCCCACCACAAGACACAAGTGTAGCATGGGTTTGACATACTGGCTGCCCACACACAACGGTTTTGTAAACGTGCCTAGCAAAATCATTTGAATTTTAACTGAAAATTGAGTCACTCAAAATCATGATGTTCGCGATATTTCTAACTCAATGGGTGTCATCGCTGATGTCTCAACTCTCATAACAGGCGTTTTCAAGGGAATCAAATACCAAGCTTAAGAGTTATTGTCTAAGCTCACCATAAGTGATTTTCCCTACAAAATTTCAACATGGCGATCGATCTTACATGTGACAGCTGTTTCATGCTGTTCACTGAAATAATGGACAGCACAATATGAGCATGAAACAGCAGTCACATATAAGATTGGTCGTAAATTTGAGCGCCTCAATTATTTTTTTATTTTTCAGTGATTTGGCGACGTTTATATAAAAGTAGAACCAGTGTGTGGCTAAAAGTAAGCCAGTATGTTAGCCTTGATGACAAGTCATTAGAAATTCGTGATTTGTCCGTCAATGCCACAGAAATTCCCAATTATGTAGGCCTAAAGGTCATACCTGCCATATAATTGGAATTGCAAATGGGCTGGATAGGGTAAGGGATGTCATAAACCTTGGGTGAGTCAGGTATAAGAAGCCAATGAGATGCAGAGTAACAATGCTGGATCATAGTAGGGATAGGGGATGTAGTGGTTGAGTCAGGTTAAGGTAGGGAATCGATGTACGCCTTACGTTTCTTGATGACTTGAAGGAATGCATCCTCTCTAGCTGAGCCGGCTGAATTGACTCTCACACAGGAGTACTGACCCTCATCATTGGGAGTAACATTGCTGATGTACAAGGTGCCTGTTCAGAAATAGAAAAAAAACAACTCCATTCTTGAACATCAGTTGAACTGAGACACTCATTACAAAGTCAACCAGGGGTCAATTTAAACTCATCGTAACTTACAATCGTAGGACTTATGATGTATTGCAGCCCTACATAGAATATGATGGGTTTCCTTCGTAAGTCGAATTACGATCGATCGTAGGGCTTCATAAAATCGACCCCAGCATTATACTTGAGACTTCTAGCTTTCATGGGAACTGAGAACTAAGACAGGAACCCCCTTAAGGTTAGCCAAATGGTGAGCTCCTGTACAAATATCTAGTGATTGAGAAACACTGGTAATACGGCATGTTGTCTGTAAGCTAATACTCTAGGTAAAAACGGGCAAATGTGAAGATATGAAACATTTCAAAAAAGGTACTAGCATACTTTGGTAGCATACCAAAACAGATTGTTCTGCCTGAAATGCTGTATCTATCTTGAAAAGAGTAAAACCAATGACCAAAAAGAACCTTTTAACAATAAAAAAAACAACAGTGAAATTTTTTTTTAAATACTGTGGGCATTTTTCACAGTTTTCTCAAAAATGTAGGGACTGAAAATTTCACAGATGACTGTTACAGTATCTTTCTTGATATTTTTGCACATGAATCTGCATTTCTTTAACAAAAACCAAAGTATGATATTACCTTAAAGGGGTAGATTGCAATGACTGCTGAGGTTGAACTAAATGTAAAGGGCAGACAAGATATCTGGTTGGATGGCTGGTGACTGCCACTCCTGATGGACAGATAGATGACTGGTTGTCTTGGTGGTTTACTTGCTGGGTACTAGCTGAGTGGGTTGTAGGTGGATGGTTCAAGGCTGATAACTGGCTCACATTTCCTGGTTGTACCCTTTGCAGATGGACAACCAGCAAGCCCATTCTCTATCTGGCTGGGTAGAATTAGCCATAGGTCATCTTCCACTAGGTCTGTGGCTGGTGATGGATGAATTCCCCATGGTATGCTGTTTCAAACAGATCTCTCATTGTGGCTCACTGCAACAACAAACAAAACAGAAGCATTTCTTTAAAAGCACTGGATTTGGGTTGGGGCAGATTCGGGAAAAGTGGAATGTTAAAGAAGAATACCAGAGTCTCTTCGGAAAGTATCGCCCTAGGTGAATGAACGTGAACGCGGCCGACGTGTTCTTAGCCTTGATGTCCACCTTAAATAATTTATTTCAAGTTGTTTTTAAACAACAAACAAATAAACAAATACAATGGAAATACTGCGTTTAAATTAAACCTGACCGCGAATTTATAAATGCCCCAAGAAACTGGATTTGTAAATCTGATGATTCCAAGAAACGTTGAAACAACCAATAAATATTATGATTTAAAGCCGCCGAAAACAAAATTAAAAAGCTATAATAAAACCACATAATAAACTAGGGAATTTAGACAGTTAGGTAAGAATTCCACAGATCACCATCACGTGTGCACAAATCTATTGTCATGGGACAAGCAGAGGGCGTTTCCGCTGCATTCGAAGTGAATCATTGTAGCCTAGGTATCATAAAACATCATAAAAATCACTTTTCAGATCAATGCTACCCCAGTGTTACACAGCTGAGACTGAAGTTCATCACAACTTTTAGTTTTAACCAGTATCCAGCTGGCTGCATGAGACATTTTAGGATCGTTTTGGAGGTGAAACCACAGAATTTTGACTCAGGGTAGAGGCAAAATGGAGCTCTTGCCACTCAAATGCAAACAAGGTACTTGGACCCTACTATCACCAGATCATAGTGTCCAAATGTTAAAAAGGCGATTTTTAGGGTCCAAGTTACTCGGACTAGGAAATTATGGGGTAAAAACGGTAATGAACGCGAACGCACATAACGGCCCCAGACGCGCAGACGAAAATATGGTAGATAGTGTCTGCTCTTATTGTGTAGACTTTCAATGCGTTGGTTGTAGGTACCAGACTAAACTTGACTAGCCAGACCAGAAAAAATGGCCCACGGGCTGTTTTGAAGTTTGTAACAAACACTGAAACAGGTAAGAAAATTATATTGAGGTTAGTGAAGTTTACGCCACCCATATTATTTTCAGTATCTATTTACCTTCTTCTGTTCCAAAATGAGATTCGTTAGGCCAAGTAAAAAAAATAAAAAAAATATGTTTCTCGTCCCCGACCGCCTCGTTTTTTGAGGCCGCCTCGATTTTTTTATTATTTTTTATTTTCCAAAAATGAGATTTTTTTTGGTTGAAAACTTCGTTTTTAACATTGAAAAATCCCGAAAGCCCATCGTGAAAAGAATATTTTCAACGTCGTAGCTTTCTTCATAGACTCTTTTGTATCGTACCATCTGATATTTATGCATTTGTAAACGTCTATATTCAATTTCATGCTTAGAGGTGCTAACACTTGATGCTAACATTATTAAAACATTGTAAATATGATAATTTCTTGTGTGAATTACAATGTCTCCATTATTTTAATGTTTTGCGTGATTGGAAAAACACACGGGATTAACAAAAATATCAGATGGCGGCCATTTTAAAAAATAAAAAATAAAAAATAAAAAGCCCCTCTTTTTCATTTTTTTGAAAAACCTGGACGAGAAACATATTTATTTTTTTTACTTGGCCTTACTTAAAGCAAATTTATTCATGGGTCCTGAAAACCCTAAAATTAACTTATTTCGGCAATATTTCAGTGAAAACAAAACAGTTTCTTACCCAAATAATTACTGAAAATAATATGGGTGGCGTAAACTACACTAATGCCATTATATTTTTAGTAGGCCTACGCCTAGGCCCCTACTCTGAATTGAATGTTGCACAAAATTCTTCTATCTGGGGTTTTAAGGACTCAGGAACATTTGTTGAATGAAAGTAAAAAGTAAACAGTAGAAACTATTAAATTGTTTTCCCTTTAGGTATCGGACCTGCTTGTAAACCGTTAGGCCTACCCATATGTCCATCGGAAACTCATGACCGGACGATATGTCAATGATAATGATTAAAGGTACACGCCGGCTTCAAAGTCCAAAAAAATGAAGAGTGCAGAGTATAACACAATATTTCTAGAACACTGGGTGAAGGTTTTCGTGAAAAAAAAAATCAGAAATAAGTCGTTTAATTAGGGTTAATTAACGGAAATCAAAATAAGGTCAAAGGTTAGCGTATACGCATTTCCAGCCGTAACAAGTGTAAGAAGGATGTGGCACACCAATGGTTTTAGACTGGTGCTCATAGGTGTGACTAAATGTTGCAGCTGCCGTATGAGAATTCCAGGAACGCGATTCACGTACGTTCAAGCCGTACACGATAGAAAAATCATGGGCAAAACATAAACAATTAGGCGAATCAGTCTGTTTGTTGAAAACATAAGACTTTTCAGAATTATTCACAAAATGTTTGTGAGTTGATGCAATGTTTGCGAGTTGACGTAATGTTTGCGAGTTGACGTAATGTTTGCGTGTTGATGCAACGTTTGCGAGGTGACGTAATGTTTGCAAGTTGACGTAATGTTTGGGAGATATGATGCAATGTTTGCAAGTTGACATAATGTTTGCGACTTGATGCAATGTTTGCGAGTTGACGCAATGTTTGCGAGTTGACGCAATGTTTTCGAGTTGACGCAATGTTTGCGAGTTGACGTAATGTTTGCGAGTTGACGTAATGTTTGCGAGTTGACGAAACGTTTGCGAGTTGACGCAACGATTGCGAGTTGACGTAATGTTTGTGAGTTGACGCAAAGGATTTTGAGGGCATGATCGATGCAACAATTTTCGAGGGACCAAAACGATTTCCACATAGGCCTATACACACAACATAATTTTGAGAATCACACAAAAAGGTTTTGATATGATGGCATAAATGATTTTCATGTATACAAGAAATTATCTCGAGGCTTTCTTTCTCCGCGGCTTGAACCCCCCCCCCCCCCCCCAAATGCAACGGAGACCGGGTGAGTGAATCAACGCACGGTCTCGCATCAAAAATGCTACACGTACGCGGGGAGCGTGGACCGCACTGGTGGTTATCACGGGCCCGTGCCTCGGGCTGAATGCGTCGCAAGACCCCACGGGCTGTGTCTGCAGAGGTGGTAGGCACCCGCAGTTACCGGTCTTTTATAAATTCTAAATTTGGCATTTAAATGTTGCTTTATCGCGTTGGAAATTCTTAATTTTAAAAAGGAAATACCCAGGTCGAACAGTTAAGGTTTGGTTAAACGAAAACCAGCGATTTAACAAAAAGTTATACTAAATTTTGTATAGTAAAAAAAGCTTTTAAACGACTGGAAGTGAAACTAACACATGATCACGTGGGTTTTCTGAGTCAAAATTTTGACTCAGAAAACCCACGTGACTTACGGTTTTTCGTATTTTTAATGAAAACGGCTCAATTTTACCGTTTATTTGTGTGGAATGTTCTATTCTACTTTTGGAAGACCTTTCCAGTCATGATAAAGGCATGCATTGGCGCCAAAAAGCGCCCCAAAAAAGCGCAACGAGGCCGGCGTGTACCTTTAATGAAAGATAGGCCTAACGTTAGAACGCGAACGTCTGCTTGCAAAATCCAAACTCATTTAGTCATTACAGCGACAGCGTGACACTCAGACTTTCCATCCAAATTCACGTTTTTATCGACCAATACGTTTATTTAATCCCTGACAGAAAGATTCACCAAGGGTAAATTTATCAACTTTTAGCCAAATAATCCCAGCATACAATACCTGCTACTTGAAAAAAAGGAGAAATAAGTTGTCTTTTCTTGTGTTTATGAGGAAATTACCTTTCGTCTGCCGCGCGTGGTTTTGAAATGAAGGCCGCCCTCTATAGTTGAGTTTTCATTAGTTCTCCTATTTGGAGCAAAATTTGTTGGAGCATAATGTCCGGCGGTGTTTTATCATGTAATACGGGGAGGAATTCCACTGACGGACTTTACTGAAAAAAAACGTTTATATCCTGTAACTTTTAAGAGTTAACTTACTGAATTGCAAGTTGATATGATGAACTTCAATCTCAGCTGTGTAAAACAGGGGTAGCATATCAGAAAAGTGAGTTTTACAAGGTGTTTTGACCTAGCCTCGTAGTCCTAGTCATCAGGGTGCCAGTCAACTCGGTCCGTAACCAACTCGGTCCGAGTCAACTCGGTCCGTGACCAACTCGGTCCGAGACCAACTCGGTCCGTGGCCAACTCGGTCCGTGGCCAACTCGGTCCGTGGCCAACTCGGTCCGAGGCCAACTCGGTCCGTGACCAACTCGGTCCGTGACCAACTCGGTCCGTGACCAACTCGGTCCCTATGGGAAAACGTACACAAACAAGAATCCATGCAGTTTGCTGCAGCAGTGTACAACATGTAGGCTATTTGCATTAATGTTTTTAATGTCATCATAACATAATATGTTTTGCTTGTGGCTGAAACCGTGAAGAAATAAATTATGTCTTATTATGTTGATACCATAATTATTTGATAAAATGGCACAATACAATTTTAATTAAAATATTAATTAAATTATACACGAAGTCAAATGCCTTATGAAAATGTGCTTTTTATGTTTAGAATTAATAAATCAATTAATGATAGGCCCTAATAATGATGATTGTTTTGTGTTTTTGTTTTTGCTTTTTTAGCTTTGTTTTGATTAATCTGTGTATATACATATAACATAATTTAACATAAGATTTATAATTGGCAGGTGTTTGGGAAGGCACGTCTTTTGAAGACAGGGTTTTTTTTTTTTGGTTTTTTTTTACTTTTTGTCAGGCCCTGGGCAGCACCTGCCAATGTATTTTTCATTCTTTAATGTTTTTAAGATAATAAATGAAATAAATAAATAAATATACCTAAATAAATAGTTTAATTCACGCAATTTGCGAGACTTCGTACTCCTTTTGCTGCAACAAAATTACCAGACGTTTTTGCGTGCATTTTCCCATAGGGACCGAGTTGGTCACGGACCGAGTTGGCCACGGACCGAGTTGGTTACGGACCGAGTTGGCCTCGGACCGAGTTGGTTACAGACCGAGATGGTCATGGACCGAGTTGGTTACGGACCGAGTTGGTCACGGACCGAGTTGACTCGGACCGAGTTGGTTACGGACCGAGTTGACCTGAAACCAGTCATCATGGTCATGACCTCCAATCCAATGTTTTATTGACACTCGTTAGGCCTAGCCTACTGACTGTAGGCCTATTACTATTAGGCATATTAGTATTACTGGTCTAACGTTAACGTTAATCATGAAGTTAATTAGGGCCTAATAATAATTTAATAATTGTGAAAAAGAAATGGCACTGCAGCTTCGAAGTGTAATGTCAATGATATACTTCGAAGCTGTCATTAAGAATTTCAATGATAGGCCTAGGCCTACTTCGGGGGTTCCTGAAGTTAATATACACTCAGGTAAGCTGCCCTGCTGGTACCCAGCTTCTACTCACCTTCTAGGAGTAGGAGAGTAGAAGCTGGGTACCAGCTAAGTTGAGTGTACTAAACCTAACCTGAGTGTACTAAACTTCAGGAACTCCCTACTTCGAACCTGCAATGCTATTTCTTTTTTATCTCAAAAGCTGCTCTATCATGGACATCAGTCCCATGGATGGGGGTTTGGAAGGTAACTTAGTACATTACATGTACAGCCGGGGGTAAACCGTGTTCTGTGTTGTCCATGGGTTTACAAGAAAAACAGAAAGAATGGCATGTGAATATCCCGCTCTGTTTTAATTAAGGAGGAAGTGTATACAATTTGCCGACATTGTCATTTCTCTGATTGGTCAATTCTCAATATTTCATGCCAGCCTTCTGTCTCTTGATGTTATTTTGTCAGAGGAACGTTCCTGTCGGCATGACATAATGAACATTTGCCGAACAGAGTAGGGGAATGGTAAAATAGCATTTGCAGGAAGAATGCAAAATAAACCAGGGGCCGATTTCACTAACGGTTAGTGATCATCGTAAAGCCCAAATCCATCGCTTAACAGAAAATCCGTTTAGCGATGAATTTGGGCTTTACGATGATTGCAAAGCGTTAGTGAAATCGGCCCCAGGGCTGCCATAGTTAAAAACTGGTATTTGCCCATGCTGTTTTGACCTTTAACCTTTTTTCTCTTTCTCCTCCTAGCCAGTTCCGGCCCCGCCTCCTAGATGGCTACCCCTAAGGGTAGTGCAGGTTACAGTGTGATAGGCGACAAGTCGGCAGAGTTCTACAAGAATCCGGTGGCGTTTGTCAACTGGCGAATGGAAGAGTACAAATCACGGGTCTTCTTAACCCGCTTTCTCAACAAGCCCACTCTCTTCGTTGGTTCGATAAATGGAGTGAAAGAACTTACTGGAGGTATGTGGAATTGAAATGCCGAGTCGGACAGAATCCTGAAATATGACATTTATCTTGATTTTTGGATAACGTTTCTGAATATGATGATTATTTTCATTGATCAGAAGCACACTGTATGCAAGTACGCAGAGTTTATTTTGCCGGCACGGGCATTCTTCCTGCAAACACTATTTTGCTGTTCCCTTACTCTGGTTGGCCGATGTTCATTATGTTATGCCACTAGGAACATACCTCCAGCAAAATAACGTTTAGAAAAAAGGAGGCCAACATAACATATCGAGAATTGGCCAATCAGAAGAATGACGGTGCCAGCAAAATATACACTTCCATGTGAAAACTTTACTCCCAAAAGACAATGGTACTATGTGCAACTGAATGATCACTTGAAATTTGTTTCAAGTCATTGAAAGGAGAACAAAGACAAATTTACTGGAGCGTGATTCGAACCAGCGACTTCCGGAATACAGCGCTCATGCCAACTCTTTTATCGACTTAAAATTAACCAGTCAGTTTCCATTACAAGTGGCTATTTGATAAAATTTGTTTCTAGGAAGTGTATACCGGTAACTGTATTTTGCTGGCACCTGCATTCTTCACTCTTCAGATTGGCCAATTCCCAATACATCATGCCGGCTTTCTTTCTCTAAAATAATGTCAATTTGCTTGGAGTTAGATGTTTCGATCCTAGCAGGTCCTGCAAGGATGGAAATGTCAAGCCCTCCTCACTCCAAGCATTTGATATATTTTCAGGTTGTTACTTTGGTTGATGAACAGTTTGCAGTGGTTTATGATTACGTTCCTGCCGGCATGACATAATAAAATTGGCCAATCAGAGTAAATGAACGGCAAAATAGTGTTTGCAGGAAGAATGTCGGTTTCTGGCATAATATACCCTGCCTTTCTGTTTAAGGAAAATCGGGGAAAAATTTAAATAGCTTTTTCCGAAATTTCTCGACAGAAAAAAGTGTCAATTTTGACATGGGCTATCGTGCCTTCTTGCAGTCCATTTTTGGAGACAACATCATGTTTGAGATCCCTGTGGAAGCAGCCAGATTACACACGGTGATACATGAACTCTACGGCACCCAGACGGTGCCCAGGGTCCGCCAACTGATCACGAAACTCACACAGAAGCACTTCAACTCACTCCAGAACAGGTTAGATCCTCGGCTGTCTAAAAAATTGTAAATTTGTGCAAATAGAACGTTTCCGCTGTAGCAGTTTGGGGCCTGTGTGTATTGTTCATTGGATGAGATTCACAGGTACCAGACAAGTCAACCGCCGGACAACTCAACTTGAGATGAGTCGACCACAAAGACAACTCGACTCCCAGACAAGTCGACTGCAAAGACAACTCGACTCCCTGACAATTCAACTGCAAAGACAACTCGACTCCCAGACATGTCGACTGCAAAGACAACTACAAATCGACTCCCAGACAAGTCGACGGCAAAGACAACTCGACTCCCAGACAAGTCAATGGCAAAGACAACTCGACTCCCAGACAAGTCGACTGCAAAGACAACTCGACTCCCAGACATGTCGACTGCAAAGACAACTACAAATCGACTCCAAGACAAGTCGACGGCAAAGACAACTCGATTTTCAGACAGGTCAACCGCGAAGACAACTCGACTCCCAGACAAGTTGATCGTCAAGACAACTCGACACCAACACAGCTCAACCAAAAAAAGACAACTTGAGTGAGAGACAACTCGACCCCAAAGACAACTCGACTACAGGACAGCCCGACCACAAAACAACTTGACTCCAATACAAGTCAAGACTCCATCTCTGCCACTGGAATGCTGTGATGTGCAGGGACGGCAGCACCTACCAATATACAAATATTTCTGAATAATAGGTGACACTGAGAATAATACTCTCATAATGGGAAGCAAAAGGCAGCTTGAGGGTCTGCACAAGACAGACTAGCAGCGGTCCGCGACATCATGTCAGCCGTGGCAGATGGCTAACATGTGGAGCCCAGCTGGCACACTGCACACTTTGCGGTCCAGCTGTCTTTGAGCCAAGTCGTCTGTGTTGCTGAGATGTCTTGGAGTCCAGTTGTCTTTGCGGTTGAGCTGTCCCACAGTCGACTTGTCTGACATCCATCACAGGACTGGTAAGCCGGTTAGAAAGCCGGTAGAGCACTACCAAAATCCATGCTTTCTTTTTTCACTGTTGGCCCTGGATGTTTGCCTCAATTAATTAGAATTGACATACAGACACATTTTCTGAACAAAAGTTCTTAAGTTTGATCCTGTAGAATCTTTCAGTACCTTAGGGTTGATTTTATGGGATACCGGTATGTAGAAGATTTATAGATGTAAGAGTTAAAATTGATCCCTTTCCTCCACTCTTTAGTGTGTGCGTCAGTGTGTACACAGCCTTCAAGCGGTTTGCTACTGAGCTGTCTCTGGCTCTGTTCTTGGGTCTAGATGCAGACGAACACCCTGAAACTACAGAGAATATCATTGCACTCACCACCACACACTGGCATGGTAAGCAAGGGGACCTGTTATAATTGCGGCCTGGCACTGTGCCTTGCGCAGTTTACCAGCCAAACAGCTCGATGGAAAATGTTTTATTTCCACTAATAATTGGCCAAATAATCTCTACTCTTGACACATCTTGACATAAGAGCCAAAACACTGCCGAAGAAGTTGGGCAATTTTGGACAATTTAACATTAACACAGTATTATTAAGTTACTGGTTAAGTGGCTTTGACCTATTCCTTGATCAATCATTCTTGAAAGCTCCCAATTTGAAAATGTTTTATTGGAATCAGCAAGTATACCACTTAGGATTCCTTGAAATGCATGCAAATATTTTATGCACAAAGCTAACTTTTGTTACAGTAATGTCCCCAAACCGTGGAAATACCGAGTTGGAGATTGCCTTTTGAATTTTCTTGATCAAGGAAAAAAACAAGAGAGCTATGATGTACTGTAATTTTTTTCAAAGTTATAGTTTTGTGATTGTAGTGGCTAGATCCAAGACACAAAATATGAAATTGACTTTACCAGTTCTACCAGTCCGGTCCTTGTGCGCAACCTTTGACCTACACATTGGGATTAAAGATAACTACTGTCTCCATGTGTTGCCCACATGTGCAGCTAGGTACTGCAGCTGGGTACTCCACTTTGGGTGCCGGTTCAGATTACAGAAACTGTTATCCTGCTAGGATCCAAGCATTTTATAAATTTCAGGTCATTATTTTGGCTGATGAGCAGTTTGCAGCAGTTTAATACTTGAATGTTTTATAAATATGTATTACACAGCTTATTAAACTGGTTCCCCTACATGTTTTATTTATTTGACAGGCATTATCACGATTCCATTGAGCTTTCAGATGCCTATGTTTACGTCCGCATACAGTAGAGCGTTAGAAGCCAAGGTAAGCGTCTCTGCCATCACATTCATGAAATCGTTGCTTTCTGTGGCCAGACAGAATCGCATGGACCATGTTACTGTCCGATAATCTTAGGAAAGCCAGAGATTGAACGTGGAGTTAAGACCTGTGATTCTTCCACAACCTACTGTAATGCAATGTCAGGAAGAGTTGTTCATATCATGCACAGTAAATCCTGCTTTATCTATACTGGGGCCAATTTCATAGAGCTGCTTAAGCATCAAAATTTGCTTAAGCACCGAAAACCTTGGTAAATAAAATCAGTATGCCAGCCAAAACTCCTTGTAGGCCTAAACGTTATGCTCAGCAAACAATGGCAGTAAAAATCTGGTTGGGGGTCCTGTTTGGGCAAGGAAGACTTTCCATGCTTAAGCAGATTTTGTTCTTAGGCAGCTCTATGAAATTGGCCCCAGTTTGCTTGGTGTTGTTGTCTTTGCCCATCCTGTGAACAGAAGTGTATGTTGGTAATCAGTGTACGAAGTGTCACCAGCCTTTGTGATTTGAGTCAAGTCCAGTTATTCTGAGGCTTTGACCTGATTATTTGCTCCTCATACTTGACTTCAGTCATAACAACTCTGTAATACTAGAAAAAAGGCTGTTTAAGATGGAAAAAATGTTAAGATGCTAAGTGTACAGCTGCTCATGATGTTAGCTGAAAGGTAGCGACGTTTCGGCTGCAGGCTGCTAGCCTTTATTAAGCTGATGAAGACAGTTGCACAGTCTCCATTTATATCTGTGCTTGGTTTTGGCTGTGTTGGATCTTGCTCCTTGATTGGAGTATGCTCCATCAAACGTTGCTACCTTTCAGCCAACATCCTGAGCCATCGAACACTTAGCTTCTTCAGATTAAATAGGAAATACATCCCAAGCCTAACGTGAGTAACTGTCAAGTCTGCGTTTGCTGATCTCAACAGGAAAAGTTACTGGCCCTCATCCGGGAAAGACTCGCTTGTATCGAAGACGGCTCCCAGTTGGAAGATGTGACCAGGGCGGGTTTCCAGTCTACTGCCGAAATGGAGCAGCATATTCTTCTCTTCACGTCGGCCCTTGTACCAAAGGCTATCGCCTCGATGCTGACGTCATTTCTGCTAGCCACAGCTGGACCGGAGAAAGTAGGTGGAGCCTCAGGAAAGCCACAGGAAAGCCTGATGTTTTTTCCCTAAACAAACATTCCCAGACTATGGGCCTTTTTAAAACGGAAGTTCAGGCTCTGTCAGGCTCAGGCTCAGGCTCAGGCTCAGGCTCAGGCTCAGGCTCAGGCTCAGGCTCAGGCTCAGGCTCAGGCTCAGGCTCAGGCTCAGGCTCAGGCTCAGGCTCAGGCTCAGGCTCAGGCGCAGGCTCTGGCTCCGGCTCCGTCATCCATATAGATTGTGGTTTTTCATTGAAGCTGTAGCTCTGTTTTCTGGGTTTTTTTTGTGGCTGCGGCCACAAATAACACACAAATCTTGAATGGTAGTTGTGATAATCCTCGGTTTGTCTCTGTGATGATCCTTGCAGAATGCTATGAGAATGCAGGCCAGCTCTGATGAAGACATGCTGCGACGTGTCCTCCTGGAAGTGGAAAGGCTCTGGCCTCCGTTCCTGGGAGGGAGACGGATTGCTGTCAAGGTGAGGGGGAGGGGGTGGGGAAGGGTCAGAGGTTGCCCCTGGGGTTGGAGCTGGTGGGAAGAGTTAGTCTGG
Source organism: Astropecten irregularis (assembly GCA_963971285.1). Taxonomy (NCBI): domain Eukaryota; kingdom Metazoa; phylum Echinodermata; class Asteroidea; order Paxillosida; family Astropectinidae; genus Astropecten; species Astropecten irregularis. Next base: position 18,969,220 of record OZ020254.1, on the reverse strand, counting down.
ACCCTAGCTTAGACTACATTTACATTCCTGAAACCATCTCAACTCCCTGGGGAGTATACAGCCCTGGCTGCTGTAAAGCACACAGAGGCTACTCAAGCACTCAAAGCCATCTCTACCCTCACAGGTACCCATTTACACCTGGGTGAAGAGGAGCACTATGTGACAAAGCCTCTTGCCCAAGGATTCAAGCACCACTAGACCATGGCTGGATTCGAACCCACAATCTGAAGTTGAACCACAAGACCTTTAGTACGATACGCCAGACGACTAGGCCACGTCACCACCCCTCACAATTACTAAGCAAAGCGTGATGTCACAATACAAATCACTAGGGTAAGAATTTTCAAAGCGGCTTAAGATGAATCTCAATGTTTCGTGAAATCCAGCCTTGGCTGAGTTCATGGGTTCAGTTTCTTGGTTCACACAAGCGTGAAATCATTGATTCAAGCTTTTGCGTACAAATTTTACATTAATTTGTCTAAAGGCCTTTTGATCACTCAACAGGTACAAACTTGTAGAACCCGTCATGTAATGGACCATTCCAGCTTTGCTCTTAAGCCCCGCCCACGTGTGTTTTACATACTGCATGTGACCGAGTTTGACCAAGGCTGTCATAGTTACCTGATTAAAAGGTGTCCTCTAATTGGTCAATGCGCACAGTTTGATTGACAGGTCCATTGCTGTCCTGGTCTTGCTTGACTGATTATTTCCAATTTCTCTGCATTTTTCCTCTTCTCTAGGACTGTGTGATTGACGGTTATAAGGTACCTAAGGGTCAGGCTGTGTTGTACATGACCCATGCTGCTCATCGAGATCCAGCCGTCTTCAGCCATCCCGAATCCTTCCGACCAGAACGATGGGCAGAAAGGTGAATGAACTTAACACAGAGTAGACAGACAGACAAACATACATGGACTTTGTTGCCCGGATGTCCCTCCCTAGGTCATTGCCTTGGTGCCCCAGCCCTGGTACTTGCCTTGGTGTCCCTAGTACTTGCTTGGGTGCCCCTGGTACTTGCCTTGGTGTCCCTGGTCATTGCCTTGGTGTCCCTGGTCATTGCCTTGGTGCCCCTGGCCATTGCCTTGGTGCCTTTGGTCATTGCCTTGGTGCCTTTGGTCACTGCTTTGGTGCCCCTGGTACTTTCATTGGTGCCCCTGGTACTTGCATTAGTGTCCCTGGTCATTGCCTTGATGCCCCTTCGTTATGATGTTCGTTATTCTGCATCCAAAGATTTGGGCAAAGGACGCCTTTACCATTTATCTAAAAGAAAATCTACCCACAAATTGCTTGTAGAATTTTAAGCTTAGTTTTTTAGTTTGTCGTTCCTCATTTTAATTTCTTCTTTTTTTTTTGACCTCAGTGATGCAGATGCCAAGAATGTATTTACGTATGGCGGTGGACCACGAGCTTGTGTTGGCACAGCACTCATGAAGACCAGCATTCAGGTAACATCATTGATTTCATTCCATTTTACGATATTAAAGTTAGTATCATACTTTGGTTAAGTACAGCTGCAGTCTGTTCATAATTTGATTTGTCTTGAAATAAAAACAAACCTGTGAAACTTTCAGCTCAATTGATCATTGAAAACAGTAGAAAACAGCAAAAAAAACGCTGCAATTGTTACGCAAAATTGTAATTGTGAGGTTTCGATCTCGGAGATCAAAACAGTTCTCGGTCTTTTGTTTTCCTCATTTCTGGATAAATACAGCATTCCAGGCAGAAAAAAATTTTTACAGTATGTTTCTACCATCACCATCTTTATACCCTGTAATTTAAAGGTAAATCTGTGAAGATTTCTGTTTTGATATACTACCAAAGTATGATGTTACATTCTTTTTCTTCCAAATTCCTTGCAGACTGTTTGTCAGTATTTGCTGGATCACTATGACTGGAGCGTCCCAGGGGGCCAGGAACTCTCCTACAAATGGCTTCCTGTCTCTAGACCCAAAGAGAAACCCGTAGCATCCTTCAGAGTCCGAACTCCGCCTTCAGAGCAGACGACGACGAACGCCGTGGACAAACCGTGAGTCTGATTCGGTTCCGTCATGCATTAATTTTTTGTTACTTGTCCTCAGGTCATCGATTCAAAATTTCTGTTTCTTTGTGACAGTTGTTTGAATTTGTTTTGTTGTATTACCTCAGACAAGCTTGTGAATAATTATCATTGAAGAAATGTCGGTATAGCATATTTTTTTATTCCTTATAAGTACGCCTTCAGGGTTTTTTCCTTGGAACTTTCGTGAATCGGACAAAATTGGAGATTTCCGCAATCTTTCTGTGGCCGTTTGTGAGTGTTTAAAAGTTACGGTGCCTGGGCTGTACAGTCCTGTATGCTGGAAAAGCGTGGAATACTAGTGATGGATACTGGCCTAGCTGAGATGACTAAGTTTGATGCTTTATCTCAGTCCGTGTTGGTGGGACATTAACCCAATACCCAAAGTAAAGTGTTACTTCTTCAACGATCAGAAAATACAATTTTGTAGATTTTTTATCACGTTATTTTTATACATAATAATTTTTTAGAAACATTTTTGTTTTGGTCAATGTAGCAACGACTTGTGCAATGACAAGACATTCCATTTAAGGTTTATTATAGAAAACACTTGAAATAGTATATTGTGTGTGTTATCTTTTGTAGCTCAGTACTTAACATTTAAAGTAACACTTGGAGTATATGTACATGCTAGCCACTCCACAGCCAGCTCAGTGAATCGATCGTGTGGAGAAACAATACTCTATTGTTTCGATAATTCCGGTTCATATTTGATAGCTCAAGTAATGGTTGTAGTTATTTTTGGTGTGGAGATAAATCTGTAAACATACTGTAGTAGTGGCGTAGATAAGTGAGCTGCCATAGTAAGACTTAAAACATAGCAACATGTTACACATAACATAGCAACATGTTACACATAAAATAGCAACATGTTATATATAACATATGGCTTTGGTGCAATGAATGTAGTTTCTTTGCCTTCCATTTCTGGGAGTCCCTAGTTCACATCCCACCAGGACCATGTGCACTGTGTGCATTTGGTATATAGCTACCTTATTATTGTCTTCATGGTCCCCCCATACTGAAAACTATATTTTCCTTTCTTCGAGTCTCCTAAGAGAGCCTTTGCTAGAAATACTGCCAAGTTAACAGTACTTTCATGGAATTTCATGGGAAATACATTTGTAATTGCTCAACAAATTATCTGAACTTTAACCCACCTCCATACCACAGTTTACCTCAACATGGTTTTTTCCTGTGGTAAGTGTGGTATCCTGAATACCACACTACACCATAGTGTGGTTTATGTGACACGGTTTGTTCCAGTTTCCCCCTGTGGAGACTGTGGTAATGTGTGGTAAGCAGCTCTTGTCTTGTGTGGTAGGTGCAGAGGGTAAGGGTTAATGAGCAAGGCACGTGCACGTTCAGCGTACATTTCTGATGATTGTGCCATTGCTGTATCAAACAGCCTGATGTTTCTACTAATCTCAACTCATCCTCATACCACTCTGTGTGAAATTTACCATATATCTCTTTTATTATTAAGCTCAAGCTACTGTCTTGCCCAGAACATACTCAACACTTCGCACACCTGCCCTCCAAGTATGTGCCTATTTGGGCATTTTGAAGAAACCTCCATTTTTATTTTTGATGCACACTTGCACAGTCATTAACTCAGTGAGATCTTCCTTTATATGTATAATGTATATATTTCTATAAGGTGATTGTATTTTTGTTTCATATATCTGGTGATGCTCACCTCATTTTATTTTATTTTATATCAACATATATGTATCTATATTGCAGCATTTACAAAAGAACGTAACACTAGACATCAAATTTATTCAAGAACAAATGTAAATAAGGAAAGAGGTTTTTTGTGAAAAGAAGCACATTTATTGCAAGAAATATGGTACTCTAATAAACTAGTAGTTAGTGGTTATAAAGATAAAGGTTCTAAATATTTATCGTTTATCTTCCCATTTTTCAACAATGGCCAAATTCAATTGTGGTTTGATGTGCTTATTCTCAGGCTAGTTGTGAAAACATTGAAGGTTGGCATGTAGTAGGGTCTTGATCATTGCAGTCTTGTTCCTGGACACTGCTGCATGCTAGATGCATGCTGACGGAATCTATCCATGGGTACCGGACTACTGTAGTGTAGAAGTGGAGTTGAATATATCAGACACGTAAACCTCACCGTGATCTGTGGGGACGTTTTGGCGGCCGGAACCGTGAACTTGTTTCTGCGTTGGTTCTTGTTTCGGCGATTTTGGTTCTTCTTCAATGATGTAATTTGGTTCGACTGAACCAAAACCGACGGAAGGGATTGGTTTAATATCGTTGACGGTCTGAAATGTCGGTCCAACGTACCTTTTTGCAGAAAGGTAAGCATGCAGACGTGCGTTAACCACTGGTACAACTCCTTCCGCCATATCCCACCGCCATTCTTGTTTACATTTTACAAAACCATTTTGTTGCCCTCCCCCAACTGTGTTTCTGTTCATCAAGACTGACGTCAGAAAGTCTTTCGTGGTCACGTCCGCCAAAACGTGCCCCTGTATGTTGCAGAATTGTATTCAAGTTTCAAGTCACAAAATATTGAGTCCAATTCGGATTCTGAGTCAGAGTCCTAGTTTGAGTCAATACACTGTACAAGTCTGCCTTGTGGTGCACTCCAACTACTGCTTGACATAAAGTCATTTTCTCAGGGTTGAAATTTCACGCAAATTGCCTTGGAATGTCATGCTCACTCATGATAAGAATGCCACTAATTAGTCCCTTTTCCTTTTTAATGCTGATTCCCTGTTTCCGGAAAATCTTCATGTGGATGTGAATGTCCACAGCATGTTCCATGAATGTTCATTTTCTTGACCTCTTATTTTAAGCAGAGGTATACTTTACACAGTGGCGGATCTAGAGGGAGGTTCAACTTTGGCGTTGCAACCCTCCATTCTGCCGCCAACCAATGAAATTCATATTAGTAAATTGGAGAAACGAAGAATTGGAGGCCGTGCCCAAAATTCATACTAGCCATTACACGTCCCTCAATAAGTTTTTGCAGGCCCACACCTTCGACATTATTGCGACTCAGTTTAGGTCTTGATTCATCGAAATGGCACTTTTTGATTGTCAACTGTTTCACTGTTTCCTGAAAGCTTGATCCACCCTGGTACATGTTATAGCAGTGTACACAAGACAATGAGATCATTATAAAGACAACTCTTGTATGTATTGCAACTCAGGTTTTAAAACTACTATTTCCAGTTTCGCAGGGAAACTCAGGCCTTTTCTAATATCAAATATACTGTATATCAGGATCATGCACAGTACATATTGGGAAATGTTGAACATAGTTTTTTCAAAGCATGCCCATATCATATGCGTTGTGCAATACAGGCCGTGTTTCTTCTCATGATTTGTGATTGTAATTTGTAATAAATATCCAGCATTTGAAACATGTTTGTGACTTGCCAAGTTATAGATTTCTGACCTAACCCTGTCCAAATAATTACTGTTTCATGTCCATTTGGATACATGTATTTGTACTGTGTAACTGACTAGTGTGACTTGACGTGTAGTGACATCAATAGAGTGATCCAAATACGACGCGTTTAGAATCGTTCTGTGCACTTCCACGTTCGAAAAAGAGGTCTGTGTCTGCTTCTCAAACATGCAGGTGCGTGTACATACACAACGCACTTTCACAGTCTGCTAGAGCAAAGCATGCCAACTCGTACCTGAGCTGAGAGTGTGATGATGTATGTGTCACTCACCCATGCAGGCCGTACTGTGTTGAGTGGCCACAGCAACGCGGCCAATATGCGCAGACGGCGCTTATAATGTGAAATCCCTCATTGATGCTCGTATATTGTACCTAGGCCAAACTCTTTCTGGTCATCTCTTTTACAGCAGGTACATTGTCTATGGATAATATCTAATACTACTTCCCTAACATGGTACTAACATTGTGGTTTGTGTGGTAATGCGTGGTTTATGATCCAGTCCCCCTGTGGAGACTGTGCCGTAAAGTGTGGTAAGCATCTCTTCTTGTGTGGTAATGTAGGTGAAGAGGATTATGATTAATATCCAGTCCCCCTGTGGAGACTGGTAATGTGTGGTAAGTAGGTCTTGTCCTGTGTGGTAGGTGCAGAGGGTTAGGGTTATATATCCAGTCCCCCTGTGGAGACTGGTAATGTGTGGTAAGCAGCTCTTGTCTTGTGTGGTAGGTGCAGAGGGTAAGGGTTAATATTCTGTTCCCCTGTGGACATTTTGAGTGTTTGTCAACTATAAATCATTCTGTCTTTTGGTAATTGTGACGTGTGTTGGTCGGGTACTTTGGCCTAGTGGTCTGGCGTGTCGTACTCAAGGTCTTGTTGTCAATCTACTGATTGTGGGTTCGAATCCAGCCATAGGTAAGTGGTGCTTACATCCTTGGGCAAGACGCTTTGTCACATATTGCTCCTCTTCACCCAGGTGTAAATGGGTACTTTCGAGGGTAGAGATGGCTTTGTGTGCTTGAGTAGCCTCTGTGCACCTTACAGCAGCCGGGGTTGTATACTCCCCAGGGAGTTGAGATGGTTTAAGGAATGTAAATGTAGCACAATGACCAGGGATAAAAGTAAAACGCGCGTAGAAACTAGAAACATCACACGTTGATGGTTGTTAGTTGAAATCGTAAATAATAATTGAACAAGAGATTTTTTTGTCTAACACACTGCCATCTTTATTTGTCCTAGCGACCAGTATTTTAAACACATCTTAAGTATACCTTGTGAAAAATAACACACTTTGCAACAGAAGTTATGAAAGCCCTAAAAGAATATCAAAAATAAAAGTCAGACAATATTTTGGTACTTAAAATCTATTTTGTGAAACAGCCTCCTAAATTTTGGAATGTTTTAAAACAAAAGTTAACCAATATGTTCCAGATTTCATTGTCTACAAAAATAAAACAATTGTTTGGGATGGAAAACAAAACAAGCATCAGAATTTGACCCAATTTTTTTTTTTTTTTACAGATTTCAGAAAAAACACAAAAGCAAGCAATTGTATAGCAGGCATAACTTTAAAAAGAATGTTTGTAAAAATTCAGTTCTGAAAAGTAAAATCAGCCAAAAGTTAATTAATTCTCTTGTGTCGAAAAAAGCATGAACGTTGCAAAATATCAGTAAAACATCTTAATATTTACATAGTATTTGTTAATTATTAAATCTCCAATCATTATACATTCATCAACAGATCATTGAGATACATAACGTATATATTTCATTTCATTTCATTGCCGACTTACAAATAACGTTGAAGGATGTTAATAAACCGTTACGACCTTTGTAATCACTTCACTCAAGAATGCGTTGAAACTTTTTGATGCAATTTTTTTTTCTAATTTACTATTCAATCCAAATATCATCAGGAATTCAGGCAATTCACAAAAGTGCCCCTCCAAGAGTTTGCAACGCGTTGGCACAGAATTTGTTGACCCAATGCACATCTGGAAAGGGTCGAACGATTCCGCGCTTTGTGATTGGCCAATGAGATGCAAACGCTTTTAGGCGCACTTTTGTGAATCTCTTTATTTCAACCTGAACATTTTATTATTATTTGTTTTATTTTCAGAGGTAACAAATTGCAATTTATGATTTCCAATGAATTCTGTCGGGGGATATGCAAATAAGATTAACCTTTGGTGGGCTTGCCAGCTTTTAAAATTCTGGTGGATCTTTGAAATTGCCATAAATTCAACATTCTGGTGCAGAAACATCAATTTTTTTTGTACAGTAGCAAGATAATGTACATTCACAGCAAGTCCCTTAAAACTATATCTTTTTGTACAGTTGATGAATGTTTTAGGTAGCTTCATACTTTGGGTTTTGGTAAAGAAATACAGATTCATAGACAAAAATATCAAGAAAGATACAGTAAAAGTCATCTGTAAAATCCCACTCCCATAAATGTCATACGATGCCCACTTTTTGGAGTAAAGAGTGAAAAACTATTCACAGAAGTCTTTTGTTGTACACATTTCTGGATAAATACAGCATTTCAGAAGAAACATTTTAACGGTACATGTTTCTAGCATCACCATCTTTATACCCTGTAAAGGTGTAGATAAATGGTATGCTACCAAAGTATGATGTTACCTTTAAATTCACAATCTATGCAATATTTACACGCAGTTAAAGAATAAACATTGTGAAATTTCAGTTGTTAACTTTACTTAAAATTAAAAGCACTCTAATTCAGCCCCAAAACTCAGCCTATTTTTATCGACCTAAAAATTATTCCTACACTTTAGGTTTGTATCTTATAGTATTCTTGTTTGTTTATGTTTTATCATACATACTTGAATTTCTTCATGTTAAAACTAGAAAAACTGCAAAAATTTGCAAGGCACAGTTTCATATTTTATTGCCACACACAAATATTGCAAGGTTATATAGAGTACATAGTCTATAAACACCAAGAACAGCCAAAATAAAAAGTCTCAAGTATTTTACAATACCCTTAATTTATGAGCTACTTAGACCATGGAGCTATTAAACACAAGGAGTTAGAACAAAGTCCCCCTCCCCAAAATCAAGTTAGCCCCCCCCCCCCCAAGAAAAAAAAAACCACCTATGAAATTTCTTAGTACAATGGAGCTCCATGTTGGTACCCAATGATCACCACCGGTAACTCACAGCCTCATTGTGTTGCATTGTTACTTACTGGAGTAAAGAAATGTTTCATTGCTCCATGCTTAATACCAACTTGAACTTCAACGATTCTTGACCCTGTACATGTAATCAGTTAACTGTCAGATCCTTAACTTTTCCATTTATACCTAGGGAATTTACGAAACCAGGCTTGAGGCTAGGCTTGGGACTTAACAGTATTTCGCTACCGCCATTTGAGGCCCACGGCCGCCCACCAAACGAAATGAAGGGATTGGGCCACATGACAATGCCAAAGAACGGCTCCAGCTTCACCATGTATCTCAAGCCCTTCATGTCATGAAATTCATTTATGACACAAAATTGCAGTGCTTACACATCCCAAACCTAGGCTCAAGCCTCATTTCCAAAAAACCTCTAGACTCCAGTCCTAGTTTGTTTAATGTTATCAAAAACAGCACGATGCTCCTATTTACAAGTAAAAAAAAAAAATCAATTTGACAATTTTGAATTTGAACCTTAAAGAGATACAGAGATTTTTTCCTCTGTGGCCTCAAAGATCACAAGCTTTAAGCAACAATGACATCATCAGAAAACATGAAGCCCCATACAAGGTGTTAAAAACTCCTAAAAAACACTGTTATGGTCCATTTTTAAAAAACTGAATAAACTTTCCAACAGTGTCCAAATCTTGTTCAAATATTTTTTCCCAATTTCAATCTCGAATAAAGCAAATTTCATCTAAATTCTTGTAACTTTTTTAACACTCTCGACACTGTCTAAAATTAGACCATTTATCATCTTTTGTTAATATAAAACATTGTATCCACCACCAAAAAAAGTGAATTAAAAATTTAAAGCTCAAATAATCTAAATTTGGTGTAAAGTTACAGTTTTAAAACCACTATTTACAAACTTTAATTTCCTTAAAAATAACCACGTTCAGCCTGTAAAATTTCAAGGTGACTTCATACTTTGTTGTTGTTGATTTTTTGTCAAAGAAATGCAGATTCATGGGCAGAAATATCAAGAAGGATTATGGATACAGTAACGGTCACCTGTGAAATTTCCAGTCCCAAAGGTGTTCACTTTTTGAGAAAACAGTGGAAAACACTCGCTGTATTTTCAAATCTATTCACAGGAGTTTTGAGTTTTGATCTCACCCCGAGATATAAAAATGTTTTTGGTCAGTGCTGGTTTTACTTTTTTTCTGGATAAAAACGGCATTTCAGGCAACGGTATGTTTCTACCATCACAATCTTTATACCCTGTAAGTTACAGGTCAATCTGTGAAGATTTCTGTTTTTGGTATACTACTAAAGTATGAGGTTACCTTTTAAACAACCACATTCAGCCTGTAAGTTTTAATTCTTGTCACAGCAAAGATAATACTGTACAGTATAGTGCATGTAAATAACATTGTATATTTTGAGAAGAGAGGCTTCATGCAAAGAGCCATAGGGTTTTACAACAATGCACAACAATTGTACATTCTATTCAGCCATTGTTACATTCTATGTCTTTTTTTTTAATTCACTGAGTAGTAAAAAAAAAAAAAAAACAGAAACAATTGAATGACGCATTGATATGCTGTCACTTGATAGTATTCTGCAAGTTACGAGATTCCAATGACATTTTGCATGAAGAATTCATGACTAGGTAGCAACGTAGCTTTCATCGTTGCTTCTTGAATCATTCTGTAGTTATTGTTTCGAAACAAATAATCATAGGGCAGTTACGAACCCCAACTTGGGGTTAGGTTTGGGACTTATTTCGCTACGGACATTTGAGCACAACAGAACGAAACAAAGGGATTGGGCCACATGACGAAGCCGAAGAAAGGCTCCAGCTTCGCCATGTATCTCAAGCCCTTCATTTCATTTAGGACACAAAATGGCAGTAGCAAAATAAGTCCCAAGCCTAGCATCAAGCCTTATTTCGTCACGGCCCACAGATTGTGTTCCAGACAATCTCACATGAAATTTCATAACTTTTGTCACATCTGTGTGTTTTCAGCCTGTCCAATCAGAAGTTTGCAACTGCGTAGACGTCAGTCCTAAAATATTTCCCTAGGTCGTTGTAAGTCCACTCATGGGGGCTTGATCTGTGAACCACAAAAATCATATTCATAGTAAAAATGCTTTTCTTAATCTGAAAAATATTGGATTTATAAAAAATTTACATTTCATGAACATTTGACAACATTTTGTTGAATGCAAGACTGTCAAAATTTGCTTATTTCGATCCTAGCAGAATCTTTCTTAAAGGATGATCATGTTCAGTCCTAAAAAGGATCATTCTCAAAGGCTTTTAGCCATTTTATTGAAGTGAACGCAAGACCGTTGAAACTGTCCAAAACTGCTTATTTCCAAAAGTTGGAGTTAGGAGGGCCTAACGTTTTAATTCTAGCAGGATTTTTCTCACAGGCTGATGTTTTGATCCTAGCAGGATCTTCCTCAAAGGCTAAAGAGCCTCTGAGAAAGATCCTGCAAGGATTAGAACATCATGCCCTCCTAACTTTAAGCATTTGATATATTTCAGGTCATTTTGGCTGATGAGCAGTTTGCAGCAGTTTATTACTTGTATTGATTATATTTCCAAAACTGTATAATTCGTTTAGAGACAATATTATTACAGCTCTTTAAATAATTATACTCACCTTTCATTTTCCGGTCGTTCTCTGATCTTCATCCTTATGCGTAACTTGGAGCCACTTTGTTGCTACTGAAAAAGAAAAAAAAAACATTAAAAATAACTCTTCATTTAATATTCATGATAACTCTTCATCATTGAAAGAGATGCAATCATATACATATTGAAAGTACATCTAATTATAAGCTGTTTCCTCTTTGAGTGATCCCCCTTGTACCGTTCCCAGGTTGCAGCATTGCTGCGGGTATCGATGAAATGATCCCTGGAATATGGTGGTGTGTGCATGGTTTCATGGCTTCTGACTACCAAATGAACGAAGATAATTGACTATTACATGTAGGTACACCACCAACATAGGGCTGGATAGCTAAGCTGGTAGACCATTAATACCAGTACAGTATTTCAAATTCTGCTCCAGTAAATTTGTCTTTGTTCACTTTTCAATGACTTCAAATTAATCCAGTCAGTTTCCCTTGTAGTTATTTGATAGTCCTAATTATGAGTATAGTAGAGTACAATTCTTATATAGTTCTAAATTCTTGGGTTGTGATACTTACTGACTTAAGTGTCCACTTCCTCCATTATTCCTGTGAGGAGAGAAAAAAAACAAGATAGTTTGGTAATTAGCGTCTTTCTCTCACTGTCTGTCTCTTTCTCTTGAAATTGAAAAGGTTGAATCTAAAAACACTTGTATTTTCCTGTTGCTTAAAGGTACTATCATACTTTTGTAGCATACCAAAACAGTTATCATCACAGATTAACCTATAACTTACATGGTATAAAGATGGACCTTATGGAAGAAACAAAGCATTAAACTTTTTCTGCCTGAAATGCTGTTCATATCCGGAAAGGTTTAACAACCTTAGACCAAAGAAAGTTTGATCTCAGGATAAGATCAAAACTCCTGTGAATATATCCTCTCATCCATTTATGTGTGTCTTTACTTGCATACTATTTAGCCTTTGAGAAAGATCCTGCTAGGATCGAAATGTCAGGCTAACTCCAAGCATGTCATATATTACAGGTCTGATTATTATTTAGGCTGATGAGCAGTTTACAGCAGTTTATTACTTGAACTGAGAATCAATAAGAATACTTACTGAACCATCATCTCCATGTCTCCATCCCTGTTTAATACAAGAGAGAAGAGAAACATGTTTACCGATCGACTGGGCACAAGATTTGGAAAGTGACTGTGTAAATAATGGCCTGGCCTGACAAACAGGTTATGTAAATATTGACTCTGCAATACATACAGGATACGTGTACAAATAACCGCCAGATATACCTGAGGTTTAACCTAAGCTTGTATACATGTGATATCACATTGGTGATGGTTTGTTTGTTAATCACAGAGGCTGTTTGGCACTGTGTGCTTCCATTGCTATCTGTCTGAAGAATGACCTTGTAAATATCTCTCAGGTCTGGGGCCGATTTCATAAAGCTGCTTATAAGCATAACATTTGCTTAAGCATGAAAAGTCTTCCTTGATCAAACAGGATTACCAACCAAATTTTCATGTGATGTTGACTGCTTTTGACTTGTATTCGGCCATTGTTTGCTGAGCATCACATTCACAAGGAGTTTTTGCTGGCATACTGATTTTATTTACTGGGGTTTTTGGTGCTTAAGCAAATTTTGGTGCTTAAGCAGATGTATGAAATTTGCCCCTTGGTGACTGGGTCAGTGACATCAAACACTGAGATGTCTAGGAGGACATTCGAATGGGAGACAAAGGCAGTGACTACAGGTCTCCACTGAGAGATGCTGTGACCTAGTGTGTCGTACTCAAGATCTTGTGGTCAGTGTATAGATTGAGGGTTCGAATCCAGCCATGGGTTAGTTGTGCTTGCATCCTTGGGCAAGACGCTTTGTCACATATTTCTCCTCTTCACCCAGGTGTAAATGGGTACCTGTGAGGGTAGAGATGGCTTTGTGTGCTTGACTAGCCTTTGTGTGGCATACAGCAGCCGGGGCTGTATACTCCCCAGGGAGTTGAGAAGGTTTCAGGAATGTTAACTAGCCTGATGACCAGTGATAATAGTAGTACATGCTGTGAGTGTCGAAAGGCAGAGTGTGTACTTTAAATTTTTTCTTTGTTTACTTTTCAACGTAATAATCTTTACATTGCCCCATTCATGACGAAGGCCGGCACGCAATTAGGATCGTGAAAGGGAATATCAACTGCCACTACTTACGCGTTGTAGTCGTCCGTCTCCATGCGGCGATAGTGCTTGGCCAACTTCGTCGCAAAGATGCAAGCCGGCACGAGGAAAAAGATACACATCCCCATGATGAGCCACAGGGCGTTCTAGTTGGGAAAAACGAACAAAAACCAGCAGAAATTATTCTCACTGAAGCTTAGACAAGAACGCAAACTTCTCTTTAGCATTACCTTTCTCGCACAGTAACTGCCAAATCACTAGCATGGTTGCAGCATTAATAAAATTGTGGGTTGTCTTGGATGGTACTAGGAGGTTCTTACCAGGGACTCCAAGAAGCTTCTACAGAAGCTGTTGATGAGTGAACTCCAGAGATTGTAGACCGGACGACACTTCCCAATCTGTGTCTGAAGCTGAGTGTAGACAAATCAAAAACAAGAGAAGTTAATTACCTCTTGATATCTGTACTGAGCATCTGTGGCTATGTTCAGACGCAGTACTCTGGAGACCGAAAAAGGTCTACCCTTTGCGGTCACAGCGAGAGGTAAACATTTCATCCCAATCCCCTTGTGTCCATACTACACAGGGTTAAACTGAAAACAGTCTCTGGTGATTAGAGGTCACTCGTGTTGCATATTACTCTGCAACCAACTTCCCTTAATTCACAAGTAGTGACATAAAACACCGGTGAGTTATGCACCCGATCAGGGTCACTTTAAGCCGGATGTGGTTGAGATAGACCGTTCAGATGTCTTTACGCCAATCTGTAGACCGGTCAACGTAGTCTAGACTGTCCCTCCTCGGCAGTCTAAGTTTTCGGAGATAGACCCTTTTTAGCACCAAAAAGAGGCTATCGTAGACCGTTCAGACACAAGTAGGTAAACCCCTTTCAGTTTAAACCGAAGATAGACCACTTTTAGTACTGTGTCTGAACACCCCCTATGAAATGTATATCCAGAACAATTCACCGTGCCACCCAAAAGGACAACACAAGGAATTTCTTATGTGGATTGGTTTGCGGAAACACCATGTAAGAATCGTTCGTACTTTCGCACTTCTATTTCGTTCACACTTCTCGTAAGTTCTCAACGTTTCGACTAGCCTACTTCTAGTCCTCATCAGATGACATTTTCTTGTACAATTTCTTGTACATTTCTGATCTCTTTTCTTACCTGGAGAAGGGCATAGTCTACAAACTGCTGTGGGTATCCCAAAATCCGATCTTGGTAGTTGCTGATTTCCTGAAGGAAAGAAAAATAAAAATCGAATAATTTTCTACGGACAAAATTACACTTTCCAACAATCTTAGATTTATATCTTCTCACTCAAGATGAAAGCACACAGAAACAAATAGAGAAATTAATTACACTGACCTGGGAAATGAAACCAGGTCCCTGGGTATCCAGGTAAACCTGGGCTGCATCGGCTGCATCAATAGTGTCATTCACCAAAGTCTGTAAGAAGACGGATAAGAAGCAATGACATTCAAAAACTGTGACCCAGTATTAAAGGTAGTTTCAACTTATTGTTCTTGGCTCATTGTAAGAGTTAAAGCTAATAATTTCCAATTGATACATTTGGATCCAACTTCATGCTGAAAGAAGATCAAGGCATTGTACAAACTCACATCTATGCCGCTAGTCTCCGTCTCGAGATCTGTGATGTACGTGGTCAGGGTGCTCTGTAGAAAATGCAGGGGAAACAAAGAAAATATGATTTAAACATAACCTAGAATCTAGCGTTCCGGCCTGACCTGTCTCTGAGGTAATGATTTTGTGTTGCCAAAGACAAGAAAGGAATACTTCTACCTTTTTTTCGTCTTATCGGCAAATATGCATATTAAAACGAGAACACACTTAGGGCCTTTTCACACTGCAAGCTTTCAACCCGGAGCGAACTCCATTCCAGCCCTGGGTTGAAATTTGATTTGCGTTCAACCCAGCGTCGTTTCACACTTACCTCTCGGGAACCCACCTGCGACCCGGGGCGAACTCAAGCCAATTTAATTCACACTGCCTTTTTCAACCCGGGCGAAAGTTTCAACCCTGGTCCTGAGCAGGGTTGACTTCTCAACCCGGGTCGAAATCAATCTCGAGGTTGACAAATTTCCAGAGTGAATCGCCGCTGATTTCAACCCCGCGTTGACCCCGAGATTTGTCCAGTGTGAAAAGGCCTTATAATTAGCCATTTGCGAGATCAATTTGTAATATTTGACCGCTATGTAATGTTATATGAGTGTCAGGGTTCATTTTTACGTAACAGACATAATTTTGAACCATCTACAAACTGGTTGTTGTTTACAGATATTTCCTTACCTGCTTTGTGAGGAGAGGGGCGATGTAGTTAGTCTGTATATCGTCGAGGGTAGTAGCAAAGCCTTGGAAGGTGGCAACATCACCCTAGAAGACAATTGTCAAACCACGTCATGAAATAAACACACATAGATAGTAGAGGGCCCAGCCAAGAGGTCTAATTCTTCAAAGATCTTCTATTTGAGTCTCTGAAACTGTTGGCTTTATGATAGCTTTCCACCTCCCAACACAGTCATTTGCATATTTATCGAACACCGCAAGATCTTTTTGAGCTGCCCTGGTTTGGAAGTAGGGCACAGACAAGGCACTGCTGCATTGTATGGACCTCTTTTCCACATTTACAGGTGGTTTGGGCAGTTTCATAGCCCGATTTGGCCATGGCAGCTTTTGATCGCTCTGTTCCTGTTCTCGGGCGGTTGAGTGTCTTCCACTGGACCCATGGTGCTTCTGAGCCTGGAGAGAGGGCTTCAGAAAGAGGGATGCCCATGCCAATAGGAGGGGTCATCCCCTAGTTAAGCTATTACAGAAACTGCCAGGATGGTAGGTTAAAGCCATGAGAATCAGGGCACTACTGTCCTTGAGCGAGATGCTTTACCACCAACTGTTTCTCTCCGACAAGGAGTAAATTTATTAGACTTAATAGACAGGAGAGAAGCCTATGTGTTTGTGTCTGTGAGGAAGTCTGTGGAAAAGCTGCCTCCGTGAGTGACCAATCAGCCCATGGGTCAGGCAGGCTCCCTATAACATACTTCATGATGTTCGGCTGATTTCTATTTTGGGATCGGATTGAGTACTTACTCCAGCCTGCAACCCGGCGAAGGTATTGAGGAGACCGGCAACAACTGAGAGGTCGTTAGGGTCGTTGACATCTTGGGTCACATTTTTGGCCAGCTGTTGATGAACAGATAAAGATGAAACATGGACTTTATAATCATTCCGTGACATGGAAGCCTTTTGGTGGAGTTAACGTGTAAAGACAGTCACAACCCAGGGACCAATTTCTTAGAGCTGCTTAAGCACATACATGTAGTTTGCTTTAAGCATGAAAAGTCTTTCTTGATCAAACAGGATTACCAACCAAGTTTTCATGCGATGCTAACCGCTTTTGACTTGTATTTGGCCATTGTTTGCTGAGCGTAACATTCACAAGGAGTTTTGGCTGGCATACTGATTTCATTTACCAAGGTTTTTGGTGCCTAAGCAAGTTTTGGTGCTTAATCAGATTTTTGAAATTGGTCCAGCCGTTTTTAGTTAGTCTTTGTAATTTTCAGTAAAAATGTTTTCCCTTGTGACGTGAAAGTGTTTGAATCTGAATAGTGAAAGGTAGTTTTACAGATTGTGTTTCAGATTAATGACATTTAAGTCTCAAAACCGTTCATTATTGCACTGGCAGAGTATCTAGTCCACAGTAAGATGGAAACTGATGCCTCCACTTATTCTAGGACCAAATGAATCCCTGCCCACAGTGAGGCTAGTTGTTTACCTCGTTCTTGTAGATTGTCCAGTCGAGTTCGTCGGCGGGGGAGTCACGGAAATCGATCAGAATCTGGCGGGTGTTGGCCGTCAGGATATTGACGTTGGTCAGATCGCCGGTCACGTTGGAAAACTGGCTGCCAATATTCGGAAGGAACTGGGGGGAAAACGAAAAAAAAAAACACGTCGATTACTGCGGGTTCTGAGAGTGGGAAGGCCTGACGCAATCTCCTCTATCTTCCTTCTGTCTGGAAGAGAAAACATGTTTGAACATTCTTCAGAGAACCACAATGTGCATTACAAGTATCCCTGGTCATCGGGCTACATTGACATTCCTGAAACCATCTCAGCTCCCTGGGGAGTATACAGCCCCAGCTGCTGTGAAGCACACAAAGGCTAATCAAACCACAAAGCCATCTCTACCCCCCTCACAGGTACCCAGTTACACCTGGGTACAAAGCATCTTGTCCAAGGACTCAAGCACCACTAGCCCATGGCTGGATTCAAACCCACAATCCGTAGATTGACCACGAGATCTTGAGTACGACACGCCACACCACTAGGCCACAGCACCCCACAGAAGAGTATTTTAACACTCTGTATATTACAAATGTCCTATATTATTATTATTATTGCTGTGATAACTCCAAAATATGAATAACTTGTCGCTATAGTCAGATTCCAGTTTAGTAAATTGTTTGTTCAAATCTTCAAACCTGCTCAAAGTCCAGCAAAGAGGTGACGTTGATGAAGTTCTCCAGCTGGAAGGCATCGAACGCAGCTCGGTCGTTCTCGCAGTCGCTGCAAGAGGAAACAACATACAGGAATCAATCTTTAATACGTCTGTCTATTACTTCCAATTCTTGTTTCCCATCTAGCTTTCCTAGTTCATGTCTTATTGACTTATCCTCTGAACTTTTCTGTATTTCCTGCTATGGTTCTACCGAGTCCGAGGGGGTTTACAAAACGGAGGCTCAGGCTTTGCAAGGTCGTGTGACTATCCAGGGGATGGCCATCAGAAGACCGTCGGACTACCGCTCGCTGGTAGATGTGGAAATGCGCTGCTGTGGCACATGCTCCCACTGATTGATTGATTGATTTTTATAGCAGTGTTCGCTGTACTTGGAGAAAAAAGACAAATGGAACATTCTACTTACTCCAGCATGCCAGTGATGGTAAGGGATATGTTGCCGTCACCGAACAGCGTCTGGCCTAGGAAGTACCCAGGGACGATGGCGTTTTCCTTGTCAACGGTCTACGGAGAAATCAAACAACACCAATCATCAAACTGAGACAATCCACACACATTCGACAGCGATGTCATGCATCAATTTCTGACAAGAGATGTACTTGCTTGGAGTTTGGAGGGACTGACGCTGTTCGATTCTAGCAGGATCTTTCTCAATGGCTAAAAAAAAAGTTGATTACTTGTATTGAAGAGATGAACTTCAAAATGGAATATAGAGAACAAACAGTGGAGAACAACTATCGACTTGTTTTGTCTTCTTCGGTGAAGGTTTAACTAGGACCATAAAGTGAGGATTCTAGCTGCAGTTTGCATCAACATCATGTGCTAGTATTGTTGGTTAATAGTTTCTAGAGGCCCTGAGTCTGGAGCATCAATCTAAATGCCTTAGATTTGAGGCTATGCCAGGTGGAAGTACATAAAGTAATAGGTTTGCGGTAACACCATCTCTTTTGTGGGTGTGGGGTGGCTCTGAAAAGAGCAGGTTAACTCGACGTTCCGGCCAGTATGCTCTGGCCGTCTTCAGGAGAATGCTGCAGCTGAGAGGTGGAGACTGGACTTTTTTTACCAAACTCATCGTAACTTTCTACCAATCGTAGGACTCATTGCAGCCCTACGAAGGATAGGTCCCCTACGATGGGTTATCCTTCATAACTCCAGCTATGATCGATCGTAGGGCTTCCTGAAATCGCCCCTGGACTGCTGTTTCTGATTCATTAAATAGAGAGGGGAAGAGGATCTTTAATCTCTTCGAAAGATTGCTCGATCCTTCTAATTCTAACCTCGGTGAAGAGTTCCCCGCTCTGAATGGGGTCACAGGCAAGACGATCGAGCGGTCCGCCGACGATGAAAAGCAGCGACGTAAACAACATGAAGAAGATCAGGAAGAAGAACGAGAAATACACGCCCCTGTGTAGAAACAAGACAACGCAAGAATTTCAAAAAAACTTGAAAAACGATGACTAACTCCATCCCCATCTTTTGCTGGTGGCTCTCTACGATCTTGGTTTTGTTTGTTTCCAAATGTGTTGCCATTCTTTCTAAAAAAATTCTCTTCAAATCGTAATTTTCCTTACACCATCATGAAGATGCCACCACAGTTGGACACGCCTCCTCGCTGGGTGGGTGTGGCATCGCTATTGTATCCTGCCACGCCCAAGACCAGCCCGAAGAGAAAGAAGAGGGAGAGGACCAGTAGTATGCTGTAGAATGCGATCAGCGCAATGCTCCTGTACAACAAAGAACAACAGTCATTAAATACATCTGTCAAAACTTTTCTATTTTAAAAGGTAACTTCATACTTTGGTCTTTGTCAAAGAAATGCAGATTCATGGGCAAAACTATCAAGAAAGATACAGTAACAGTCATCTGTGAAATTTCAAGTCCCAAACAATGCCCAATTTTTTAGAAAACAGTGAAAAACGCTCACATTTTTTTTTTCTATTCACAGGAGTTTTGATTTTACTGAGATCAAAATTGTTTTCGGGTCATTGGTTCAATACGGCATTTCAGGCAGAAATATTTTAACGGTATGTTTGTACCATCACCATCTTTTTACCCTGTTATAAAGCAAATCTGTGAAGATTTCTGTTTTGGAATGCTACCAAATTACCTTTAAGATCTTTTAAAACCTTGTTGTGGCTATCGTACTTAAAAACTGTCCAACACATTGCCAATAATATAATCTGAAACAGTTTCATGCATTTGTAAATAAGTCTTTTTTCCTTCAGAGTGATCCAAATGATCCTTTAGAATGTATCAAAGTCACAAAAGTTTGTTTTTAGCCTTTGAGAAAGAATTTGCTAGGACGGAAACGTCAGGCCCTCCTAATATTTCAGGTCATGTTTTTGGCAGATGAACAGTTTGCAGCGGTTTATTACTTGAAGAAATGAAATGGCTTAACTATGTTAATGATTAACTTTGACGTGTACCTGTAAGGATCAACAAGCTCAATCAGTGGAGTGATGTCGCTGATGGTTGTCTTTAAGTCTGCAACTGGAGTAGTTATCTGAACAAAAAAAAACAAGCAACAATAATATGAGTCTTGAGGTTAGGCTTGGGATTTATTTTGCTACGACCACTTTGTATCCCAAATGAAGGGCTTGATGAGATATACATGGTGAAGCTGGAGCCTTTCTTCGGCTTCGTCATGTGGCCCAATCCCTTTGTTTCGTTTTGTGGGCCTCAACTGGCGGTAGCGACATAAGTCCCAAGCCTGGTATTGTGAAAGCTCTATGAACATGTACATATATACCCCAGATAGTCCACTGGTAGCCGCAGACAGGAGACCAGCTATATTGTCACTCAATCCGCTGACGGTGTTGACGATGGCTAAAGTGAGAAAGAAGATATGATTATAATACTGATGCTTTTCATACATGTATGTTTGTATGTTGTGGTGACATACGTCAATGCCTTATCCTTAATCACAGGGTTAATATTAAGTACCTCTGTGGAGACTGTGGAAATGTGTGGTAAGCAGTTCTTATCTTGTGTGGAAGGTGCAGAGGGTAAGGGTTATTATCCAGTCCCCCTGTGGAGACTGTGGTAATGTGTGGTAAGCAGCTCTTGTCTTGCGTGGTAGGTGTGAAGGGTTAGGGTTAATATCCAGTCCCCCAGTGGAGACTGTGGTAATGTGTTGTAAGCAGCGCTTGTCTTGTGTGGTAAGTGTAGAGGGTTAGGGTTAATATCCAGTCCCCCTGTGGAGACTGTGGTAATGTGTGGTAAGGAACTCTTGTCTTGTGTGGTAGGATGTAGAGGGTTAGGCTTAATAATATCCAGTCCCCCTGTGGAGACTGTGGTAATGTGTGGTAAGCAGATTTTGTCTTGTGTGGTAGGTGCAGAGGGTAAGGGTTAACAAAGGATATGACAATAACCTTAATACTGGATTGGTCATCAGGCCAGGACCATGCAAACTCCATGGGAGTACATTGCCTAGCAAAGGGTCAACGATAACCACAATCTCAACCCTCCAGCCACCCTCCTGAGCGGCCATGAGTCCTAAATTGCCTTTTTTCAAGGAATACAACCATGAGTATACCAAGCCCTGTCCAAAACCCATCACCTATTCTACTAGCCACAAGATCCTGAATTGTACACACTAGACAACTCAGTTCTACCCATGACATGTCTAAGAATCGCATGGAACCTACCATCAATTTCAGACTGTGTCGTATTCTTCAGCGTCTCAGGAAGGTTATTGAAGTTAGCAGCACCCTACAGAATCAAAAACAAGGGAAAAAGAGACATTCAGACAAAAATGTTGACCAAGACCTGGAAAAAAAATTTTGGGGCAAAGTTGAAGTTAAAGTTGTCCACGTGTAGAAGAAAAATACAAAGGGCTACTTCCACAGAGGTGTAAAACGAGCACAAAAAAATCTGGTCCACATTCATAAAATTATACATTTATTGAGCAGAGTACCAACTACAAGTAGTATGTCACATGATGATTTAGACTGGTAACCCTTGATTAAACCGGTGCCCCGTACCTGATCAGCAGCCGATGATAGGCCAGCGTCGTTCACAGTCTGCATCGAAGAGATGGAGTTGTCAACCAGTGTCTGGGGAAACGTGCCGTGAGCCTGTCAAAACCGCAAACAATCATAACGATACGTTTAAATCGTGAAATCAAATGATAATTTGGATTTACAAATTGGTGATGAAGTCTGCATCCGTAAGTCTTAGCCCAGCTAGGTTTTTGTTGCTTTGCTTGTACCGGTCTCATTAAGGGTTGACCTTTTTCGGTCTCCAGAGTACTTCATCTGAACATAGCCAATTATTACCAGTCTCCACAAGGGAACTGGATCACAAACCACAGATGTTTACCACACAAACTACATTGCTGTGTATTGTGGTAATCAGGATATCAAACTTGCTGCAGGAAAAAGTACACCATGCATATGTGGTACATTGTGATATGCAGGGTTAGGGGGTGTAGTGCAAAGAGGGCTGACCCATGAGGGCTTACCATGCCAATGTCGATGTCCCGTAGATCAGAGTTCATACTGAGCCCGGTCACATCGGGCCAGCTAGCTCCAGAGCAGCAGCCGCCGCAGGTACCACAGGCCGTGGTGATGTCGCTAGAGACGGTGTCTACCATCGCCTTGACCTGCTCCCACAGGGTCTCCACTTCATCCTGAGTGGTGTTGATGTTGATCAAGCCGTTGTAGGTGTTACTGATAGCTGCGACACAAAACAAAAAGAAGCTGGTACAGTATCTTCATTTTTGCAACAGGCAAAAGCAGCCCTCTATAGTTGAGTCTTCACCAGCCACACTCATTTTAGGAAGTGCTTCTGAAATAATTATTGTAAGCTTCAATTCAACAAGAGAGCTCAGCCAATTTCATGGAGCTGTTAAGCACAAAGAAAATTGCTTAGCACAAAATGTCTTTCTCGGTAAAACAAGCCACCATTAAAAATTCCATTTGATGTTCATATGAACAACAGCCAAAGAACAATCGCTAGCGATACAAAACTCATGGAAATTTGGGTGATAATACTGGGTTTTTTTTTACTGAAATTTCATGGTTAGCAAATGTTTGTACTAAGCAATTCTATGCAGTGTGTACATTGCACGTGACAGGTTCTCTTCTGAGGGTCAGTTAGCGTAAAGCAACTTGCTAAGCAGTTTTTCCTGCTAATGAGAAGCCGGATGAAATGTAATCAAGTCTAATTGTGTCCCAAATCCATTGATGGACTGTTCCATTGATTCCATCTGTCACCTCATGAATTATTCATACCATTCCACTCATAAACATGCAATATTTGTACAAACTTACAGGTATCCAGGGGGTAGATAGCATCAATAGCTGGTTGGACGTTGGTAGACAGTTCCTGCTTCACGGGCACACCAACAAGTTGATCAATATCTGTATTTAGAAAACAAACTCCTATTTAATACCGAAGTTTGTGTCTGGCATACCCGACCCACTATATAGGCTATGTTCAGCCGCACTACTCCGGAGACTGAAAAAGGTCTACCCTTTGCGGTCACAGCGGGAGGAAAACTTTTCATCTCAAACCCCTTGCGTCAATACTACACAGGGTTAAACTGAAAACTGTCTATCTCTAGTGTTTAGAAGTCCGAGGTTACTCCTACACCGAACATCCCTTAATTCAAAAGTGACATAAATCACCATTGAGTTATGCACCCGCTCAAGGTCAAGCTAAACCGGATGTGGTTGAGATAGACCGTTCAGATGCCTTAAGGCACATTTGTAGACCAGCCTAGACTGTCCCTACTCGGCGGTCTAAGTTTTCGAAGTTTTTACTTATTAGCACCCAAAACAGTCTATCGTAGACCGTTCAGACACAAGCAGGTAGACCCTTTTCAGTTTAAACCAAAGATAGACCACTTTAAGTCCTGCGTTTGAACGCTCCCACAACCATTAGACAGGACAATGAACTACTCTTGTGCTTCACACCTTGCATCACTGGACACTGCATAAGTGTTAACACTCAATACTCAATAAGCCGGAACAAATACATCCTCTCTAAGGTCAAGCACACAGCAATCTGTCACCTAGTGACCGTTTCTATAGCGACTGATGGAGTTAACACTTTGCGACAGCTGTTGACCAGCAGAAATCAATACACCTCACTCTGTTCAACAAGTTATGCCATTTACTCTCGTAGCGTCGTTGACGCGGATACAATAATGGAATGACCTACCGAGCAGATCTTGTGTTACTTGATTCAATGTGTAATCCAACTGGTTAACCACTGTGAAGTTTATCTCCTAAAAAAAACAAACAAACAAAATCAGACAATGAAAAAGTTAACACTTCAAAACTTTTCTGCTAAAATGATCCTTGGGATATAGCGGTATGTGTGTGGTTTCATGGCTTCTGACTGCCAAACGAACAAAGATAATTTACTATTTAGGGACACAGCCAACAGAGGGCTGGATAGCTAAGTTGGTAAGAGCACTGGTATGGTATTCCTGTGGTCGCTGGTTCGAATCCCACTCAAGACAATTTTGCTTTGTTCACTTTTCAACAAACAGAGAGCGGTGCCGCCACGAAAGGGAATTCAGCTTTTGAGAAGAATACCACAATCAGAGTTTTGAGTGGCCACAAAAAATAAAATCTGAAAACACCAAAGAAAAAGCTGAAAGTTCATACACTTTTGTACAGAACAGACCTGTGTACAAAAAGGCTGTAATTCTGAGTTAAAAGCTAAACCAAAACAAATTTGAACTCAGATTAAAATCTTGAGTCTCATATCCCTGCACAATGACATGTGTTAGTGTCAGTGATAAAATCATCAATATAATCGAAATAATTCAAGTAGTTTGTTCCAAATATTTATTAGTTTATGTCATTACTTGCAAATTTTTTGGTACACTAATATTAATTAAAACACCATTGTCTGGAGGTCCTTTTTTAATTGGCTTAAACTTAATTGGAGATTATGTAATTGATTAATTATGTCAAATTGACCAAACACATTCATTAATCTAATCTGCATATTCACGATAAGAAAAAAAAATCTGAAATTTTGGTGGCCCTTTGTAAAAATAACAACAAATTTGTAAAATCTCCCATGATCATATTGATATCTCAGACTCACCTCGACAGTGTAGGTGACAAAGTTGACCATGTCGTCAATGTTACCGATGACGTCATTCGGCAGAGTTGCTACCTTCTCGGTGCTGAAGGTATTGACACAAAACGCTGTGGCCACGCCCCCACTGAATGAACAAAAGACACACCCATCCAATCAGAACAGTGCAGTTGAACAAGATAGGACAATTTGAAATAGCACATTCGTCAACATTATGGGGTTCACTTATTAAGTAATTAAATCATTGTTTAATATAATGCAGATAATCCAAACAAATATTCAAGATTTGTATTACGATTTTTTTAGCCAGAAATAACCAGAAACACTAAGGGGATATTTTACAGATATTAAGAGAAACATTCTGATCTTTATAGGAATATCATGAGTAATATTCAAGAAATATTTGTGGAACAATATGGAAAGATAGTAGAGATATTCAAAGAATAGTTGGGAGTCATTAAGAGAGAGATTGACGGCTATAAAGAAAATCATTCAGAACGTCTGAGGAATGTCATGAAAAATATTCAAGAAATATTTACGGCACAATATTGAAAGATATTCAGAGTGTAGTTCAGAGTTATTAAAGAGATAAATAGAGAATCATTTAGAAGCTTTGAGGAACATCAAGAGTAATATTCAAGAAATATTCATGACACCATCCCACAACATAGAGAGATATTCAGAGAATAGTTGAGAGTTTTTAGGAAAGAGATTGACAGCTATAAAGAGAATTATTCCCAACCTCTGAGGAATGTCATGAAAAATATTCAAGAAATATTCATGGCACAATATGGAGAGATACTAGAGATATTCAGAGAATATTGGAGAGGTATACTCCATCCGCCCTTACATGATGAATCCAAGACACAAGGCCAGCAAGAAGCCGAAGACGACTCGCTTGACCCGGTCGTAGTCTCCTTGCTTCTGGTACATCTTCCCGCCACAGTTGCCACAGCAGCAGCGGCAGCAGCAGAAACACAGGCAAACAATGGGAAAGATGAGGAGGAACAGGCAGCCAATGGCGAAGCAGATGACGAACCCCATCAGGTTACCAATGAGCTGTCGACAAATAATGAATATTAACGTCTCGTCATTAGTGCGATGATAGACTGTGCGGTACATTAAACACTTTTGTATTAAAGGTCACTTCATACTTTGTTTTTTGTCACAGAAATGCAGATTCATGGGCACAAATATCAAGACAGACACAGTAACAGTCATCTGTTTAATTTCCAGTCTCATACGGTGCCCACTTTTTGAGAAAACAGTGAAAAACGGCCACAGAATTTGTACCGTTATTTTTGATCTTCCGAAAATGAAAATTGTTTTTGGTCATTGGTTTGACTCTTTTCTGGATAAATACAGCATTTCAGGCAGAAATATTTTAACCGTATGTTTCTACCATCACCATCTTTATACCCTGTAAGTCTATGTAAATCTATGAAGATTTCTGTTTTGGTATGCTACCAAAGTATGATAGTACCTTTAAAGAGTTCTGATCATACTAGAAAAGAGTTTTTTCATCAGGGATGTAGTTAGAAGGTCATAAATTGTTCAGTAGCTCACGATATTGGCTTGAACATAGTGACGCCACGTTTCGACTGGAAACTGCTAGCCTTTGTCACGCTCATGTTTATAAATTAACACCACGCAAGTTTTTCAACAGCTTGACAAAGGCTTGGTCCGCAGCCAAAAACATCGCTATGTTCCAGTAAGCATCACAAGCCACTTAACAATTTATCTTCATCATTTATAATCATGTTAAAAAGCAAGTGGATCCGGCCCAATAAGCACAAAGAACAGTCAAAATTGCTACTTTACTTGGCAACCATCGGTAACCGTCTAAAATCCTATGTAATTCACAAATGCTAACTGGTACTCATGCAGTTTTCAATTATATTTGCCGAAGCAATACAGTACGTGACTATGTGTACAATGCTAGGAGCTCGAGCCCATTATTGCCAAATTAAGCTTCTGGAATTGGCGCGAACAAAGCATGGCGCAATTACTCTAATGTACATGTAGCAGCGCAGCTTAGTCACAAAACAGAGCATTTGAAAAGGCACAAAGGTATTAACAAATTCATCAACTTTTGATTATACATTACTCGCAATCCGACGTTGAATTGCCATTTATTGAAAGAATTCAATTAAATTAGTATTGATTTTTTTTCTTCTTCTTCTTCTTTTTCATGTAGATTTAATCAATAGAACATTTAACGAATAGATTGTTGATCACATTATATTGACAGCACTTTTTATTTTCACAATTGTTAATGGAGAAATATTCCACAAAAGTGGTTTGTGACTGACTTTGATCATGATCATTAAGCTTTTTGCGAGTTAAAATTGAACAATATCTGGTACATTGAATTCTTTCACTGTACATAAACATAAAAATCTTAATTGAGAGTGCTGTTCTGTCACCCTTAATACCAACGATGTACACACTCGAGAAATTTCTCTTTTATATAAAATGGCAAATTATCAGACAAGAATAGCACAAGTTATATCGGTATGTACCAACCTGTTGAAAACTGCTGGTGATTAATTCCAGACTCACGGTCGAGGAGCCACTGATGATACCATTAAACAGAGCTGCGAAACCAAAGACAAATAAATAATCATAAAATAATCACATGAGAAACTGACTGGATTACATGTAATTTGAAGTCATGGGCCTTTTCAAAATGGAGGCTCAGGCTCAGGTTCTGTCATCCATATGCTGAAAATATAGGTTGTGGTTTTTCACTGAAGCTGAAGCTCTGTTTTCCTTTTCAAACCAGAGAATCTACGTCCAGAACGCAGCCAAAAATCTCTATTTTGATACCCGTTATTTTAGAATGGATTCACGAAATGGAGCCGGAGCCTGAGCCTCTGTTTCGAAAAGGTCCATAGACTCATACAAAAAAAAAGCTGCATCCTCTTTGAGTGATCCTCCCGCTGAAAGGTGTGGGATTTGAAGAAGGTTAGGTCCAGTAACCCATGGGCAGTTAGGGTTTATATTCATAGCTGCACAATATAAATATTCTATGTTTCAATGAATTTGATGTAACTGCGACATTTGTTTTGAAAAAAAAAGCTCCTTTAGGGCAACATACCATATTAGAGCAACAAATTTGTCTCGCCCTAATATTTTTTCTCGAAAACTAGAAAGAATTTTACTGACGGAAATGTTTTTTGGAAACCTGACAGTCCAAAACATGTGTCTACAAGTTTGGTTTAGCTGGGTTTCCTAATTTGGGGAAAAAATTCTAAGGGTTTATTACTATATATTTCTTTGGGAGGGGATTTGGATTTTATTTAGGCATGTAATATTATTAAAAGATATTGGGGTTTTCTATTTTTTTTTCAATATAGTGATATCTATCATAGTACTATCATACTTTGGTAGCATACTGAAACAGAAATCTTCACAGATTTACCTATAACTTACAGTGTGTAAAAATGGTGATGGTAGAAACATACTGAGTAAAAACAATGACCAAAAACATTTTAATCTTTTGAAGATCAAAAATAAAGGTGAAAAGATTTTTTAAATGGTATGGCCGTTTTTCGCCGTTTTCTCAAAAAGTGGGCACTGTATAGGACTGGGAATTTCACAGATGACTCTTACTGTATTTATGATCCAGAAAAGAGTAAAACCAGTTACCAAAATTATTTTTGATCTTTAAAAGATCAAAAGACTTAAGAAATACTGCATGGCCATTTTTCACTGTTTTCTCAAAAGGTGGACACCGTATGGAACTGACATTTTCACAGATGACTGTTACTGTATCTTCCTTGATATTTTTGCCCATGAATCTGTATTTCTTTGATAAAAACAAAAGTATGATATTACCTAAAGTCATGTACATGTACGTACAAAAAACAGCTAGTTTTGTTAAAAATCATATGTACCAGTAAATGTTGTTTTTTTTATTGACCTTTCTGAAGAGAGAAACCTAAAATCCTAAAGCATCCTAAAGCCTATATAGTGACACTTTGTGGAGGAAACCATGGAAATGCGTCTGTCGCACCACAATTGCTAGAAGTCCTTCAAAGCTTCCTCATTCAAAACGTCGAGGTCATATTGTATATAATGACACACTCTACTGTGTGTAACTGCTAAAAGACCAGAGAAAGGTTTTCACAGCTCTGCTTTTAGTGTTGAAATGACATCGTCATGAAGTACTTATATTAATGTAATTTCGCTAAAATAGAAACGGGGCAGGCGCAATTACACAGACCATCGACAGTCATTACAGCGGTGTGTTTTTGTTAAGTGTTGTGCGCTCCAATTATTCTTATGGTTCACGATCACCATAGCAACCGTATGAAAAATACAACCGGGCTGTATTTTCCAATGAGTGTGTGAAGTCCCTATAATGTGTAAAAAGCCATGCGATTAATCCAGGGGACTGTATATGGTTACAACCAAACAAATCAATAGGTGATACAATAGTCCCCACAAAGGCTCAACACAATACCATTGCTGGTCGCCATACTACAGCAAAATACATAGGTCATGGTATGATGCACCATGCCTAACATGTACTGTGACATCCCTGTGTAAAGTAAATTTGCAGTGTCCTCTAGCTATGGTAAGTATATGGGGCCAGGATATTGATTATGTTGTAAGAATTTCAAGGTCGCACCAACTTACACATGTGTAAGATAAATTACATTACTGGTAATTTACCCCAGCAAATGAATTGATAAAGAAAAAGAGAATTCTCTATAAAGGTACTGTCATACTTTGGTAGCATACCGAAACAAAAATCTTCACAGATTTTCATTACAACTTACAGGGTATAAAGATGGTGATGGTAGAAACAAATGGTTAAAAATGTTCTGCCTGAAATTGTGTATTTATCCAGAAAAGAGTAAAACCAATGACCAAAAACAATTTTGATCTTCGGAAGATAAAACATGACGGTGAAAAGATTTTTTTAAATAGTGTTGTTGTTTTTTCACTACATTTTTCACTGTTTTCTCAAAAAGTTGGCGCCATATTGGACTGGGAATTTCACAGATGACTGATACTGTATCTTTATTGATATTTGTGCCCATGAATCTGCATTTCTTTGACATAAACCAAAGCATGATATTACCTTTAACGCTTGACCTATCAAATTTTGGGTGTGGGGGTGTGTGGTGAAAAATATACTAAACAACAAGACTACTTTATATGTTGGGAATGTTAGAAATAAAAAATTTAATCAAAAAGACTTATCGACTGGAATGATTCATGCCGAGGACATTATTACCTTTGATTGATTTTTTTCTCTTGGATATCAATTCCGACACGACTTTGACGAAATTAATTTCAGCCAAGACATCAATTAATGACAGAAATAATTATGTTTGTATGAAGTTGAATAAATCATATGGCAACTCTGAAATAAATATTTTATTGAAATGAAATTAAATTGAGTTTTCTGATATCACTCAAATTTGGCAGTACGTACTACAAAACTACAATGTTCAAAATTGTTGACTGTTACAGAATCGGGTTAGCCCATAGCAAACTATCCCATAGTTCTGTACCAGGCCTTTAATTTGGTTATGAAAAGGGCAAGGCCACTTTTCCATTGCAAGGGGAGATTCCATTGGAAAATCATAATGTTTATTGAAGGGGCACGATGGCCAAGAACCAGGGCAACGAAGGCCATGGCCGATCCGTGGCCTCCGTTAAATTCATGGCTGTAGTACAGTGAAATAATAACTAATGTCCAGAACAGAAGGAAAATATAATTTAATGTCAACATTATCTAAGTACAGTGTATACTGATACAGTTACATGTATTTTAATAAGCTGTAGTCATCTAAATATTTCTAAATTGCATGAAACACTTTAGCGTCTAAAAGTGAACATTTGGGAGATATCTGCAAATAGGGAGACTTTTTTAGTGTCCATACTTAATTAATAGAAGATAGAGAATGCTCTCAATATGAACATACATGTCATTTTCAAGTTCATTGGTTTGGAGGATGTTTAGAAATAGGTAAGTAAAGTTTTGTGCAGGACCCAAGGAGAAAGTCTCCCTAATGACCCATTCCTGGTATACTGATACAAGTACATGCATAGCTATCAAATACTCTGACTTTTGTTCTTGGTGACATGTACAGTACACGTACATGTCCTTCCTGGATCTACTAATTCGGCAACAATGACGTACATGTACGTGTGGTCAACACTTCTTCCTTGTAAGTTCATACTGTGTGAAATATGCCTATAACTGCGTAAGCTCAACCACAATAGGACAAAGGCATTTCCTCTACACGTACCTTTCCTGTTAGTTTGGACGCCCTGTACTGCCTATGGCTAGGCATACTGGTGTTTAAATTTTCATTAATCATCGTATTTCTTTTCTTCTTCCCCCCCCCCTCCAAGTTTTTTTCAACTGTTTTTGAATTTCTTTAATTCATTTTCATCCAAGGTTTATACAAAAAGGCTTGGTAAAATCAATTATGATTGTAAAATCAATTATGATTTTAAAGATAAAAATGGGATACCGTAGCTCTGTTGATGATTTCTGAAAATAAGATCTTTCATGGGATCATGCTAAAATAAAAAGTCAGTTTTGTTTGAAATGGATAAATTGTACAGATTTGTTATGTCGGAAAATTTCAAAGTTTGAGTTTTCCACTTCAATTTCCACTGTCAAATTCCGTTGAAAAATAGGTCATAAATTTCCATTACTATTACTCTGTGTCTCCCAGTTGGGAAAATCATTGGCCCTTTAAAGGTAGTATCATACTTTGGTAGCTTACTGAAACAGAAATCGTCACAAATTTACCTATAACTTACAGGGTATTTAGATGGTGATGGTAGAAACATACTGTTACAATTATTCTACCTGAAATGCTGTATTTCTACAGAAAAGAGTAAAAACAATTTAAGACAAAAAACAAAATTTGATCTTCAGAAGATAACAAATTCTGCACATGAAAAGATTTTTAAAATACCAAGGCCGTTTTTCACAATTGAGTGGGCACCGTATGCGACTGGAAATTTCACTGGTGACTGTTACTGTATATTGCTTGATATTTTTGGCCATTAATCTGCGTTTCTATGACAAAAACCAAAGTATGAAAATACCTTTAATTGTAGTTAATAACATGAAGTGTTTATTATTTAATAATTTATTTTCTCTGAGTTTTCAGTGCTAGCCAATTGTTCACAACTTCCTTGTTCAACTATGTTGGAACCTTAATTGTTTATGTTTTTACACTGTTTGATGTGGAAAGGTACAAATAATGTGTATGAAAACGATCTATAAAAAAAAAAACTGGAGATGTGCCAAATTCCCTGCCAACCCACTAAAGTCCCCCATCATCTTAGAACCCGAAAATTATTAATTGTTACTTTAAAACTTGATGAAAACAGCCTTTGAAATCCATTTTTGTGTGTGGTTTTTCACAGGTTCTGTAAATTGATTGAACGACTTTCACACGTAAATTCATCTTCCAATATTTATTCTGTATCTTGACACAATGTAACTTGCCTGAGGCAAAAGGCCTCCCCGGCTCCGCATATTGAATGGAAAGTTGACAGTTATTATTTCATTTTTGCACGGCTACAGTGCATAAGGCACAAAATGTTGTCCACTAAATCTAGTTTATTCTTCTTTCCATGGGTCGATTTCACGTAACTCTAGTTACGGAAGATAACCCAATGCATCATAAGCAGGCCTTGTGCTAACTTTTTTGGGGCCAGCTTACTTCAGATTTTACTAGCCTGTTTAGATTTTTACTAGCCCATACATATGTTGATCCATACCTTTCCATGTAGGTTCTGGGTTGTTTTTTTTAGTAGCCCACTGGGCAATCAAGGAAGTGAGTCTAGCTAGCCCAGAGTGGTTTTTTTGTACGACGGCCGGGCTAGTATTATTTCCTTCACGTAGGATTGATAGTAAAGCCCTGTCCGCACTTTTTTGGGGGCAAAGTTACTGAGACGCTGGGTACTTTACCCATTTTAAGTCCAGTGCGGACGTCTCAGGAAGTCTACCTCTCAGTTACTTTGCCCGAGCCGCGCGGGTATTTCTACCGGCCAACTTCTGCCCGGGTAGAATGCCCGAGACACTTCACCCGAGACCGCATTGTTTGCTGAGAATAACATTCACAAGGAGTTTTGGCTGGCTTTTATATACCAAGGTTTTTGCTGCTTAAGCAGCTCTATCAATTTGGCCCCTGATCTTGATCAAAATTTGCCCAGTACACTGTGTGACTGACGTAAAGAGCGCTTTATAGTCGGTTGCCATAACAATGGGGACCACCGGTAGTAACGGGCTGATTGTGTAGTAATACCTGGTATTGTCTGCAATACTTTGTTCATGCTGTGATAAAGCTACGATTACACTCTGGCACTATACACTATACAGCTTCCTTATAATAGCACACTGTAGCCCTGTAGTGCCTACATGTATTATAAATGCTGAACGAAGTTACCTCACATTACAAGGAGAAGTTCTACACACCGTTAATCCAGCAAAATAGTCATAATTGACCGATACTGATGAAATATTCACAATACAAGTAATAAACTGCTGCAAACTGCTCATCAACCAAAAAAATGACTTGAAGTATAGCAAATGCTTTACAACGGTAGGAGGGCTTGATGTTTTCTCAAAGGCTAAAATTTGCATTTTCCTTTGAGAAAGATCCTGCTTAAGTGCTAGGATTGAAAAGTCATGCCCTCTTCACTCCAAGCATAAAAATATTGACAAATCAAACAAAACAATGCACAGTTTCATTTGTTTCCTGAAAGTCTGCTTTAAAAACAAAACAAAAAAAGACTTTAAAAAGTCTTAATTGTTGTGCACACTGACCTAAGGGAGCTCAAATTTACGAAGGACTGGTAAAAATGAAACTGGTTACCGTCACTTTTCTTTTTTCTTCTACATCACTGCTATTAGGCCGATTTATTCTCTTTTTTGAAAAGTGAACAAAGAAACGTTGACTGAAATGCTGGTTCGAATCCCACTCCAGTCAATTTTTCTTTGACGTAACTTTTCAATGACTTAAAATGAGTCCAGTCAGTCAGAGTCCAATAATATACAGGGTGAGTCAAAAAGAAGTTGACCGGGATTGGTGATGTTTTCCAAAAACAAACAAATGACACTCAAAAGTTCTGTAAAAAACAAGCACTCTCTCCTGCTTATTAGGAAAAAAAATAAAACAAATTGATCATTCCTTAGAGGAGTTAGGTCTATTTGAATGAAGGTACTAATTTTGCAAGCTGTCCATGGAATACTTGGTAAAACCAATGTCAAATACGCATTTTAGCTGTGTACATAGCTAAAATATTAAATACCCTTTCAGATGCTTAGATTCAGTCAAGCATTAACATTCTATGGACAGCTTGCAAAATGAGTACCCCTATTAAATATACATTATAACTCCTCTTAGGAATGATCAATTTGTTTCATTTTTTTTCTAATAAGCAGGAGAGAATGCTTGTTAAATATATGCTTTACTGAACTTTTGAGTGTCATTTGTTTGTTTTTAAAAACATCACTAATCCCGGTCAAGTTCTTTTTGACTCTGTACAGTAGGCCTATGTTTGCACAAAAGCTGAAGTACAAGGGATACATTTAAAATCCAATGCATTGATTAGATTACATGTACATGTAGGTGTACCTGGGCGATGTGTATGTTTCTTTAATCACTTTGTTAAGTGGTCTTTAAGTGCACTTTAAACATTTATCCAGCATTCACCAGTACATAATCCTATCTGATATGGTTGAAGTGTTTCCTGTTACTAAGTGGAAATTTAAATGACTCTGTGTTCTGAAGTGTTATGTAAACATTTTCATAGGGGCTGCTCTGCAACATATCCATTTACAAATACGGTATTAGGGAGACTTAGCGTCTGAAAGTGAACATTTGGGAGACATTTTGATGTCTCTCTAATGTATCAGCTACCTTCTAAAAACATTGTCCATATTTTAATAGAAGAACTAAGAGAATGCTCTCACAAGATAAAATTTAACAATATCTGGTAATGGTACACTGAATTCTTTTACTGTACGTAAGTTTACATCAAAACTTGAATTCTCCAGACTAAAGACACTGTTGCTATATCATATGATGCGGTGCAAGCTTTTGCTTGGTTACATACACATGTAACAGACGTCTTGCACCAATGCACTGTTCATAATGGATAAGAATGGCACAAAGGATCGAACCAGTCCATTCCAGAGATGGGTATCACTATGCAAAAGCTTTCCCCGAATCATGTGATATAGCAACATAGTCTTTAGTCTGGGAAATTCAAACTGGTGTGTTTTTGTGGAATGAAAGAAGTCTGTGTACTGGATACTATTTAGATTTAACTCACAAATGGCTTAATTGGCAAATGTCCTTCTTCATAATAATACAAAACAGATCTAGAAATGGGCTATAGACTTTAGAATGGTTAGCGGAAGAAGTTGAACACTGTATGAATTTAACAACTTTGAGTTTCATACAAGTAATAAACTACTGCAAACTGCTCATTAGCCAAAATAATGACCTGAAATCTATGAAATGATTTGAGTTAGGAGGGCATGACGGGGTTTGATCCTAGCAGGAGCTTTATCGAAGGCTTAATTATCGATAAAGATCCTGCTGGGATCTAAACGCGTCAGGCCCTCCTAACTCCAAGAACTTTAAGTTTAGTAAAATAGACTTCCAAGATACAGATGACTCATGGGGTTGGATTAATGGTCACAACTTTCAATGCTTTTCTTTAAGGGTTTGATCTTTGTTAAACTAGTATGGTGCACAAGAATGGTCAGTACTCAATAGCCGATTCATTTCTCATGAATGGCCCTTGGGGACTCATACAACTCAAGAATTTGATGTACATAGCAACAACGTGGGTCACCAAACTCCAAATTGTACATAGCTACCCCCATTCACAAGATGCAATAGGGCAAGGATTTGTACATGTACAATACATGTACAATTGGTAAAGGTCACAGAACAGCACTCACACTTTGTCTAATCCAACATGTACATGAAATAATAAACCTGTGAAAATTTGAGATCAAACAAACATCTGAGTCACAAGAAAATAGCAAAAACCTGACTCAATTTTTCTTATGAAACATAAAGAATGGTTTCGATCTTACCCCGAGATCAAAACTGTTTTCGGTCTCTGTTTTACTAATTTCTGGATACTACACAATTTCAGGAGGAAATATCCTAACAGTTTATTTCTACCAGCACCATCTTCATACCCTAAAAGTTATACATAAATCTGTGAACATTTCTGTTTGGGTATGTTCATTATATATCCTGTACAGTACCTTTAAGTTGAAAAACTGAACTCAAAACTGTCTTGAATTTTCTCTTCCAATTTTTATGGTGAATAGTCAATCAGGATTGTTTTCGATCTTTTGAAAGATGGGCTTTAAATTGTTTTAAATTTCTGCTGGAAAAAAAAAGGCAAACCTACGACTAAAGTTGCTAAATTGCTGGCTTGAAACCATATTCAGAAATCTGGTAAATATCTACTTTTGAGTGGAAAAGATTCTGATTAAAAATTCAGAGCATTCAAAGAAAACTAAAAACCGAAACAATATCCCAAAAATATGATGTGGAATGCATCCTGTTGCACATTACGTTGACTAGCCAGACGGCGAACATTGTATCGTTAATTAATTGTGCTTAACTAGGCCTATATGTAAGGCTTTGTTACAAAATGCGACCTTACTCTTATTTACCCGAGCGCCAACAATTAAGACGAAATAACCAGGAAAACATGTAATTATGTTTGTATTAAGGATCGAAGCACGTCGTCACCATGCCTGCACCAGACCTTGTAACCATGGGATACCAAACAATTGAGGATGTGAGGCGTTGCCTTAGCGATCAATATGTTACATGTCATTTTACAATAATAAAAAAAGCGAAGGGAATGAAATTAATATGAAAAGCGACAATTGATTTGCTATAATGGCATACAATGCAGTGCAGTGAATACTACATGTATATATGTTATTTTTCAGTCTTGTGTAGACTACACACTACACAGATATGACGTGTATGTTTGCAGCAATATGATTATGAAGCAACAAATGTTCCATCGCGCTGCATTAATATTATAAGCAGCTTCCATGACCAAGGGTGGATACATTACATGTGTAATCAACACTATTTCACATTGTTTTATTATAGTTCCTAGCTCCTAGCACCATAAACGGAGACCCAATTTCATGGAATCCATTACAGCCTATTTTTGTGCTTAGGGGCACTGCTACACGTGAATTCTATTTCATGGAATCTGTAAGCAAGACTTTCAGCACTAGCAAAGAATTTCTATTGTAATTGTTTTCTGGTAACGTACCTTCGTGTGCATTCTGAAGTAAGTGCTTATCGTAGCGAGAAAGAAAACTCTCCCGTGAAATACATGTGAACGCTATATCCGTAAGCAAAAAAGTCTGCTATCGTAAGCGAATAATTGTTGCTTACGATTACGGATTTCATGAAATTCGGCCATGTACTTCAAAGATGTGTATGTATCTCAAATGAAAAGGTTTTGGAATATGAAATATAATCAATTTGACACATGATTGAAATTAACAATTTCATCTCACAAAGAATAAAATAATATTTAAAACATTCCTCCACAGACAACTATAGAAATATTTTCATTCCTATAGAATTGGAATATTCTAATTAATATAAAAATGTTTTTCAGGATGTCAGCCTGTGTTAACAGCACGTATTTTGAGGAGAAAATAAAACAAAATTCAGAAATTTGGTTTCAAAAAGTCAGGATAATTCAGGATATAGGCTAAATGATAAGTAGGCCTACACATGTATGTAATTGAAAATAAATTGGCATGTGACAATTTTTTTAACATTTACATCTTAATTGTCACAAATTTGAGACCATTTGGTCAACATAAAAATGCGCAGAGCCCAGTTTGTTGTGTAAGACTGCTATAACACGTACCATGCAATAAAAGAATGAAGTGATTTTGACTGAATTTACGTGGGTCGGTGCTGGGAAATTCCCGGCCAAACAAATTTTAAACACCACGCCCAATTGCATGTATTGGCCTACATATTACTTTCACATATTAATAATGAATGTAGGTAATTCTAAAGTAACATTTCTATGGCAATAAAAATGAGTTTTTTGCATAATGCTGGTATCTGACATTGCTGGTATTGAATTACCAATTCTCCATTGAGTTACCATGGTAACAGAGACCTTGCACATTATAAAAAGGTCAGTGCCGTACGTACATGTATGCAGACTAAGGGCATAACCTTGGGCTGGCCTTATGGTGGTAACCCTGACTCTGGGGTGAACAAACTGCATGTCTAAAATAATGGAGTCTCGCTGAGACTTATCCAAAACAAATTCTGACATATTGTGACATTTTCATCTGAAGATAACTCTTTCAATGTGTACATATTATTATGTTATCCATTTTCACACTATTAAATATCAGAGTGGAAAATGTATGCATATTTTACTTTTATTCCATAAATTGTTGCCATGACTGAAAATATTTACACTAAATATTTTCAGTCATGGCAAAGATTTTGACATAGATATGTACAACTTCATGTGCAATGATCCATTTAATAATTTTAACCTTGACAGATCTCGGCTACGTCAGTAGATTTCTTGATCAAGGAATTGGATACTGTGTAAACAAATTCTATTGAATCAAAATTGTTTTTGGTCATTGGTTTTACTCTTTTCTGGATAAATACAGCATTAAAGTCAGAAACACTTGAACGATATGTTTCTACCATCACCATCTTTATACCCTGTACATGTATTAGGAAATCTGTGAAGATTTCTGTTTTGATATTGCTAGTATGAGGTCATCTTTAAACTTACTGACCATAACACGGATCTGACAACCACACAATAAACATATTACTCAGGCTGCTATAGGCCCTATTGAAGCTAGAAGGTGCATGTTAATATGGTCAAGGCCAGCTGGCACTGCCTATAGAGCAGATTTATTCAACTATACAATCAAAATCATTCCCAATTGCCAACCGCATATTTAAAAAAAAAAATGAATTGACTGCAACATACACAATTGTATATTGATTTTTGTATACATGTATACATGTACATACACATGTACAATGTATGTAAAAGATTTAGCTGCGTTGAGTTTTAAGGAGCTAGAGCTTTCATATTAGATTTTGTCAATTGTTCATCATTGAACTACATGTACATGTAATTTATGAACATGTCATCAAAATCAGTGTTCACTTTAAAAAAATATATATACATAAGGATTCAAGTGTGTTAATTAAAAACTGAGATTGTGCAATTTCCTATTGGGTTGAATTCCGCTTGTAATGACAGAAATTTAAGCTTTTAAGGTTTTGTTATTTCTACGCACAGTTTTCTTGAATTATGATAATATGACAGCAATGGACCCTTCTGGCCTGTCAATTAAACCTTGCACATTGACCAATTGGAGAATGCCATTTTAATCAGGTGACCACGAAAGCATAGCAACAGTTGCTATACAGTCATTGTCGTCTATTACCTCAGTCAGTCAAACGCAGTAGTAGTATGTAAAAACACAAACTAATTGGCCTGTCGTTGTGGCTTAAGCAACTGGGGCAGCCCAGCCAAATCAACAGGCTCTGGAACCAGGCTACAAACCGCGGACACAGAAGACCAGCACGACGGACCTCAGATGTCTATGCGGTGGAGTGAGTGAGTGTTGTGGGCGGGGCTTAAGAGTCGGAACGGTCCATTCAAAGCAGGGATCCGCAGAAAAATTGGTTGTATATTTTATAGTAAGCGTTAAAATTACATGATTTTACAAATCCTGCAAAAGATATTTAAATCTGGATAGCACAAAGCTTTCTGATTTTGCTCAAAGCCAACGACTTCCTGGATTTTTGTTAGTCAGAAACTGATACTCGCAAATTATAGCTCAGTCACTTCCACATCGCTTCTAATCATTATTTAGGTAGGAAATAAATCACAGCAAAAGGTGTAGTCTTCCTTATCTAGCTTAAAGGTACTAACATTCTAAGTTGGTTTTTGTCAAAGAAATGCAGATTCATTGGCGAAAATATTAAGGAAGATACAGTAACAGTCATCTGTGAAATTCCTATACAGTGCCCACTTTTTGAGAAAACGGCGAAAAACAGCCTTACCATTTAAAAAATCTTTTCACCGTTATTTTTGATCTTCAAAAGATCAAAATGTTTTTGGTCACTTGTTTTTACTCTTTTCTGGATAAATACAGCATAAATTCAGGCAGAACAATTGTAACGGTATGTTTCTATCATCACCATTTTTATACCCTAAAAGTTATAGGTAGATCCGTGAAGATTTCTGTTTCTGTATGCTACCAAAGTATGATAGTATCTTTAAGTATATTAAATTGCATACACGTACATGTTAGGTTGAATTGTATACACGTACACATTTACAGGAAAACCATATGTTGGCCATAGAAAATGGAGGCTGTTGAATTTTCTCATGACTGAATATACTTTGCATTCCTGCAAATTTTGAAAAGAGCGTGACTAGAATTTGTGTAGTTTTTGTAGACTTCTGAACACATATTTCTGTCAATTCTAAAGCAAAAACGATAAAAATTAAAATCATACATTTTTGAGGCAATTAATTGCCTCAGAAGTGTATTAAATTTCTATTATTTTTCAAACAAATATTTCCTATTTTAAAACATCTAGCAATATTGACTTTATGAATTGTTCTTTGGAGTTTTTGAGAAAAAATATTAGGGTAACACAAATTTGTTGCCCAAATGTGGGACCAATTTCATAGAGCTGCTTAAGCACCAAAATTTGCTTAAGCACCAAAAACCTTTGTAAATAAAATCAGTATGCCAGCCAAAACTCCTTGTGAATGTTATAATGCTCAGCAAACAATGACCCAATACAAGTCAAAAGCAGTAAACATCACATGAACATTTGGTTGGCAATCCTGTTTGATCAAGGAAGACTTTTCATGCTTTTAAGCAAATTCCATGCTTTAGCAGCTCTTTGAATTTGGCCCCATGTCTGTTGCCCTAACATAGCTTTTTTTCCATAAAAACTGTCACCCTATTGTAAATTTCAGTGAAATAAAGCTCAGTTATATTGGAATGATTGGAAATGCTTACCGTATGGTGGAGGTGCTGGCGATATGGTATTCAAGAAGCTATCGACGAGACCCCATGTTGTCGGTAGCGGGAAACCTCCTTCGTCATATTCTCCGGTCGACACATAGTCGTGATCGCTGGGCACATTATCCAGTGTCAAGTTGCCGTTAATGTTGGAGTTTGCACATTTCACGACGGATGACAAACTCGAGACGACGAGAAAAACACAAAGGAGACGACTCAGTTGGAACGATGTGGCAGCTGCCATCTTCCAACGAGAGTTAATTGCTGTTTGTTGAAGTAATCACTGATAATTTCTTATCTGCAAAAGAAATTAAATCAATATGATTTGATTTCAAAGTATAACAAATTAACAATATTAGAAAAGTTAATAAGATCAAGAAGGTACCTGGGGCCAATTTCGCGGCCCTGCTTAGCACAAAAATTTGCTAACCATGAAATTGCTGTCTTAATAAAAACAGGATTAACAACCAATTTCCATGTGTTGTGAATCGCTTCCGATTGTTCTTTGGCTGTTGTTCGCTGACCATGAATATCATTAATGGCAGTTTTATTGAGCTAGACATTTTGTGCTAAGCGATTTTGTTGTGCTTAACAGCTCCATGAAATTGGCCCCTGTACATTTGGCATAATCTGATGTCTTAAGCAAAACACTATACAAGTGATAAACTGTTGCAAACTGCTCATCAACCAAAATAATGCCCCAGGGAAAATGCTTGAAGTAAGGAGGGTCTGACGTTTCGATCCTAGCAGGATCTTTCTCGAAACATCACATACTCAGGCCCTCCTAATTACTCCAAGCATCTGATATATTTAGGACTTTGGAGTTACAGGTGACAACGTTTTGCATTAATTCCTGCAAACAAGAATTTCAGTTTTGAAAAGCGAACAAAGAAAAATTGACTGGAGCAGGATTCGAACAAAGGATCTCCACAAATTGTCAGTTTATACAAATCGAGTACATGTACATAAATTTTTTTTTGCATCAGTTTTATTAAAAACTAAAAAATCCTGATACTGTGGTGGATATCCTCATATTCCAGGAAAAAAAAACCATGAACTCAATTACTTATAGTTATAAATATCTTGTTTCACCAAGAAATACACATTTTTCTCCAAATCATCAGTTAAAATGTGAATTTTTCCAAAGTTATTTTCATGAACTCGACACGCAATACAATTAACCAAATATTTAAAGAAATATAGCTCAATTAGTAAGAACCAGAGGTCGCTGGTTCGAATCCAGTCTATTTTCCTTTTTTCACTTTTCAATGACAAATATTTAAAGAACTGACAAGTTGTACTCAGTAGCCCAAATATCAAAATTAAACAACACTGCTTTCGATCCATCGAAAAAATCAATTACATAATTTTTTTTCAAATTTATAAATAATTTTACAAACTTTTCGAGAACACAGAGTGACCTAACACTAAGAAGACTTTGCGTAACACTTTATACCGACTTCGGTAACACTTTCACAGATCTTCTCTTTCATTGAAAAGTGAACAAAGAAAATAGTTAATTACTGGAGCTATGGTGGGATTCGAACCAGCAAAAATCTTTCTTTCACTTCGTAATTTTAGCGCTCTGATGCATTTTTGGTCAACAAAAATTAAGTAATTGACCAAGCACACATACTAGACAAAATGAACAATTTTTCAAAGTAAATCCCACTTCATACTTAAAGCAAATTCAGTGAATTTTACACGGTTTCTACACCGCTGTTTTGTGAAGCAAGAATAATGGCCGAATTCCCTCAGACTCGTAAGTTAAGTTCACTTGAAAGTTGAAGTGTGAACCGCTTTTGAAAACTGACACTTTTTGTGCCATTTGTTAAAGTCTTCATGGAAAATTGACGCCAGGTCGCCACGAAGAATTTACTGAAGAATAAGAGAATCTGTAGTTCGGGATCCTGTTCTGCAAACGGCAAGTTTGCGTCACTTCAAACAAAATTAATTTTCTCCGAAAATCAGAAACACGAATCGCATGTAGGCTTGCGTGTGTACGCGTCAACGCACAATAAAATTGAAGAATTGACAGAGTTGGGCAATGATTCTGCCTCAAAAGTACGTAAATAACAATTATTAAACAGATCAAGATGTTCACCAGTCGAAGGAATACAACCGCAGGATTGGTTAAAACTACTCACCTCATAGATCGGTTGATGAAAACGTCTTAATTTCGGTAAATTTTTAGCCCGTAATAAAAAATATTTTCACTGGAGATGGACGCTGTCACCAAGTAACCAATTACGTACATGCGATTCACACGTATTGTCATGCACTGCACGATACTTTCCATCCACAATGACTTTTTGTCCAGTAATGTATTATGCATGTAGGGCTCACGCACACAACAGCAACCGCGTTCGTTTAGCATCCACGGGGCAGCAGTCAACTGGGATTGGTCGAATAATAGCGCATAGAGCAAGCCAGAGGATACTGACGAGGTTGACTGGTAGTAATTCATGTAAGCTTAACGAACGCACGCAATGATTTTGGACAAAAGAGGGCGTTTAGTTACTCTTTTGCTCGATCGATAATGCCACAAGCTATTTCATGTCACTTTCTAGCAACGGTCGAATAACCAACACTTGTCTATAGACGAATGGTTTCGAATTGAATCTCACACGAGTAGTTGGCTTTCTTGATATATAATCAATAATTAATACGACTGAATTATAAAATGAATTACCATAATGAAAACTGACTGGAGTGGGTTAGTTTGAACGGTTTATGATTTCATACTTTGGTTTTTGCCAAAGAATGCAGATTCATGAGTAATGTTATGATATCAAGAAAGATACAGTAAAAACAGTCATCAATGAACATTTTCAGTCCCATGCGGTGGCCACTTTTTGACTTTTGAGGAAACAGTGAAAAACTCTTGCGAAATTTTCAAATCTATTCAGGTCACAGGAGTTTTATTCTCACCCCATGACTGGTTTTTTTTTTTTGTCTTTATAGTTTACTTTTTTAGAGGGCGCAACAACTTTTTAGAGGGCACAATAAAACGCAAAGGAACAAAAAGAAAAAAGGGTGCTGGACTGTTGAAGTTATTGGAAAACTAAGCCAATGAAGTTTGAACAATTTCATTGGTATATCTGAAATTGGAATTAGGGGCGCAAAATAATTAGCGCTAGCCCCGAGCGTCGTTTTCCCTACGCCACTGGGCCTACGTCATAGATAATAGCTTTGTGAACTATTGAAGATTTATCTGTTTTGTATGATACCAAAGTAGGGGAATACATGTACCTTTAATTGCAAGATGAGCAACTGACCAGGCGGTTATCTACGCTATAGGTGAATGTTTTTCGACCCCTAAGTGTCAGTCAATTTTCTCTGTTCATAGATAACAGACGTAAACCATGAAACCACTCACACTACATCCCAAGTACAGCATTATCAAAATAATGTTGCAAACCTGAAAAACATCATACATTCCCCAAAGATATAAAAACAAAAACAGGCA
The DNA here is from genome assembly GCA_963971285.1 of Astropecten irregularis. Classification (NCBI taxonomy): domain Eukaryota; kingdom Metazoa; phylum Echinodermata; class Asteroidea; order Paxillosida; family Astropectinidae; genus Astropecten; species Astropecten irregularis. Next base: position 18,924,591 of record OZ020254.1, on the reverse strand, counting down.
TGGTGGTAGTTGCGATGATCGTAACCCTAGGTTACTAGGGACTGGGACCTAACGATTACGATCATCGCAACTAGTATGGTGGTATTGTCGTTTTATATTTTTATGGGTTTTATTTCAGCTTAGCAGGAGACCCGTCTTTCATGTCAAATCAATCAAATATACAAACAAGCAGACAAACAAATTAACAAACGAGCAAACAAGCCAGCCACCCAATCCAGAGTGTGGACTACTAGGAGGGGAGGGGGGCGGGGTATCTGGGGAACACAAAAACGGAGGAGAGCGGGTCATTCGCCAAAAGTTTTTTTCCGAATGCAGCGCGCGCATGTTACGGCTGCCGTGAAGAGCGCCATCTATTTTAAAACTCTTACTCTGTCTGGTACCCAATGCCTTTCGCGAGATACTTACCACAGGAGCTGACTGTCTACCAGCCTACACGTGTTAACCGCATGCGCAAACTCCCGTCTGTTTTTTCGCAAATGAAGTTCAGCTGTCATTACGTTCGCGACGAAAGGTGAGAGTTTTCTTGTCATTTTCTTTGAAAATACTTCATAATTTTGGAACGCAGAGGCTGCATCTGCACGAGTAACGTATGATTTGATAAATATTCCTGTTGTCAAATGACACGGACTTAGATTTCAAAGGTTAAACTGAAACAGAAAGTTTGCAGTTTGCACATGTTGTTGCTCACGGCTCACGCATTGCTTGCTCAGTCTTAAATAATTGCCCGAACGGATGCAGCACTCTTGTTGCATTATGAGTCATTTGGGAAATTTCCAAATGTGACATACTTATAAATCCTGACGTTCTCTACTATAGGCCTACCTTTTACTGCAAGTTTTTCGCAAATAAACATGTTCACCTAAGCTCAAGTCAAGGGAGGGTGCTTCCGCAAAGCATTGTGGGATGCATCTGGGTGGAACAAAAAGTTGGGAGTAGGCTTAATTGCAGAATACCCCGCCACTGAAAAACCCTGTGCATAATGAGTGGCCATGAATGACATTCACATTGTACACAGGTTCACATGGTTCAATATGACATGAATGAGGAAGAGGTGAGTGGCGGGGTATTCTGCAATTAAAAGTTTACGAATGCACTTTTATACAGTGCCCAATTTCACTCTGACTGTCCGAAAGTAAGTGGATGGTGGCACGCTATTGACCCTTGTGCATCCCATAATTCCTAGCGGTTCGTTGTGATATAGGCCTACCTTATTATACCTGTAGCTTGAGTCTAGATAAGGCCCCGCTCCCAAATAAACTGGCAATTTGGGACCACCCTGCTTTTTGCTTTTTTATTATTTGTACAAAAAGAGGTTGACCTGCAAAAGAGTAAAACCTCGCATAATAATGTTTGCTTAATTTTGTTGACCTGATTTTTGTGAATTCAGATCAATAAATGAGAAAAAATTGACTTTCTTACCTTATCAGACACTGACGCGCCGGAATGACTGTGATTATGTCCTTTTGTTCATGCTGCGCATATGAATAAAAACGCAAGGGGGTCTCGAACTTAACAATTGCCGATAAGCCTTTGGCATATCTGGAAAGAATTCTACTGACGGACAATATGGAAAAAGTGTTAAATAAGTTAACTTACTGGATGCAAGTTATGATTACCTTCAATCTCAGTTGTGTAAAACTGTGGCACATGCAGCAGTGAGTTTAGGGTGTACAATGATACACTGCAATGGCAGACATTTGTTTTTTATATCTTTTTTGTTTAACTCCCTGTGTCGTTCACACCAGTTTATACCCATAGGGTTTGTGTATGGCATGCTTATTGTGTGCTTATTGCATTTTATTACGACCTTATTGTGTGCTTATAGCATGCTTATTGCATGCTTATTGCGTGTTTTCCCCGCCGAACTCCAAGCAGATTACTTTGACATAAACAACTGCTGAGTACCACATTGCTTGACAAGTCATGCACAATTGCACACATTCACCCACAACAAGCATTCATTTACATGTATGCTTTTCAAACTTCATTTTCACCATCATTTGAGAACAAAAGAAAATCATTTCACTCATTGTGGTCATTTTTTTTTTCAAGATAGCTACAGGAAATGACATTTATGTTTTTATATTCATTTCTGCTTTTCATTTGAACTTATTCTTAGATAAATACCATTTGGCATCAGCGATGGCGTCAAATAGGTCTGAATTTGGGGGGCAACCCAAATGGCCGAGCAGGGAGGCGCATCTTAGCCCAAGCAGTGACAGGTAACAACACTTCTTGTATTTCTCTGTGTGTGTGTAATTAGCAAGGATATCATTATTCCTATAGCTTCGGCATTGGGCCGACAATATAAATACACGTGTGCACAAAAATAAACCCTTCATTTTCTTCCCTTGTTAGGAAACCCAACTGAACCAAATTTTGTAGACAGAAGTTTTGGACTGTGAGGATTTAAAACAAAAACATTTCCGACAGCAAAATTCTTTCTAGTTTTCAAGGAACAATATTAGGATGACACAAATTTGACGCAAACCTTCAGTTTGAAATGTTGGAAATATTGAATAATGATATAATATTTTATTTCTATGTTTTTTTCCCCAGTGATACAAAGTTTATGGTAGATTCTAGAGCACCAAAGGAATCAGCAAATACCAAGAGGTCACCCTTCCAATCCAAAGTGCAGGAGCAGCACGGGATACCAGCTGAAAACAACAGGTGGGTACCGATTAAGGCTGTTGAGGTACTGTATGGGCCTTTACGAAGCCAGACTTGAGGCTAGGCTTGAGACTGCCGCCATTTGAAGCCCACACAACAATTGGGCCACATGACAAAGACGAAGAAAGGCTCCAGGTATGCCATGTTTTCTCAAGCCCTGCATTTCATTTCATTATACTCTGCTGTCTTTCAAGTCTCTGCTGTGTGTATGCATGTGATGGATGTTAAAATATTTTAATTTGTCCCAAAACAGATCAAATTTTCCCTTATAGTGGTCGTTTGTTGTAGTGAACAATGTTCAGCATACCTATACATCGTACATAAACATTTTGAGCCAAGGATGATGTTCGGTATAGCCAAATGTTCGGTATAGCGGTGTTCGTTATAGTGGCGTTCCACTGTATAATGGTTCTTTATACAGAATTAGTGTGTATAATAGGGACCTCATACAAATGATACCCACTGGACTGTGAATCGATATGATCACCATGGTATACATACATTAAACCATTGATAATGCAATGACTGTGTCTATTTCCCAGGCCCAAGAAAGATATCAGCATTGAGGACTGGAATCCGATGCAAGAGGCCTACAATGATAAATCTTTCAATACTTACAACAGAGGACCAGCGTCTGGCCTCAGTGGAGTGTAAGTCGTCTATACAGGAACTGTATCCCTTGAGTAGGGGCCTGGGGAGGTGACTCAATATCTTCGGACTGTGTGTCTAACGAGAGGTTACTCAGTTAGAGTCAGATGAGACCTATTACCTGCATGATATGTGAGCTTCAGATGCGACTGTACGGTCATGTGGCTAGATTCCCTGCGAGCGATCCTGTCAGGCGGATTCTCTCTATGAGAGAACCTACTGGTAGGACTCGCCCAGTAGGGCGTCCACATGACACATGGTTGCGTCAGATGGGTCATTATTTTGCTGGGATGGGGATGGGTCGCATGGCTGCCTGGGGAATGGCCATCAGAAGACCGAAGGAGTACCGCTCGAAGGTAGATGTGGCAACATGCTGTGCTGCCGTGTCGCATGCTCCCACTGATTGATTGATTGAACTGTATCAAATTGTTTGGTTTTTATGACATTTCTTTTGTTGTTTTATTTTGTTTTGTTTGCAGTGGGTCGGGTCGTCCAGCTAGGAACAAGACAGGGAAGTTCGTTTTGTACGTTGGCGGGATTCCAACTGAGATGACTGAGGTAAAGCTACCCTGAAGAATTTTTGAAATTTAAAACATGGCCATCCTCTTATTGGATTTCTACCCCGGTTTAATATATCAGGCATGCAACTTTTCCTCGGATCAGCTGATTTCCTCTTTTTTCATTTCACGCTTTTGCCATTATATATTATTTGCCTGATATATACCGCCCTGGCAATAAAGAAATAGAGGGATTTCACATTAGCGCCAACTGCCCGTATCTGCATCCAAACCGAGGCTCTCTGAATGATTTAGTAGCATTTCGAAAGTGTGGTGTAACCGTGAAGGATTCGGAGGGGGGCAAGATTTTTTCAGCTGTATTTCTGCTATCCAGATGAACAAAGCGTAAAAGGGTACATGGAGCAGGGTCTGTAAGGAAGTTTAAGACCTTCACTTCTGTTTAAGTACCAAATTCAGCCAAAATGCACATCTTTGCAAATCCTATATGCTCCCTTTCACAGGTACTAATTAGCACCTGCATGTTTGAGAAGCGGACACAGACAGCCTCATTTTCAAACGCAGAAGTGCGCAGATCAATTCTAAACACATCGTATCGGGGATCCCTCTATTCTATATTTACAATCACTCAAGACATTTTTTTTGCAGTCCGTTTCCGTGGAGGTAATAATTTTCTCTTTGTTGTTTTTTGTCGGCAGGACGGATTGTCCAATCTGTTTAGTCATGTTTGTGACATCCAGCGTGTTTCTGTTTGTCGGCCAAAAGACGAAGACGCAGATTTTACCTTTGGGTAAGAGTGGATGATTTGTTTTCATGTGAACTAAAAAAAGCACTGAGTCTGCAGAGCTAAAGTGAAGGGCATGCCTAAAATACTTGCTTAAAAGTACAGTACAGGATTGGTAACATACCCAAACACAAATGTTCACAGATTTACGTATAACTTTCAGGGTATGAAGATGGTGCTGGTAGAAACATACCATTAAAATATTTCCACCTGAAAAGGTGCATTATCCAGAAATAAGTCAAACAACGACCGAAAACAGTTTTGATCTCAGATGTCCGACTGAGCTCAAATTTTCACAGATGTATTGTTTTATGTGCATGCTGGATCAGACAAAGTACGAGTACTGTTCTGTGACCTTTACCAATCATGTATTATACCTTTAATGTCCTATTCTTGTTTCTTTTCTTTTTTATAGATTTGTGGATATTTCCTCAGTCAAGGATGGGGAAGAAGCGATACGTCGTCTGGACGGTCACGTCATCAGGAACAGACGCTTGAAGGTATGCAGGAACTTTCGTTGATGCCGTCATGTCTTTTATTTAATTACCGTCTTAGCAGGTCTTCCTGCATCCTCTTTGAGTGATCCCCCATGTACTGTTTCTCAGGTTGCAGCATTGCTAATGCTGTGCGTATCTTAAATGATCCTTGGGATATAGCAGTATGTGAGTTGTTTTATGGCTTCTGACTGCCAAACGAACATTGATATATTAGGGACACCACCAACATAGGGCTGGATAGGTCTATTGGTAAAAGCACTGGTATGGTATTCCGGTGGTCACTGGTTTGAATCCCGCTCCAGTTGGTCCTTGCAGGTGTGATAACAATCCTCTTTGTTGTATCCACCTTTGAACTTGCCTACCCCCAAACCCCTTTGTCCCCTGCCCTTGACCACACTTGCCTGGCTGTATCCTCTCTTTGTGGTTTGCCAGCCTTATTGCATGCTTTCCCTGTTTCCTTGGTCACTCTGTCCCCCTTTGTTCTGATCCTCTCATCCATTTCTAGGATCTAGGATCAAAACATCAGGCCCTCCTCCTAACCCCAAGGTCTTGGGAATTTGATTGTTTCGTTGTCAGGTGGCCTTCAAGAAAGATAAAGAAAAGCCGGTAGAAGTGGTCCTACCCAAACAGGACTTGGCAGACGATTGGGACCCACCCCCGGCCCGAAACTCTGCCTCCAACAAACCCTCCTCATCAGCACAGAGACCCAAGTCTAAGTCCAGGTCCAGGCACTCGGGGAAGTCCTCATCGGGCGGCTCTGAATCTGAGGGAAGCGCCACCGACATGGCCAGGTAAAATCAACCAATACTCACTTTGAGGACTGAGATTTCAGCAAACCTAAAAGGCCCATCCCATCAAACTTCAACTGGTAGTTCTCTAGTCTTGGTTCATGATGTTGTTGGTGTGGATACTCGAACGTACGAACCAATTACCCGCACTGACCAACATGCATGTAACATGCCACATACAGGTGATCTGCATACACTTACGAACTGACCTGTATGTAACAATTGGTGACCAGCCAAACGTGAATGCAACTTTGATTGGTTTTGACTGGTACTCTTCAAATTTCATTTGGCATTTACATTTGTTGAATAGTGATTAATTACTTTTTCTTTTTTTCCTGGAAATTTTTCATCATGCAGGAAACGGCCTCCCATGCGTAAACTAGAGGATCGTTATGGTATACCCAAACCAAAAACCCCTGAACAGTCAAAAGTGACAAGCCCAACAGGTCTTGGGACCCGAGAGCAAGTTAGAAGCCCTGTCCAGGAATCGAAAGAGTTTGTTGCTGGAGCTGGACACAAAACTGAAAGTCCACTCCAAGCTCTGTTGAAGAAAATGAAGGGTTCCAGACCAGAGGACGGCAAAACCGTGAAGGACCTAACTCCATCTTTTGGAAGCACCAAGACGCCTGTGCAGACCTTGCCGAGTCAAGAGGCCCAGAGACCAGCGGCAGTCGGTGATGAAGCTAGCGGCTATGGTGGGAGGAGGACCGATCTCAGCAAGAGGGAGGTAGCAGCAGACTCAAGCAGTAGCTTGAAGCAGGCTTTTGCCGAGAAGCTCAGTAAGGCTGGCATCGTTCTGCCAAAGGATGGTCAGGTCTCTGAGTTCCCCAGATCAACGGCTCCGGCATCCGATCGTAAGGTGGCAGAGGACGGTAGCTCCAGCCCAACAAGACCCAAACCTCTCTTATCTCTCAGTCATAAAGTTGAACATCCCGATAACTCGGATCAGAGGGATTCGGACATGAGAAGAGGACAGAATGCAGTCAGCCCTTCTTGGAACAAAGGAAAGAGGCAATTCCAGCGGAATGAACCAGATGGGATTCTGGGAGCACCTCCGTTGTTTCAGAACCCTCCCCCCATGGGTGGTCCATGTTACTGTCCGGAATGCCCTACCCACGAGTACCACGAGGCGGAAGCTTATGGAGCGTACCACCCTCGACCTCATACCCACCACCACCAGCACCCTGGCCCACCTCGGAATGGCCCCTATACAGTTCCCCACCACCCAGGGGAGGATCCTTACTACATGCACCCTCCTCACCCTCAGGGCATGCCTCATAGATCCATGCAGTACCCTCAGGGTCCACATTATGGGCCAGAACCTCCGTACCCTCGTCCCCGCTTCCACGGCGGTATTCATCAATACCCACAGCGGCATAGCTACCCTCAGCAGCATGGTTACCACGAGGGCAGGGGATACCCGCATGGACATTTGGGATCAGCCGGCTACCAAAACAGCGGGTTCCAATTCAACAGGGCTAAACCTGCTCCCGGAGCAAGAGGCAAACCTGAGTCACCAGCAAGCCAGTCCAGAGTTAAGACCTTCGCTCAAGAATCAATCCCACCAACCGATGAGTCCACAGCCACCCAGAAATCAACCACCACTGCAGAAATCCCCGCTGGAAAGATATCAGCCAAAAACCCACTTGCTGCAGACAACCAGGAAAACACCACAAGGCAGCCATTCAAAGATGCCACCTCTGACCAAACCGACAAAGCTCTTCCAAATCCAGAGGGCGATACCAATGCAAAGAATATGAGTTCCTCTGGTAAGTCACTGGCTGGTGGAGAAGGTCAGAGGTCAAAGTCCAAAGGTCAGACGGGGAGAACAGGGCCTAAGCTATGTATAAATTGTGGAAAAGAAGGTACATATTATGAAATAAAATTAAACAGTAATTTACTTTTAAAACCAGTTTTTTTTTTTACTATAAATACTTTTCCCTTCCTACAAACGCAATTTTAACGGCTATGCTTGAACAAAAATTTCACTCGAAAAATAAGGAATTGAAAAAGTGTCTTATGAGAAATTAGTTTTGGATTTGATAGGGTTTATCTTAAAATTACTATCATACTTTGGTAGAATACAGAAACAGATCTACTTATAACTTACAAAATGGTACAGAGATAGCAATGGTAGAAACATACAAAAATGTTTCTGCCTGAAATGCTGTATTTATCCAGAAAAGAGTCGAACCAATTGACCAAAAACGACTTTTGATCTTAAGAAGACGTAATGATTCCATACAGTTTCCTTTTTTTCCACTTTAAAGTTGGCCTTTTATTGAGGATTTAAAAACAATTCTTGACTTTTTGTGTGTCTTTGATCAAGGGACGTTGCGTTGCGCCAACTGCAAGGAGACCTACTGCTCCCAAGATTGCCAGAAACGCCACTGGCCAACTCACAAGCCTCAGTGCCGCAAGATCAGCAGTCCGGCTGGGTAAGATGTCAAGATTGAATTGACTGGCTTCTTACTTAAGCCATTTGTGAGTTAAATCTGAATAGTATCTAGTACACAGACTTCTTTCATTGCACATAAACACCCCAGTTTGAATTTCCCAGACTAAAGATTCTGTTGCTATGGCACATGATTCAGGGCAAGCTATTGCATAGCGATACCCATCTGTGGCATTCTCATGGCATGAGGATATTCATGATTGCTTTGTTATTTCCATTGAAATAAGTTGAATGGGGGTACTGTCTGGAACAAGAGGTTCAATAAACCTTTACTGTCCAAAAGAAATGCGCTCATTGTGCTACATTTACCCCCTTGATTTGCATTTGAATAGATCAGCATTTTCATGCAGACTGCAATCTGTGAGTTCAGAACACAGCTGCGTTGACATAGATTACAACTGCCTGGAATTTGGGATATTGTCCTGCAGTATTTAACGTTTTGTGCCCGCATTGTTTATGCTGAGCTCCCTACACACATAGCCCGGCCCGATGAACTCTATTGGACCGGTGATTGAAAATGAGGCCGATGAAAATAAAGTAAACAAACAAATCTCGGGCTGAAGGGTTCATGAAATGATTCTGACCGGTATTTTCGATATCAACTCTTTCTCTCTTTCACAGAAGCCAAGCTGGTACCAAGTCTTCATCCTCAAAGTCGCCATCATCCACACCTCCCAGGAAGATAACAGAGGTCCTCCACACTGGCCTACAGGGGCAGTTCATGGCCCGCAACCTTCCCTTTGAGACCCCCGACAACAAAGAAATGGACGTACGTTGAGCGCAAATTTCCTTGGAAATTAAAATATTTGGATGTTCACTCATTGAAGTTTGTGGAAAGTTTGCACAAGTTAAAATTTGAAAACTTGAAAAAGTTGGGCCTGGCATTTTGATCCTAGCAGTATCCTTCTCAAAGATTTTCATTATTTGAGAAAGATCATGCTAGGATAGAAACGTCGGGCCCTCCCACCTCCAAGTATATTTCATGTCAATTTTTTGGTTGATGAGCAGAAAGTGCTCGGTTTTAGGGGTGCCTGACATTTTGATCCTAGCAGGATCTGTTTTTGAAGGCTTTGAATAAGATCCTGCTAGGATCGAAACCTCAGGCCCTCCTAACTCTGAGCAGCCATTGAGAAAGATCCTGCTAGGATCAAAATCTCAGGCCCTCCTAACTCTGAGCAGCCATTGAGAAAGATCCTGCTAGGATCAAAATCTCAGGCCCTCCTAACTCTGAGCAGCCTTTGAGAAAGATCCTGCTAGGATCAAAACCTCAGGCCCTCCTAACTCCAAGCATTTCATATATTTCAGGTCATTTTTTTGCTTGATGAGCAGTTTGCAGCAGTTTATTACTTGTATAAATAAAAAAAGGCTTTGAAATGTTCAACTGTTTACTATTTTGCTTGGAGTTAGGAGGGCTGACACATTTCAATCCCAGCAGGATCTTTCTCAAGGGCTTAATGACAAGGCTTAATGGCTTTTTGAGATTATCCTGCTAGGATCGAAACGCTTCAGGCCCTCCTAACTCCAAGCATTTTACACATTTCAGGTAATTGGCTGACGAGCAGTTTGCAGCAGTTTATTTCTTGTATTGTGTTTACTATTTCAGTTGAAAATCAGTTATGTTTTTTAAATTCGATTTTAATTAAATTGTTGCATGTAGGTGCTTGTAACCGAAGTGGAGAGCCCTAGCTCGCTGTGGGTGCAGCTCGTTCAGGAACGGAGTGTGACCGGATTCTCCAAGATCTGTGACGATCTTGCTGCCGCGTACTCAGACCAACCCAGCAGTGAGGACCTCAGCTACGTACCCAAGGTAAAGCATCAGGATTTGCACCATGTACAAAAAACATCTTCTGTAAGTTTTTGTTCTGAGAAGAACCAGTGGTGGACCCTCAGCGTTCCGAACAGTGTGCTCTGTTCATCTTCAGGAGGGTGGCTAGTTAATCTCGAACAGACCAAGCTGTTCTGAATGTTGAGTGTTCAATCACCACCGGTTCTTCTGAGAACCACATTCTCATAGAAGAGATTCTTGTACATGGTGCTTCTGCAAACCTTACCTCACTTTAGTACTTCCACCATGCATAGCTTCATATCTTCTATAGAGGTTATTCACCGACGTCATAAAATAATGTAATTGGCCGTCAAGCTTTCTACGTTGTCCATGGTTATGCGTACGACACTGTACGTTGCATGTGTACTGAAGCATATCTGCACTGAAGCGTTTCTGCACTCATTGTGCTTGATGGCCAATGATGTCACATGAATAACCTCGATATTTTCAAGCTTTTTCCTCAACTTGAATATGAGAATCATCAAGAAATGATTTGAAAATTGAATATTACAAAAAGGATTGAAATTGTGAGAAATGTTAATTATTCCAAATTAATCATTGTTTTCATTGTACGATACTCTGTAGGTTGGGAGCGTGTGTGCTGCACTGTACAGCGAAGATGAGAACTGGTACCGCGCTGAACTGGTTTCCATCAATAACGACAGATACCAAGTCCGTCTGATCGACTTTGGCAACCTGGACACCGTGTCTAAGGTCAATCTGCGCCAGCTGCGCGAGCAGATGCTGAAACTGCCCAAGCAGGTAATTGTGTGTTGCGTTTTGGTTGTAGTCCGAAACCAGACCATTCTTCTGAAGCATCGAGAAGTGTGCGAGTTGGATGAACTGGTTCCGAGTTCTGTCTCGGTTGATACAGTTGTTGGAGTGATCTAGTAAGCCGCTCCTACTGCACAGTATGACCGTTATTTCACAGAATTCCGCAATACACCCATCCGACGGCGTGAACATGGAGGTGAAAACACCCGCCATTACTGGTGTGCCCCGTCTGTATTTTGTCCGGCAACAAAAGAATTAACGTCCGTCGCACTCGATAATTGCCGGGTCTATGTCCCATGATTAGGGGATGTACACCCTGTAGTATCGAGTGCGGAGGACGTAAATTCTTTTATTGCCGGACAAAATACGGACGGGGACACAACAGTAATGGCGGGTGTTTTTCACTTCCATGTTCGCGCCGTCGGATCGGTGTATAGGGCGACAGGTTTACAGAAAAAAGCTATGTTAGGTCGACAGGGCGACAAATTTGTTTCGGCCTTGAAAACAAGAGTGAATTTTATCATCGGACATGTTTGTTTTTGGGGGGGATCCTCGTAGTCCAAAACCTTTGTCGTAAAGCTGGGTTTTCTAACAAAGAAAAAAATGAAGGGTTTATTTGGGGGCGGGGAAGGGAGGGTTGCATTGTGCTCATTTTTTGGGACTGTTTCCCCAATGCGGAATTTGTCGGAATACTTATTATCCTGATTCTTGTCTCATCTCCGTCAGGCTCTCAGATGCTCCTTGAGCGGCATCAAGCCCCTAGGTGGTCCCTGGTCCAAAGACGCCATCTACATGGTCCAATCTTTGGTCAATAAAGATGGCGGCTGCAGCAGGTCAAAGTTCATAGGTCAGGGGCCAGAAGGTCAGGAGATTGAGATCTACACTGCGGAGGATCATGGTAAGTTTATTCAGAATGGGAGACTTTGGAGAACCGGTCTTCAAGTCAACAGCGCACGCGCACGCAATTGTGAGCATGTGCCCTTTGTTTTGCACCTGCGCTGTTGTGCATGTGCGTGCGCTGTTGACTTGAAGACCGGCTCTCCAAAGTCTCCCATTCCAGAGCTTGTCTTTGTTCTTTGGTATAAAAATTAACCCAATTTTGTTCATCCAGCAAAGGATACCTTTCCGACTTTACTGGTGTCCTTGGGTCATTCACAAAGCTCAGGTCCAGCTCCGGCTCTGGCTCCGTTTCGTGAATCCATTATAAAATTACTTGCCCACCTCTATCCTCTCTTTGTGGTTTCCCAGCCTTATTGCATGCTTTGCCTGTTTCCCTGGTCACTCTGTGTCCCCTTTGTTCTGATCCTCACACCCATTTCAGTGTATCTTTACGTGTGTCTGTTCTTGTCATTGAGTCTTTGAGAAAGATCCTGCTAGGATCGAAACGTCATGCCGTCCTTTGAGAAAGATCCTGCTAGGATCGAAACATCATGCCGTCCTTTGAGAAAGATCGTGCTAGGATCGAAACGTCATGCCGTCCTTTGAGAAAGATCCTGCTAGGATCGAAACGTCATGCCGTCCTTTGAGGAAGATCCTGTTAGGATCGAAACGTCATGCCGTCCTTTGAGTAAGATCCCACTAGGATCGAAATGTCAGGCCCTCCTTACTCCAATCGAAATATAAATCAAATAACATGATTTTCATCAATTTCTTTTGCCTGCAGCCAAAACGGTTTCATCAGTCCTGATCTCCGCCGGACTAGCCCAGCCAGCCAGCAGTGCTACCCCTAACACCTCCGCCCACAGTCCCAAGAATGCCCCGCCCCCCGCCTTGCCCCTAGCCTCTAGCCTGGGCTCGGTCCTGGATGATCTAACCATGGGGATGCGCGTTGATATCTGCATCAGCCAAGTGGATAGCCCAGGCTGTTTCTATGCTAATCTGGTGGAGAGCGCCCTCGCTCTGCAGGATCTGGACCAGCAGATGAACGAGCTCTATGCAGACAGGCCGCCTGTCAAGGGATTCAGGTAGTTATGTTATAAAGGCTCAATGATCGAATGCCTGAAACAAACAGTTGCCAATTTCATGGAGCTGCTAAGCACAAAAAAATTGCTTAGCACAAAAATGTCTTGGCCAATAAATCAAACCACCATTACAAATTCCATTTGATATTCATGGTTTAGCGAACAACAGCCAAAGAACAATCACAAGGGAGACACAAGAAATGGAAATTTGGTTGTTAATCCTGTTTTAACAGAAATTTCATGCTTAGCAAATTTTTGTGCTAAGCAGGGCCGTGAAATTGGCCCCTGGCTCCTAGGTCACTGAAACCACAAGTAGCCATCTTGGAGGGCCGAATTCAAAGGTGATACAAAGATGCGCTAGTCAATGTTAACTAATGCCTTCTTGGCAACAGTAGTTACACCATTGTACCTGGCCCTGTAAGATGGCCGGCAGTGGCCTCAGTCGACCACAGTTGTGCGGCCATTCAAGGGAAGCTTGTTTTTCAAGCTTCCTTTGGGTCTCGGGAAAAATTGATTTCGATCAACGTTGGCTCCTTGGAGAACTTGTTCGAGCAGCGTGCCGATTCGGTTGCCGCACTGTTTGGTATTGTCGCAGTTGAAAAGAAGCTGTTTTACATGCTGGCAGTTTGGTTGTCAGATTTTGCGACAAATTGTTTAAGTTGATGTTTGATGTAGTCAATTAGCTGATGTCTATAATAAAAATTTTGGAATGGTTGGAAATCTTAAGGTAAAGGCTGCACGAATGGTTCAATTAAGTCACTTACTTTAGATTTCCATTTTGAGCAAGAATCTGTTTTATTTTTTCAGGCCTCTACCGGGTGAACTCTGTGCTGCCAGATTTAGTCTGAACAACATGTGGTATCGGGCCGTCGTGGAAGAGCCAAGCCCCTCAATCAAGGACCCTTCTCAACTCTCGGTGACGTTCATCGACTATGGCAACAGTGAAACTGTCAGCATTCAGGAATGTCGCCCTCTGGAGGCAAGTCTGTCAACCCTCTCCAAGCAAGCCGTGCCGTGCGGACTGGCGGGCGTGGGGCCTACATCAAGCGAGGGTTGGCCGGAGGAAATGACCGAGGCTTTCAAGGAATGGGTGGTGGACGGCCGCACGAGCATCGTGGTCAAAACCAAAAGTCCCCGTAAGGTCAACGTGGAAATTTTCTCGCCGCAGTCTGAAATGCCGGAGACATCCTTCAATGCGATTCTGCAAAACTTTGGCTTTAACTTAAGCGACGCAGATGCTCAGGCCTCGGCAACAGCTCCAGGTGAATCTACACCTGATCTAGGCTCTGGGAGCTTGCCACGAAGAAGCCTGCCTCCAGCGGAGCACCCACAAACCGAGTTCCAAGGATTCGTGACCATCGTCAACGATCCCAGTGACTTCTACCTCCAAGTGGACAGCGACGCCAACAGGGAGACCTTCCGGACCCTGATGGAGCACCTCAACACAAGATACACTTTGCAGGACTTTGACTCCTACAAACCCAAGATCGGAGAGGCCTGCGCCGCCATCTACTCTGACAATGCATGGTACAGGGCCATCGCTCTGGAGTATGTGGCCCCAGAATCAGCATTCAAGGTGCTGTTTGTGGACTACGGGAACGTGGAGATGCTGCCGTCCGATAAGATCCGCGAGCTTGAAGACAGATTCTACGTGATGCCCATCATGGCTCTTCACTGTAGTTTGACTTGCCTGCCGGCTCCCTCTAGTGGTGACAAAGGGCCATGGAACAAAGCGGCCATCACACATTTCACTGAAAAGGTATTAATATGGTTTACAATCTGAAATATAGAAATGCCGTTGACTATTGAGACGAAACACAGAATTCCTTTTGTCTATTTCTCACAACTTGAGAGACGATTTTGAATCCTTTTTGCATTATTTTGACGAGGATTTGTGGTTTCACCAACTCAAATTCGAATTGAGGAAAAAGAACTTTCCCAGAAGATTGACCAATCCTGCTTTTTTGTGACAAGACTACGTTTATCCAGTAGATTTTGATAAATAAGACTAAGGCAAGGTTTGCGGTAGCACCATGTGGAAGAATCTCTTCTATGAGTGTGTGAATCTGAGAAGAACCAGTGGGTGAACACTTGACGTTCAAAACAGTGTGCTCTGTTTGAGTCAACCTCCTGAAGACAAACAGAGCATACTGTTCGAAACGTTGAGTGTTAAATCATCAGTTCTTGTCAGAATCACACTCTCACAGAAGAGGTGTCACCGCAAACCTACCGTATTGAGTATATTTTGATTTTATTTTTCTTTGGTTTTTACCCGTAGGTCTTGAATAAGCCCTGTCATGTGAGCGTCGTCAGGAATCAGGATGGGTTGTGTGAAGTTGAGCTTCTGTACTCCGGTGCTGACGATAATACAAACTATCTCTCATCGGTCAAAAGAGAGCTTATCCAACAGGGCTGGGCACTTCTTCAAAGTTCTCCAATGTCCAATCGGGTCCATGAATCGGGGTCAGGTGACCGTAGACCCTCCAATCAGATGAGTCCTGTGTCGGTAGTTCAGTCAGGTGACACTCCATCGGCCAATGGTGTGATGCGGCCAACCAAATCGGCCAACCGGAAACTTCCTGACATTCCCGCCGGAAAGCCCCCATCGGAAGACTTCTGCGGATTGGTTACTGTGGTTGGTAACTGCGGCGATGTGTACCTACAGGTTGCGACCGATGAAAACGCCGAAATCTTGCAGAGCTTGATGGGTGAGCTGAATCAGTATTATGGGCAGATGCAACAGCGCCCTCACGTGCCTGAAGTCGGAGAGTTCTGTGCCGTCAAATACAGCGTGGACCAGACGTGGTACAGAGGTCAGGTAACCAGTAAGCTGACCAATGAGGAAGCAGCAGTTGTTTTGTTTGTGGATTTTGGAAATACGGATACAGTGATGGTGGATGATATCCGGAAGCTGGATGAGGAGTTTATGATGACTCCGTTACTGGCTCTTCATTGCCGCTTAAGCTCTCTACAAGCATCATCTGGAGGTCAATCATGGCGCACTGACACTCTACAACATCTCCAAAAAATGGTTGGTTGTTTTTCAGTAAATATAATGTCAGCAAATCTTTAATACATTGGTAGCATATTCTACTGCACTCCATGAGTGTCTTTCCACTTATCCAGGGCCCTTTTCCAAACCTCCGCTCTGGCTCAGGCTCCGGCTTCGTCTCTGTCATCCATATGCTGAAAATATCGGTCGTGGTTTTTCATTGAAGCTGAAGCTCTGTTTTCCTTTTCAAACCAGAGAATCTATTTCCGAACCGCAGCAAAAAGCCTCTATTTTGATGTCCGTTATTTTAGAATGGATTCATGGAATGGAGCGGGAGCCTGAGTCCAACCCGCAGTTTGGAAAAGTCCCCCAGATAACCACATGATTTATCTCGCCAAGTCGACTTTTATAGTGGTAAAAGTTGTCTTGTCTTAATAATTGTCTCAACAAGATGACTTTTAGGGAAAACGAAAAGTTATTTTATCCTGATAATTTCGTTTTCCCGAGATAAGTTATGTAATGTGGTTATCTGGATAAGTGGAATGTCACTCGTGGAGCACCATAGTATTCTGTATTGAAAAGAAGATTTGAATATTGTTTGTTTGTTTGTTTGCAGATTCTTGAGAAACTCTGCAAGGTGTATGTCACAAAGCATGATGGGAAGGTGTTTGAGGTGGATATTCACTACTCCAATGATGATAACACGTGGAAATCAATCAACAAGGAACTGATTCAAACAGGACTAGCTGAGCCAATCAGAATCCAGAGTCATTCCCCCGGGCCGTCAGGTGATCACCGCTCAGCCAATGAGGCGTCGAAGAGAAGCAGCCCAGTTAAACCTGTCACCAACGAGCGTGAGGTTCATAGCCAATCAAAATCACAAAGATCATCGGGTAACAACTCTGTAGCCAATCAGCACATTCCTGGAGGCAGTCCCAAGGGAGGTTTGACCAATGAGGTCCCCCATGTGACGTCAGGTGGTACACTGGAGGCGGAGCTAGCGCAGCTGCCTGCTGGTGACCCGCCTCCAGCGGAATTCATTGGAGTAATGACAGCAGTTACCAACCCATGTGACTTCTACCTACAGATCAAGAACGAAATGTTCATCCAGCTGAGCTTGCTGCTGCGTGAGGAGCTCAACAAGTCTTACCGTAGTCCGGCAAAGCGCCCTCATGTGCCCAAGGTGGGAGAGCTTTGTGCGGCGATGTACAGCGCCGACAACGAATGGTATAGAGCTCTGGCTCTTGAACAGTTGCATCCCGAAGCCTTCAGGGTCATGTTCCTTGACTACGGCAACTGTGAAACCGCTGAGGTAGACAAACTTCAGAAATTGGAAGGAGATTTTCTGGAAGTGCCTCAACTGGCCTACCATTGTTGCTTGAGTGATGTGATGGCACCCTCTGGTGACCAACACGGTCCATGGAGTCCCAAGTCGGCAGCATATATTTCAAAAGAGGTTTGTTTAATATGAAGCTAGGTTATTAAGAGACTCATTCATAACCACAGACTCTTACATTATATATTCACCTAAAGCAACAAATTATAGTTTCTCAGTTCTTTCAAAGGGCCTTTATGAAGGCTTGAGGCTAGGCTTGGCATTTGCAACCTGCCATTTTGTCTCCTTAATGAAATGAAGGGCTTGAGATACATAGCCAAGCTGGAGCCTTTCTTTGGCTTCGTCATGTGCCACAATCCCTTCATTTCGTTTTGTGGGCCTCAAATTGCGGTATAGCGAAAAGTACCAAGCTTAGCGTTTGGCATTAAAGGCCTATACAGTAGAGGCTTGTATTTTTTTCACTGACTAGTCTGGTGCTCATCTTCAAAATGGAATATTACCCCTGGTAACACACGGTGGACTTCTGTGCTGTAATTTGTGTCATCATTTCCTCGTTTTGCATCAATTTGAATTTGCAGTTGATGGAAAAAGACAAGGAATGCCAGGTCAGGCTAGTGAAGCATGCTGGGAAGGTTTGTGAGGTGGAGATTCATTACTCCAGTGAGGACGGTCAGCAGGTCTACTCCCTTAGAGATGAGTTACTACGGGAGGGATTGGTCAGACCGTTGGGCATGGCAACAACCCTGGCAACAACACCAACGAAAGGTAAACATCTTTGGCTGGAGGAAATGACATTTCCCGGGAAGTTTCTATAGCATTTTGCCTCATGGTGTGAGAATATTCATGACTGCTTTGTTATTTCCATTGCTATACATTGAATGGGGATACTGTCTGGAACAAGAGGTTCAATAAACCTTTATTGTCCCCCAAAAATCGCCCATTGTGGTACATTTACCCCCTTGATTTGCATTTGAGTACATTGGCATTTTCAAACAGACCGCAATCAGTGGGTTAAGAACAAAGCTGCGTGACACCAGTTGCATCTGCCTGGAATTTGGGATATTATCCGGCGGTATACAACCATTTTCTGCCTGCATTGTTTACACCGAGCTCCCTGCATACATACCCTGTCCAGATGACCTCTATTTGATTTGTCTATTTGAGCAACTAAATAAAAGTAATCCCAGGCTGAGAGGTTAAATATAATAATCAGAGATGCCACTTCTCTTGTTTAGCACGAATTTAGTTGGTTTTTTTTCTTAGAATTTTCACAAATACATATTACTTGATTTCCTCTGAAACATTCAGAAAACACATTTGTTGAATGGGGTAAAGGTAGTTTCAGGTTTTTCTGGGTTGGTAAAGGTGTTTAAGTTTTTTTCATGAAATTCTGGTGGCGTCTCTGCGTAATAGATAGATGGTACCTTTGTGTTGTCACCAACCCTACCTTTTTAATTGTGTGGTGCAAGTATCCCTATGAATCTCCTCATATGATTATGTTTGATACAGGCTCTCGGATCTTGGCCAAATCCGTGAAGAAGACAAGCCTACCAACGGACTTCGCCTTCAAGATGGTGGTAAACGAGGTAGTGAGCCCTCAAGAGTTGTACTGTCAAGTAGCCGTCAAAGAAGAGAGTAAGTACCTACCGTGAATAAGCTTGGAACAGGATTATCCGGCTACGGCTTGGGGTTACATGCTTGTCTATGGGAGCCGCTTGTTAGTGGCTTCAGCAAAATTCCCATAGGTTTGCGTTTTGGATAATTTCACTGATATACGCAGCAATGCTGCAACCTGAGAGCAGTACATGGGGCATCACACATAAGAGGATGCGGCTTTTTAATTAATATAATCATCATGTTGTTTATTTGTTTGTTATTGTTTATTTGTAGTTGATAAACTTCAGACTCTGATGGAAGACATGGCATCATGCTCCAAGACCCTCAGCACCCCTCCATCGGTCGGCGATCTGTGCCTTGCCAGATTCACAGGTACTTCCTATCTTTTCATCTCTTAACCCCTTCCACCTGGGAAACTGCTAAAAATAAAAGCAGTTTGCCCCATGACGTGAGAATATTCATGATTGCTTTGTTATTTCCATTGAAATACATTGCATGGGGTACTGTCTGGGACAAGAGGTTCAATGAACCTTTACTGTCCCAAAAGATTCACTCATTGTCGTACATTTACCCCCTTGATTTGCATTTGAATAGATACCATTTTCGAGCAGACCGCAATCTGTGAGTTCCAGACCCAACTGTGGTGACATAAATTACATCTGCCTGGAATTCAGGATATTGTGCTGCGGTATTCAACCATTGTGTGCCTGCATTGTTTATGCCAAGCTCCCTGCACACATGGCCCGACCAGATGACCTCTATTTGACCAGCGGCTGATAATGAGGCCTTCTTTCCTATTAAGGGGTTTACAAAATGGAGGCTCAGGCTCAGCTTCAGCTCAGTCCGTCATCCATATGCTGAAAATATAGGTTGTGGTTTTTCATTTCAAACCAGAGAATCTACTTCCAAACCGCAGCCAAATGCCTGTATATTGATACCCATTACCGTTGGGCGGATTTGCAAAATGGAGCCTGAGCCTGAGCCTGAGCCTGAGCCTGAGCCTGAGCCTGAGCCTGAGCCTGAGCCTGAGCCTGGGCCTGAGCCAGAGCCTGAGCCTGAGCCTGAGCCTGAGCCTGGGCTTTCGTTTCATAAATGCCCATAGAAGCTTGTCCGATGACGTTCGTCTTTCTCTTTGCCTTGTTCATCAGGTGATGATGCTTGGTATCGTGCCGAGATCCTGAAGATCAAACAATCCGACAAGAAAGCTCTGGTGTACTATGTGGACTTTGGCAACAAAGAACCATTGCCATGGTCACGGCTGGCGGATGCTGAGGGGAGGTTCACTGAGCTAGCGATGCAGGCTGTACAATGTGGATTAGCAGGTGAGATACGTGCACTCTGATTGGTCAATTGTGCTTAGTTACAGGTGCTCCATGATTGGTCAATTATGCTTTAATCGTTGTAGGTGGTCCCTGATTGGTCAATTTGCTACGTTACAAGTGCTTGCTGATTGGTCAATTATGCTTTAACAGTCATAGGTGCTCCCTAATTGGTCAATTATGCTTAATAATAGTTACAGGCGCTCCCTAATGGGAGACTTTTGAGAACCGGTCTTCAAGTCAACAGCGCACGCACACGCACAACAGCGCAGGCGCAGAAAAACGTGAACATGCTCACAATTGCGTGCTTGTGCGCTGTTGACTTGAAGACCGGTTCTCCAAAGTCTCCCATTGATGTGCAACAATTGATTGCATATGCACTGCTAATGCATTGAATGTTATAACTTTGTACAACACGATGTTACAACTGCAGAATTAACCTGTATGTTTTTTAATTGTAAAGACAATGATATCTCAATGAAACTCTGTGCATGTTCTTGTTGTCAGACATCTCGCCCCATCAAACTCCCGACGTTGAGACCAAGGCATTCCTCCGCGATCAGCTGATAGGTGACGGGGTGATCCCTAAGTGCTTTGATGCTGCGGTGGTATCGGACGATGGGATACCACTCATTAAGCTAATAGGACCAGATAATGAAGACATCAACCAGGTATGGCACAGAACCTCCAATTTCATGGAGCTGCTAAGCACACAAAAAATTGCTTAGCACAAACCACCATTAAAACCTCCATTTGATATTCACAGCGGACGACAGCCAAAGAACAATCACAAGTGATACACAGCACTTGGAAATTTGGTTGTTAATCCTGTTTTTATTAAGACAGAATGTTCATGGTTAGCAAATTTTTTGTGCTAAGCAGGGTTTTGACATTGGCCCCAGCTGTAGAAGTCTGACTGTGGAGTTTTATTTTGAGTTGTATATTTAGTCCGTATTTATTATTGTTGATTGTGCCTAGATTGTCAGTGATTATTACCAGCGCAAGCAGCGTGGGACCAGTCCACGCACTGGCTCTCAACCCACTCCTCGTACGCCGTCTACCTCCCCCACTCCTACAGTGGTATCACCCAGGGTCACGACCCCTGACCCGGCCAAGCTGGAGGCTCTTGAGGCGAAGCGTAAGATGCTGGAGGCGCAGATTGAGGCGCAGCGGAGGGAACTCGCTGAGGTGGAGAAAATCCGAGCCAGTTTGGAGCAGGGACTATGAGGAGGAATCTGTTGCTAGGTAACCAGTATCTCGTTGCTATGGTTTTTTAGAAGTTTGAAACATGGTGATTATGGGTACCAGCTAAGAATTTGGTTGCTAGGTAACCAGAATATTGAATTGCTAAGGTCAGTTTGAAACATTGTGATGTGGGTACCAGTTAAGAATCCATTGCTAGGTAACCAAAGTATTTTATTGCTATGATCAGTTTTAAACACTGTGAAGTGGGTACCAGTTAATATACCTGCATTGCTTGTTATATGAGGTGCCATAGTGCATGCAATAAGACATGTTGTAAACTACGCGTAATGCTGCATATTATTATCTCGTGTAGTTTTGCAACAGTACAAGTCCAGCATTTCTCCTTGTAAAAGCTCATAAATTTTATTTTGACCAAAAAGTGCCTTGGGACTTAGGCTCAGTTTCGTGAGTGATTCATTCTTGTCTTTCTAAGTGAGAAAATCGATTTTGTTTTTTATTTTAGTTGAGGAGAATACGACACGAACTGTTAAAGTTTGTTTCTTTGAGTTCAATTTTTTAGTTTTGTGCCTTAATACAAGAAGATGTATTCAAAGATAATTATTTTCAACTTTTTTTTTTTAAATGTACAAGATATTTTTGAAGCGGTATAGAATTTAACTTTTTTGTGCAAATTAGGCGTGCCTGACGTAGATGAGCACTGTATACTCAGTGCTTGTTGAGTGCACATGTAAAGGTCATGCGCTGGCTCTATATCACTAGTAATGTTGGGCTAGGTAGCTTTCTAGATATGCCGTACTCCTACAATGGGAGCATGCGTTTAGCTTCCACGAGTCGACACCAGTCAAACTCGTCCCTACCCACTGGTCAGGACTGTCCTGTGGAAGCTAAACAAACACACGTACTGTGTAGCAATCCTATACAGTAATCCGAGCACACGGTTTTGAATAGCGCCCTCTATTGATTAAAACAAGAAACTGCGGTGGTGTTTATTGATCTAAATGCGGCTCGGTGCGTAGTGCACAATTTATTCCTGAAATAAACAGAGTTAGAAGAATATTCGGCATGGACAACATCTCCCGGATTTCCCCACCGGTCTTTTGCTCATGATTAGCTTTCCAGCTTCCCAGATTTCAATAAAAGATGATTGGCGGTGTACAGAATAATATACTGACAGCACCGCAGTTTCTTGTTTTAATCTAAAGAGGGCGCCATTCAAAACCATGTGCTGGAATTACTGTATAACATAGCCTTTTGACTTGAGTTGGGCCATCAGTCGTGTATAAGGTAACAGTGCCTGGTGATTATAGTAGAGCTCGGATGTGAGTACATTTTGGACTGCGCCGGTTTGTGTTTTTCATTGAAATTTCGATGTTTTTGTCTAATTCTCAAGATAAATCCATTTTTGTATAAACAGAATGTAAGCCGTCGCCCGGATTTCAGACAATTGTTAATATCACCATAGTGATTTGTCTCGTGACATCACACCAGGGATGTGAGACTTCAGATTTTAATCTGATTTCAGAATTCTTCTTCTTTTAGATTTAAACTCAGAATGTTTAGTTTTTTTTGTACACCTGCTCGGTACAAAAGTATAGGAACTTTTAAATTTCAGCTTTTTCCTTGGTGTTTTCAGATTTTGTGTGTGTGTGGCCACTCACAGCTTTCCTTTCACACTTTGCTCAGCACTTAAAGATTGGTTCATGATTTGAGATTGATCTTGGTTCTTGGTAAAAAAAAAACGACCAGTGGTCATCTTTTTTTTCTAGGGACTAAAAAGATTCCCTCCTTGATTACGGAAAATTTATTATAATTTATTTGATATGATGTCAGCGAAATATGAAATTTTCAAAAGACTTGAAACTTGGAGAAAAAAATCTTCTCTAAACCATAAGGGAAACGTATTAGATTAATTTTAATTCATTGAAAAGTCAGCTAAGAAAAATTGACTGAAGCGAGATTTGAACCAGTGGCCACCGGAATACCGTACTGTTGATTAGATTCATTATATGACATTATAATTTATGTCAAGTCTTAAGACGAGGGAAAGCTGACTAAAAAGTGGGTTCGAACCCAAGCCAGCCAGTTTATGCCACTGGATGTTTTCATGTATAACAACCACAAATTTATCGTAAAACAAATAAGAATAATTCTTCATATTTTCCTAAACCTGTAGGCAGGTTTTATGTTATATTTATCTTCTTCTTTTTGTTCTTTTTTTTTAACAATCTGTAGAAGAAAATAACAGTAAAGATTCATCATTATTTTTTAACAACTTGTAGAAGAGCTAGTAGTCGGTAGATGATATTTTTTCCTTTCATTAAAAATCATGTTGTATATTGTTTGGCCAAAGTTGTTGCCATGAGTTTTTTTATAGGATTATATTTGATACATAAGATACTGCTGATTTGAATTGATGTAATGGGCATGGTGACACTGTATGTATTTGCTAGCAGTAAGGTCCAGGTTATTGTGCCTATTCTGTCAACATGAAACATTGGAAATTGTTTGCACAATGCACGAGATTGGCCCTCAGCCTGGGCCATGACATTGATCCTGGAAAGCCATTGTTTCTGTTCTGTTTTTCTTTTCTTTTTTTCATTTTTTTGTTGTCCAATCCCATAGACTTTGTGCATGTGTTTTTGTGGCACCCACTTCGGTTACTTTTAAACAGTTGATCTTGGTCGAAACAAAGTCCCTATAGGGTAGATGTGTCCCGCAAATATGTCATCATGACATCATCAGGTGTTAAATTACAAGTGATTTAAATTTCATAATCAAAATCTTGAAAACAAAATCAATTGTTTCAGATATTAAGTTAATCCTTTTGACAAATGTTTTGAAAAACAGCTCTTGTTTATGTCATTCTGGCAATTAACATTTTGCCATCGAATTATGTTAAAATTGTGATTGAAAAAAAAATTGTTGCGTACAAAGATAGTTTGTTTGGTAAATTTATAGACTTGCATACAAAATTAAGGAATATTTTGTGCTGAAAAACCAGTATCCTCAAAGGAAAATTAGTTCAAATTTTCTTTTGTTAACATATAAGACTTGCTGATGAAGTAAGCTATGATTTCATTGTGCGGAAAATCCAATGTTGCTTACACAAATTTGTTCAAATGTTGTTTCCCAAGACTATAGCCTTGTTACGTCTCGGAATATCGTTGGAAAGTTTGTTAACCTGACAGATTTGAATAAATAATTAAACAATCATTGTGTTATTTAATTAACCAGCCTAAAGTTACTAATGTTATCTGTTTGTTAATATGATATTGTCTTGTTCAAAGAGTTATTTTAAGTGTTTTGAACATAAAGGAATAATAAAAAGTTATCAAATTCAGTTTCAATATGAAATGTTTCTGTGTTCGCTTCTTTTTGTGTTGCTTATTATGATAATTTATTTGCATTAATATTAAGTAAGAAAAGTAAAGCCAATTGCTTTTCAAGAATATTAAATATGCAATACATTTCATAATAATTCAAGCTGTTATTATAAGCTTTTTCAACAATGGTAATTTATACAGTTATGTTAATATAATCAAGAAATTGCAAGGGAAAATGACTGGATTAAATTTTAAAGTCACTGAAAAGTGGGCAAAGAAAAATTGATGGTTGCTAGTGGTCGGTGGTTCGAATCTTGCCACCAGTCAATTTTTCTTTGTTCACTTTCAATGACAATTGTAGGTTTTGAATCCTAGGAGGGAGCTAAGTCATTTTGTCAAAGTAGTACTAGTAATTTTTATAACTGGCATTATTTAAAAACTACGGTAGTTTATTAATCATCATGTTTTTAAATCAAAGGCATGGAGTGCCAATTGTGTTATAGCGCCCTCTTGTGATAAATTATCATACTTTTTCGAGCGCCAAATATGTTATGGCGCCCTCTTGTGACGAGTCATCCCGGTTTTTGAAACGCCATTTATGTTATGGCGCCCTCTTGTGACAAGTTATCTTCCTTTTTCGAGCGCATTTATGTTATAGCGCCCTCTTGTGACGAGTCGTCCCACTTTTTGAAGCGCTATGGCGCCCTCTTGAGACGAGTTATTTTACCTCCATGGGCGCAGCCATCTTGAATCGTCTCGTGTTTTGGTTGACTTTTAAAGCTGTTCCTCTCGTATTTAAGTTAGTGTTTAGCCGTGATTCATTCATCTAGGGTAATCTCATTTTTATTTATGGCGTGGTAGCAGCCTGGAGATATTCCCACGCATCGTGAAGCTCGGATTGGAGCCGATCGTTACCAAAAACTCGTAAGTTTGTACGTCTTTTTCGACTTCGTTGAACGTACAATTACAAATAGGCCGCGCCTACAATGTTTATATGACTCCTATGTTATGTTATGACTTATGTATGGAAGGTCCTATTATAGACCGTATTGCAAATAACGACTGCGGGGAGTTGTGGGATGCACAGGGGTCAAAAAGGCGCCACCACCTGCTTACTTTTGGTCAGCAATTTCTATTCTATTCAATTCTCTTTGTTCGTTGCGTAGTCGCACATTGTGTTTGTTTACCCTGTAAACGCTCATCCTGGGGTGCGTTCCGCTTGCACGAATGTATGCGAACATGTTCGCGCCGTTTGCGTTACGCTTGGATTCTGTAGTGGAACGCTCACGCAACAAACCTCGAACATGTGTTGCGTACTGCGTCCATCTTTCATTCGATGTAGTTAGCCAACTTCAGCAAACACCTCCTCTACACCGTTAGCTATGTTAGGCGAACGTTGTGTGCATGTTTGGCGAACAGCGCGTTCTGGTTTAAAAACGGTGGTGCACATTGTGCGCTGTGCGCTTAGTTAGCTGGAGTGGAACGCACCCCAGATCAAGATTTCGGTCAAATGGTGTAGCCGACAAAAAATTGTGTGTGACTGCAGTCGATTATTGTCAACAGGGTGCTGTTCAACATCATGTTTTGTTTTTATAATCTGGTTATTCCAGCCAGACATAATTATTACTTTATTTTCGTCATTATACTTGACAATTACTTGGTCAGCTCAGCAAAGTGAGAAATTCATATGAGGCTTTTATTGATTGGTTTAAAATTTGTTGATTTTTTTGTTATTTTTTGTCACAGGTTTGATTTTGTAAGTTCAACTTGGTTCAGCCTAATCTCAACTGATGCCAAGATCCCAGATGCTGTCAAGACAACCAGTCATTTGACAGGTACCAGCCATCCAGCCAGTCATCCAACCAGTCAGAGCATTCATGACTATCTTACAAGACTACCTACCAGCCAGCCAACCAGCCTACCAGCCGGCCAACCAGCCTGCCAACCAACCTGCCAACCAACCTGCCAGCCAACCAGCCAGCCAACCAGCCAGCCAACCAGTCTGCCAACCAGCCAACCAGCCTGCCAACCAACTGGACAGCTTTCTGGTTTATTGGGAGACAATCACCAGCCATCCAGCCAGTCATCCAATCGGTCAAAGCATTCATGACTATCCTACAAGACTAGCAGCCAGCCAACCAACCTGCCAGCCAACCAGCCAGCCAACCAACTCAAATCATGCCATGACCTCAGATATCAACAAGGCAACCAGTCATCAGGCTGTCTGTCAGGAAAAGACGGTCACCAGCCACCCAGCCAGTGAGAGTGTGACTGTCCAACTAGCCAGCCTCTAAGGAAACAGTCATCCAGCCATTCAGCCAGCCAAGAAGATGCTACACACTTGGATTGGGACAGGTACATTTTGACACTTATTGCTAGATTTTCAGACTTGTTCATCCATACTTGTTAACTGATGTTAGGCTGATGGTTGGTTAGTTAAATGGGGACCAAGAACAATCTTCAATTTATCTTATTGGACATTTAGTTTAGACTCTGGTGAGTTGCATCTTTTATAAGGTAGTCCTTGCAGGACTAAAATACGGAAATATAGTCCATGAAAAAGACAGTGGCTGATGATGTGCTGTTGTTTGCTATGCTTTGAACATTTGTTGATTTCCAATGTTGTTTTCTTGTCACAGGTTTGATCTTATTCAACTTTGCTGGACCTGATGTCCTGATCTGAGCTGATGTCAGACCCCCTGATTCCAGCAAGGCAACCAGTTATCTGTCCATCAGTCAAGGGAGACAGTCATCATGCAGCCACCCTGCTTAGCCATCTAGTCTGACTGTTCAACTTGCCATCCCCTTAGGAAGCAGTCATCCAGTTATTCAGCCAGCTAAGAAGATGCTACACTTGGACTGCCACAGGTACAAATAGAAGTTATACATTCAATGAACTTGCATCTTGAAGTAGCATGAACTTTTCAACAGAAAGTTCTTGATTTTTTGCCAGCACAATTAAGCTTCAGAGGATTTGGAATCAGTTGCTTGTGAATTTGTATACCTGTACCATGTACATTGTCAATCACTGAGGTTAAGCTGATAGGAGAGTATTTATTTGGAGACCTTACCCATTTAACAGGTCCATCTTAATTGTGTTTTCTTATCACAGGTTTGATCTCAACTGATGCCAAGACCCCAGATACCAGTGCCTGTACTCACTGTATTTCCCATCAGTACACACAACATGGCTGGTACTATGAGCATCATCTGAAATCAATTATGCATCAATCAAGTAAGTGTGACTTCTCCTACTAAATGTTAGTCAAAATGTTTAACCTTAAAGGGATAACACATGATTGGTCAGATCCAAAAAAAAACACAGAAATCTTCAAAGATTTACATGTGACTTTCACAGTATGATGATGATAGTAAAAACTTTCCATTCAAATAAATCTGCCTGAAATATAAGAAACGTATGATCAACTAGAGAACTCAATCCACATTGTGCCTCGGGTGGGAGTTGAACCAAGGACCCTCTTTATGCTAACAGGTCAAAGCTTAGGTCATCAAATACACTTGTGTGCTTATAGTGTAGGATATCAGAATCCACATATGTTGCCTCTGGTGGGACTGAACCTCTGACTGAAAGACCATGAAGTATCTGTTTCCTATCATTGAATACGTTTTCATTAATTAATTGACTAAATGTTATTATTTCATGTACATGTCAAATCTGTTTAAGTGTGAGTGCTGTTCTGTGACCCTTCACCAAACATGTGTTATCCCTTAAAACAACAAATTTACCATCAATTTATATATATTTGATATGGATTTAGTCAGTTTATGTAAAATTATTTACCAGATTCTGTTTCTTTGACTGTATTAGGTGATCTTGTCAAGGCATTCTACCAATGAGATGTCATCCATTCCAGTGATGTTGCCTGTCCAGTACTAGAAGGAGTCATCATAAAGTAAATTGAATTATTTTATCTATTATTACTACAATATTTGTGCATTCGAATTTTAAGTTGTTTTTATGTAACTATGTAATGTCGGATGTTAATGTAGGTGGTAAATCTCAGCAGGATTACTCCTAAAAACTTGCAGCTTTCAGGCTCCTCTGGTGGGATTTGAACCAGAGACCAACCAAATACCTGCAAGAGAAAAACCCAAAGCTACAATTCTGTGATCAAGAATGTGTACCATTACTTTGTTGTGAATTTGACATAAGGATTTCAACACTGATATAGTTCCTCTGGTGGGATTTGAACCAGAAACGTTAGGTTAGATTATCAAATAAACTTGTCTGATCAAGTAAAAAGCCAATCCACATTGGTGCCTCTGGTGGGATTTGAACCAGAGACCCTGTTTATGCTCATAGTTGAGAGTTTAGGTGATCATAGACAATTGTGTGATTGTGGTGAATGATGGCAGATCCACATGGTGCCCCTGGAGGGATTTGAACCAGACACCCCTTAACTTGAAAACAGAAAAACTATAAAATGAACCTTATCTTATGAACCTTGCTAACCAAGTGGGCTTTGGTTTACCTCCATACATTGACATCTAATTTTGTTTAATTCATTGATGTGTTATTTATTGTATGATACATTTGTATTTTTTGCTTGTTGTACTGGAGAAACACTCAATGCTATGACAGCTGAATGTTCTTACTAATCATTGCTGAACAAGGAAAGGATTATTCGTCGCGGTAATTACAGTTTAGGAAAAAGGTGATCGATGTCACACGATGTCGTGTTGCTGGTAGCGACGTTTCGGCTGCTGGAACTGCTACATCCCCGGATTCCGGCTTCCCACCATCCGGCAACATGACCATCGCAACGCCACTGACGGAACCACCGAAGCCACACAGAGGACACGCCAAGGACACGCCCCGACCACCCACGGAGTGAAGCATACGACGCCCACCCGAGCGGACCAACAGGATATAACGGACACCACAACATCCAGTTCTTCAGTTGCCTGATGAAGGCTACTAGCTCCAGCAGCCGAAACGTCGCTACCAGCAACACGACATCGCATGACATCGATCACCTATTTCCTTATTGCTGAACAAGTTGGCTTTTGCAATTTATGTAAAAAAAAATTCAAATTCTTGCCTGAGATGGCCATGATATGAAGAGGATAATAATTTGTAGATTTGGTCTTTCTTGGTCCAAACTATGTACAGGTTTTATGCATACAAACAAATGCCAACAACTCTTAAACTTGTGAATTTCCTCAAATGCAGTGTAAAGTGGTCATGTGCATTGTGTGTTTCTGACAGCAAGCTAGAGTTTATGTCAAAGTTGGGATGGATTCATGATATTTTAGCATTTTTTTGAAGTCCCCAAATTGTAACACTGCCTTGGTGGCAAATCAATTTCAATTCTGTATTGTGTGTCACACCTTGTGCCCCTCTAACAAAAACAATTTCCCCTGGATGGGAACTGTTTATCGGATTTACTTGCCACTTTGCTTTTTGCTCATGTAAGTCCATTTTTCCCTGGTTGACGCAACTTTCCACAATGATCAGGCTTTTCCTCTGAAACATTCTAAATGTGGCATCTGTGAATCCCAAATTCTGCCATCAAATTTTATCATGCTGCTGCGCCATCAATTTTTCACCCATTTCACTTTCCTCTTTTCCTTCACAAATGGATCCATCCCTTCTCATTGTAAAAGGTTCTAAAACTTGCATAGTGGTTCAGGATTTGGTATCACATTTAGACATGTAGAAAATATCCGTTTTTATTTCCCTTTCTTGCATGAATTTCTTTGAGAGCTATTTTGGAAAGCCTTTTCCCCATTTGATCTCTAGTTCTAAAACATCAATTCTAGTCATTTTTGGAATTGTTCTGAAATGTCAGCATCATTTTCCTCTTCTTGGACATAATACATGTAATTAGACAGTATTGAGTCCATATGTTTTCACTCACAATCCTTTCTACATATTTCGCATAAATTTGTCATCCTCTGCACAATCTCAGACTCTTACCAATTGTACCCCTGGGTGGGACTTGAAACAAACATTTTTATGGCGAAATTGCATCTCCACTTTATGTTTAAATGTGATTCACAATCCTGAACCATATCTTTTTCTAGAATCTTAAGTATTAAATTTGTAAATGTTTTAGGGTTCATTCATTTGAAGTGACAGGGGTTGGAATTGTACATGTCTGATGTCCAAAATTTCGGTTTGACAAAAGTTATACTTTTCAAATTCTTTTTAAATTATACCAGTATTGATAAGTCATTTTGGGGGTTAAGGTCCAAATTATTTATCCCATTTTTATTAGATTTGGTTTTTTTTTTTTTTTTTTCTTTTTTTTCCTTTTCATTTTTTTTCGGGGGGGGGGGAATTTTTCCCAAAAATTATTCTAAAGACCTTATGAACAATTCCATCATTTCAAATGAATGCACTCTAAAGTTACATTTTATTGCTTTTTTCTTTAAAATGTTTCCTGTATGTGAGTTTCTCTAACAGACAGATTGATCATGCGCCGCTATAAAGCAACAATAACAAACTAAAATTGTATATACTCGTACAAGAAAATGCATGAAAATTCATGCAGAAGCACTAAAAAAAAACATGCATATTTTTCCATATTTCACACTCAATACTATCATTTCTTACAAAATTTTCTCCCAAATCCCTTAAACTTTGTGTATCTTAAAATTTGAAACTTTTTCAAAAACATGACAAAATTGATTTATGCCAACAAAATCTAATATGTTCTTTGCAAAACTACAGACGCCAAAAGCAATGTTTTCATCAGGACAGAACAAAACCTGTCTAGTCTAAAATTTTCTTCCCATGTAGATTGACACATGTTAAGGAGCTGATATCAACTCTGTTTGTTGGAGTAATTCTCATACTGTTATTTCAAACTGTTATAATCTGCTGTTAAAGTGTTTAAATCCTGTACAGATCAAATACACATAGGAAAGAAGCTCAGACGAGCATGTGAGTGCCGGTTGGTGCGTTCCTCTGCTGTCTATAGGATGTGGAGCAACTTTAATGACCCGGGTGCATTGGTTGATATGCGTCAGCTTGAGTGAAACCTGTCTTCAGTGTTGCTGGTATTCTACTCTGTAAGTGTTCTGCCTCACATGATTTGACAAGCTCATACCCAAATTCTGCTTGCGGCAAAAACTAGAAGAAAGGAATTGATTGTTGTACACTAAGATGCTGATAGCGCTTGTATGATTGGTGCGAAGGACAGAGGACCCTTTTTTTCGCACAGTTTTTTTCGCACTGATACTTTTGTTATCCTAAGTTGGTACCCTTCATCTTACTGTTCCTGTGTAACCAGGTCTCTTTTTAGGCCGGTCAAGATGACCAACCCTTTTGCATAGGACATCTGCTTCTGATCTGAGGGGGCTCTTGACCTGATAGATGATGGTGACCTCTACTCAGTTGTTGATGTGATGATTAGAGAAACAGTTTTTTGGCATTGCTGGTTTACTTTGTTACAGTTCTCAGGTTTTGACCATTGGTTTCACTTGTGTAGTAGAAATTAGGGTTGTGTAGGAAGGCAAGAGGGACCACTTAAAATATTTAGCAAGCTAAAACAAATATTACATCTTGCTAAGAAGACCACAGTAATTTAAGCAACAATAAATCCACAGAAATGAAGATAGAGGCTAAAATAACCATAGAATAACCATAGCAAGTAATCTCATAGTAACTTGACCCTAATAATGCTGGCAAAGGCAGTACAATTATTCAGATTAAAAACATTCAATGAAAACATATCAAAGAATCATCAGATTAAATTAGAAACAAACCAATATGGGGCATTTTCAGAAGGCCCAAAGGCTTGCAAAGAAATGTCTTTTTACAAAGACATTTATAAATGATCCACATTGCAACAGTAACAAACAAAAATAGAAGTTAAATATAAGAAAGGTACCTTAACTTTAATCTAAACATTAATTGTGTAATAGCTATTTTAGATAACAAAATAATTAGGACCAAACCAATATGGGACCATTTTCAGAAGCCCCAAATATATATGGCCAAAATTATGCAGATGATGTTGCAACAAAAACAAGTAATGATAATAACATAATTCAAGTTAAAGAAAGATGCATTAACTTCAATCTACCTAAATATAAGTTGTGTAATACAGATTTTAAATAATTCAATTCTGGGAATACAAGAAAGATTTCCACCATAAAACAGAAAAGAAAAATCCCTCAACTATCTTCAGTAATAACATGTAAATAAACTTTAAGGACATGCATCAAGGCTTTATATAACCAGTGGTCTTCTCAACACTTTGACTAGCATGCACCAAGATTAATTTATTCACGCAGATCTAGAATAAATCAGTAAATCACTAAAAAATATGCTACCAGTACCATAGGATACCTTGATAATTGAGACTAGAGAATGCAATAGGTTTAGGATTCCTAAACCTATGGTATAAACCATCTATCTACATTAGGAGTCAATTCACTTTAGTTCACTTCAGTATTTATTTCCACATAGGTAAACATATTGATAAAGTCAGTATAATTATTGATATTAAAAACAAGCAAGATCTAAATACAAATAATAAACATATAAAAATCAGTCACATCACTGTGACAAACTAAAGAAATAGGAATAAAACAATAGTTATAGAAATGGCCATTGACTAAAAAGAACATAGATGATCTATGTTGCAACAGAAACAAATAATAACTAGACTATTAAGTGTTTGTCCCGTGGATGAACACTAAGCTGTTCCAATTTTGTTTTAATATGCTCATTAGACCGATTTATAACAAAGTTCTGTAGCTTTGGTTGTATCCGTAGCTATGGTTACAAAAATATTGGGGTTTCAAGCCAAATTTCATCTTTTAAGATTACTTTCTCTTCCATTCTGTATAGAAAAATCATCACTGAAAATATCAAACAGGTTTGACATACCGTAAACAGGTTGAATTCTGAAGAAAAAGAACGAAGGAATAAAAAATGTAAATAACGCAAAATCTGATGAAGTCATATGACTTCATCATTAAACAGGTAGATTATATAGCACAGATATCATATTCACCAAATGTCAAGGAGATCTGCCATTATTCCGGGGTAAGAAAATGAAAATTGTCTCTTTGATGACATCACGATGATGTCATATCTACAAGATGTAGCAGTACTATTGCAGATGAAGAATAGGGCTTATAATTGACTAATTATGCCATGTTCTGAAAGTATAAATGATCAAATTAGATAAGTTTTTAATGCCAATTTGCCTCATAAGCTTTCATATGATTTACATTTTGAGCTTTAAAAATAAAGCTTAGAATAAGAAGTGTAGTATTAAAACAAAATCACAACATAAAAGCTAGGGAAGGGTGATAAAGAATAATGAAAAATAATAATAACAAAAATAATCTCAAGCTATTTAAAACCTGTTCCGCCCTGGAAAACGTCGGAACAGCCAATACAATTTTAGCACCAGGATGGTTAAAAGTTAAATTAAGCTATAAAATTAACAGGTTATCGTAGAAAATACTGGTAGCAATCTTCCATTACACAAGTGAAACCAAGAAATCCATGAGGACATGATTGTTTCATTACTGCGCATGAGTTCATGTGTTTTCATTGGGTAATTTGTGATTCAGAATATATAAACTATCAAATTTGGGGGCAAAAACATTAATCCAAAATTTGAAGTAAGCTGCATGTTGGAATTTTGTTTCTCTGGTCAGCACATCATCATCTGGGCTGAAGTTGTTGTCATTTTGAAGGTCAAGGACTCAATTAGTGATGGAGTGGAAGTGTCCAAATGAATCGGTCTTTATTTTTGCTTTTTTGCCACCAAAGTTCACCACCAAACTGTCTTCCAAGAACATATAGCGGCCTGGTTGCCCGAACAGGGGGTGAAGTCTGAAGTACACCCATGCAGGTCTATTAAGATTTA
The DNA here is from genome assembly GCA_963971285.1 of Astropecten irregularis. NCBI lineage: Eukaryota > Metazoa > Echinodermata > Asteroidea > Paxillosida > Astropectinidae > Astropecten > Astropecten irregularis. Next base: position 18,890,021 of record OZ020254.1, on the reverse strand, counting down.
AGTGTACAACAATGAATCCTTTCTGAGCTTTGTTCAGGCCTTTGCTAGTCTTTTCAATGCGCGGCATTTGCATGCCAACAAAAGCCTGCATAGGCAATGAGCTTGTTAAAATGTGTGTTGCAGAACGCCTATGGAGCAGAATACCAGGAACACTAAGTCAGGTTTCAACTCAAGAGGGCGCTTTATCAGCCGATGTGCTTGGGTCATTAAGTTGCTTCATGTTCTGGGCAGCAGAGGGCGCACCAACCGGCACTTGCAATTAAAAAAAAAATAATAAAAAAAATTTTGTACACAATAGACAGTGATCTCTTTTTGCATTTTTATTTTGTCAATACTTGAAGTACCCCCTGTATTTACAAATATGTGTGGTTAACCAAGAGTACAATTAACTGGTTTTAAAGGGACTACATTGCAAACAGCCTCTCTGAAAAATGGACGACAGTAAGAGGGCGCTATTTGAGCAGACTTTATCCAGCATCAACAGCGCCCTCTCACTATGGACCATTCTCAAAGATGCTTATTGAAACAGTTCCAACAATACAAACTTCTGCCAATTACCATGTGACCTCCATACACATTAACCTGGCACTGCACAGAGGTCATATGTAAATAACCTAAAGGTTGTACGACTGGGACACATTTCAACTTGCAATGCAGACCCTTTGCAAAGATGCCATTTCAAACCTTAACTGTGACCTTGTTTTTCTTATCAGAGCGCAAGCAATGCAACAGAAATGTAAAGCTTTTAGGCTTGTACGAATGAGAGAACTTGCCAAATAGCAGAACAGATGCAAAGAATATTGACTTTTGAATGTTGACGAGCATATAAAAGTTTCTTTCTTTGTATTCCTTTTTGTATTTGCAGAAAAGTGATTTTGCGGGGTGCAACACAACTACAGTATTTCTAATGTGGACGAACAAAGTCAAGCAAGAGGCAATTCTGATTTGGGAGCGCAGACAATTTGGAAAGGTCACAGAATAACTAATAACGACACAGAATAACGGCACCCTTGAAACCAGTAGTAAGTAACCTGCTACCTTAATTGAGTCAGATTGTCCCTTCAAAATTTCAGTGGTGTATATTTTACACTAAATCAAAATGAAAATATGCAATTCAAAATGAAAAAAACGAAGAATCTTTTGTTTAGAATGAATTTCTTTGTGGCTGCAATGTATCAAAAGTCCTGTAAAAATTCCTAATGGGAAATGTATTTGCAAAACAAACAGTTGATGTTAGAAAAGGAATTTCAGATGCAGGTATTTACAATTTCAAGAAAAATGTTGACGCTGCGTACAAATGAAAACCAGAAAGTGTAACATGTTAACATGCCAAGAGAGGTTGCCAATTTTAGCACAGGTAATATTTGAACTCGCTTTGTACTGACTCAGTTTATGGTAACAGGTTACATGTACCTATGGTTAACCACTTGAAGTATGGTGACAATTTGCCAGCTGATAACGTAACTCTTGTTAATCGTTGATGAGGTTTTTTGTTTATTATTCCAAAATTACCCCAAATATCCTTATTTCACGGAAATTATTTTTGTATGCAGCTGAATAGTTGCTGAATAATGTTGCAGTATTTGACACAAAACCATCTTGGAATCAACAGTACGTCAAATTTGTGACTTTTGGAGACGTACAATCTACAGCCTTCGTTAACAAAAACGGATTTTGTTTAGTACATGAAACCTACAATGCGCCATTTTAAAAGAAAAAAACCTTTCATATAAACCATGTTTTTCTGTAATTTCAAAAAACTTTCAAGAAAAATACCTTTCACTTAATATTTTATTTCTGACAGCAAAATCATTACATGAAAAGATAGGTAACAAGGTCAAGGATATCAACTGGCAAATTACCAACCATTCACATCGTTTCAATGCCATGCCAAAAAAAGACTGGAATCTGGTCAATAATGTGCATTTCTAATACTTCATTACTGCTCAATTTGTAAGTTTTGTACATGGATATGAATCAATCTTATTTTAAATTGTAGATCGTAACAGATTTGCATAGAATTCAATAACTGCTTGCGTTTGATACACGTCAACTTCAGGTCCATTTTGTTTGGTAGTGACTAGAATGTTCGCATTGTGGACAAATTTAAAAGCAAAAAAAAAGCACAGTTGAAAGGAAATTTTCAAAAAGAACACTTGGCCTAAAATTCTTTGCCACAGCTATTCCAAAGAAAATATGACCAGATACCAGAGTTTTTTGGTTCAAATAAAGCACACAAAAAATGAGTGCACCAGGCACTCATATCTTTAATCACTTCAATGTACAATAACTGTTAAGGAGTCCATCTAACTGTGAAACACAGTTTGCCAAATTCAGTCCTTGAAGTTGCATATCGTAGTTTCTTCCAAGGCAGGAGTCTCTGGTTCAGATGGAGGAATAAATATTTCTTGAATCAAGTTGAAGGCTCCATTTTTTCCACAAATGAATAGGTTGTATATGTTCATCTTGGAGATGTTCAAACACATGCCGACACTTCACTTCTGATGTCATTCAGGTAGATTTACATGGAGGTCATCTCTTGTGTCTTAAAACGTCAAATCCGAACCATCTCAGCCTTTTAAAGATCTGAACAAGAACAAACAAAACAAAATGATGTGATTTTTCAGAGACCACAAAAAAATATGTTTCTTTGAAATGGAAATTAATTTGAGCAGAATGCACATTCTGGGAATCTTTCGCAAATGTCGAGAACAACCCTTCTGTGATTGAAAATTGAAATACTAGACACTCCTTTCTTTTTAATCGTTAAAAACCTGGTAGTTCTCATGTTCTTAAAGAGTGGAAGAGTTCCACAGATGACCATCACTTTGCTAGTAATGTGCATAGTCATGAGGCGATGTCTAAAAAATTAGTCATTATGTTTTCCACATATTTTGTAACATTTAAAACTATGATATATTCTTGTATATTCTATATTACTTGTAGGAACCGACCAGCATTTAGACTGAGTGGGTCACCTATAAGCCTTATCGCAAATACCGCCTGGTTGATTTTGGACAATAGTCGAAAGGAACTGTGGGAAGGGAAAAGGTACAAAATATGCCCCCTTTTCCTTCCCATGGTGCCTTTCAACCTTGTCCAAAATCAACCAGGCGGTATTTGCGATAGGGCTTATGAAAGTCTTTCTCTTTTACAAACAGTTTCAAATTTTGTATGTGATTTTAGGCAGGAATAATGTATATTTTTTACTATATGAAGCCAGAAATCTGAGCTGTTTCTCAGACAATAAAGAATATATTAAAATGACCAGAGACATTGCCTTAAATTTTGTGGGTATAATTGTTTCATTTGGTTAACATCTTTGTGGTTGTAATTGTGTTTTATAAGAAAATATAATATATATGTCCTCTACCGTAACGTTATAACTTTGTCATTTGGTACTGTTTGAGCCTCAAAAACGGCATGGTGCCGCACCCTTAAATTACACAAGTATTTTGCCGCGGCTCTCGGCAATAATATAATAATTTGGTCAGGAGAGTAATAAAACCTACCCTTTGGGCCTTCAGAGTTTCTTAAAAGACAAATCAAGTCAAGAGCTTTCTCAATATGGCGGGAACCTTCCATTTTATTGGAGTTTGTAAAAACATGGATGAAGAAATTGGTGTGATTTCTCCCGTGGAGCAGACATCGTGTTACCTCGACGGAACGCAGGCGTGAAATGGCGCGTCTTGATTTGAACAAAGCATTATTCCCATCATGCTCTAAAATCCATTCAGAATCACTGGGGCATTCAATAAAACAGCGCCCTCTATCTATTGTATTAGGCAAAAAACAATAGGCCAGGGGCTACGTCACTCTGTTGCTAGTCTTGTTTCAAGTCGTTACTATCCCCGATGAACCTAAAAAGTCCGTACATTGTGGTCAATTTAACTACGATCGGAATAGCAACGACTTGAAAAAAGACTACAAACAGTTGTAACCTAGTCTCTTTTCAAGTCCGAACTATTCTGAGCGAGGTGAAATGGACCGCAAAGTACGGTCTTTTCAGCCGCGCCCAAGATATTTCAGACTTGAAACAAGACTAACACTGCCCACGTGTTCCTTATCGAATAGTCAGTAATTAGTCTCTTTTCAAGTCTGAACTGCTCTTAGCGTCGGTAAATGGACCGCAAATTATGGTCTTTTAACCTTTCACGCGTTATTTTGTACTCGAAACAAGACTAGACACCGCCCACGTGATTCCTGTCAATTTGTAGGTTTCTCTGACACAGTGTTAGCTTAAAAGTCGTTTTTACATTAAAATAATGTTTAGCAGGCATTCTAAATCTTTATTTGGTTATCTGAATCAAGCAAATATCTAAATTAAGGAAATTAGCAGTCCGTTAAACTTAAAAATAGACGAGGAACACGTGTTCGGTGTTAGTCTTGTTTCAAGTCTGAACTATCTTTGGCACGGCTGAAAAGACCGTACTTTGCGGTCCATTTCACCTCGAACAGAATAGTACGGACTTGAAAAGAGACTAGGTTACAACTGTAAGTAGTCTTTTTTCAAGTCGTTGCTATCCCGATAGTAGTGAAAAAGACCACAATGTACGGTCTTTTTAGGCTCAACGGGGATAGTAACGACTTGAAACGAGACTAGCAACAGAGTGACGTCACCTTTGGGCTATTGTTTTTTTCCTGAAACAATAGATAGGGGGCGCTGTTTTTTTGAATGCCCCAGTGATTCTGGATGGATTTTAGAGCATGATGGGAATAATGCTTTGTTCAAATCAAGACGCGGCATTTCACGCCTGCGTTCCGTCGAGGTAACACGATGTCTGCTCCACGGGAGAAATAAATTTCCGTCATTCATGTTTTAAAAAATCCCCGTAAAATGGAAGGTTCCTGTAATATTGAGAAAGCTCTTGGCTTGGTTTGTCTTTTAAGAAACTCTGGAGGCCAAAAGGGTAGGTTTTATTACTCTCCTGACAAAATTATGACAATTTATTGCCGAGAGCTGCAAGTGTGGCACCATGCCGTTTTTTGAGGCTCAAATATACAACTGTAAAATTATGCTTACATTTTTACAATATCACCTTATTTTTATAATGTTAATAACGTTACGGGAGACAACATAAATTATAGAACCATAACACTGAAGTCATTTTTCAATTCTTTATTGTCTGAGAAACTGCTCAGAGTTCAGACTTTCACATACCTGCCTAAAATCACTTCAAAATTTAAAACCGTTTATAAATGGAAGACTTTTACATGTATAATGTATTACTGACCCAGTCTTAAAAGGTCTTATAAAGGTACTATCATACTTTGGTAGCATACCGAAACAGAAATCTTCACAGATTTACCTATATAACTTACAGGGTATAAAGATGGTGATGGTAGAAACATAACGTAAAAAATGTTTCTGCCTGAAATGCTGTATTTATCCGGAAAAGAGTAAAACCAGTGACCAAAATTATTCATGATCTTTTAAACATCAAAAATAAAAGAGAAAAGACTAAGAAATACTGTGGCCATTTTCCATCGTTTTCTCAAAAAGGTGGGCACCGTATGGGACTGAAATTTACACAGATGACTGTTATTGTAACTTCCTTGATATTTGTGCCCATGAATATGTATTTCTTTGACAAAAACCAAAGTATGATATTACCTTTAATGCTGGTCGGTTAGAGAAAAAACCATGAATATCTGTATAATTATCTGTAATAAAACATATCTTTAAATACTGTAATCATCAAATAACCATAAGGGAAACTGATCCCACTACAGTCAAATTTTCTCTGTTCACTTTTCAATATTTTGAAATGTTACAAAATATTTGGAAAACATGCAAGACTATTTTCTGACTTTGACTCATAACTTTGTGCATCACTGGCAAAGTGATGGTCATCTGTGGAACTCTTCCACTCTTTAAGAACATGAGAACATGAGCAAAGAAGCATATTTTTGTGGTCTCTGAAAAATCACATCATTTTGTTTTGTTTTTTCTTGTTCAGATCTTTCAAAGGCTGAGACGGTTTGGCTTTGACGTTTGAAGACACAAGAGATGACCTCCGTGTAAATCTACCTGAATGACATCAGAAGTGAAGTGTCGGCATGTGTTTGGACATCTCATCATTGCGTCAGCTACAAGATCTCAATTTGACGAATATCATCCCCAAATATGAAAAACAAATCTTGAGGCTTGCCACATGGCTGAAGCAAATTAACCCCCTCATGCTAAACGCGGCCATAGACAATGGTATATAACACTGTTTGAATTCTTTTACCAAGATGAACAAATATAACCAATTCATTGGTTGAAAACAAATGGAGCATTCAACTTGATTCAAGAAATATCTATGCCTCCATCTGAACCAGAGACTCCTGCCTTGGACGAAACTACGATATGCAACTTCAAGAACTGAATTCGGAAAACAGTGTTTCACAGTTAGATGGACTTGTTAACAGTTATTGTACATTGAAGTGATTAAAGATATGAGTGCCTGGTGCACTCATTTGTTGTGTGCTTTTATTTGAACCAAAAAATCTGGTATCTGGTCATATTTACATTCAAATAGCTGCGGCAAAGGATTTTTTGAATTTTCTTTTTCAACTTTGTGTCTTTTTCTGCTTTTAAAATTATTCAGAATTTGAAAATTCTTCTCACTACCAAACAAAGTGGACCTAAAATACTTATACTTTTCTTGATGAGTATCAAAGACGGAGTTATTGCACAAATCTGTTGAAATACAAGTAAATATTTAGTTTCTTCAAATTGATTCATATGCATGTACCAAACTTACAAATTGAGCAGTAATGAAGTATTAGAAATGCGTGTTAACTTATTGACCAGATTCCAGTCTTTTTTTGGCATTGCATTGAAACAATGTGAATGGTTGGTAATTTGCCAGTTGATATCCTTGACCTTGTTACCTATCTTTGGAAGAATGATTTAAGCTGTCACGAGATAAATGAATATTAAGTGAAATAGATTTTTTTTTTTTAAGGTTTTTGAAATTACAGAAAAAGATGCTTTATGAAAAACATGTTTTCTCTGAAAAAGTGGCCTGTTTTAAGTTTCACATACTAAACAAAATCCGTTTTTCTTAACGAAGGCTGTAGATTGTACATCTCCAAAAGTAAAAAATTGGACAGTTGATTTTGAGATGCTTGTGTCAAATAGTGCAACATTGTTCAGCAACTATTCAGCTGCATACAAAAGTAGTTTTCATGAAATAGGCATTCAAGGATATTTGGGTCAATTTTGGATTTATAATAACAAAAATACAAATTCCTCATCAACAATTAACATGAGTTACGCTATCAGCTGGCAAATTGTCACCATACCTTAAGTGGTTAACCGTAAGTACATGTAACCTGTTACCATAAACTGAGTCAGTCAGCAAATTCAAAGAAATATTACTTAAATCATCAAATAACCACAAGGGAAACTAACTGAATTATCTTAAGTCAAATCTTTAAGTCATTTAAAAAAAAATTCAATACCTGAATCTGATTGTTTTCGTAACATCACCGTTTTGTTTTGCAAATTATACATTTCCAACCAGAAATTTGTACCCAAATTTGTATACATTGCAGAGCGAAAAAAACAGAAATTATTCTCAAAAATTGTGAAGGAAAAAAGAGGAAAGTGAAATGTCTAAACAATTTAAAATGTTTCAGAGGAAAAGCCTGATCATTGTGGAAAGTTGCCCCAACCAGGGGAAAAGGGACTCACATGAGCAAATAGTTTCTGATATATTTTCTATTTTAAATTGCACAAGTTCATTTTGGTTCAGCCACGTAAAAGAAAACCAAATTCGGAAACAACAATTTGAATCTGACTCACTTAAGGTAGCAGGTTTCTACTGGTTTAAAGGATGCCGATCCATACAATATTCTGTGAATTGTCTGCGCTCCAACATCAGAATTGCGTATTGCTTGACTTTGTTCGTCCACATTAGAATCATCGTGTTGCACCCAAAAGCACTTTCCTGCAAATACAAAAAGGAATACAAAGAAAGAAACTTTGGTATGCGCGACAATATTCAAAAGTAACATCAGAATTGCGTATTTGTTTGACTTTGTTCGTTCAGATTAGAATCATAGTGTTGCACCCATGCAAAAGCACTTTCCGCAAATACAAAAAGGAATACAAAGAAAGAAACTTTGATATGCGCGTAAACATTCAAAAGTAACATCAGAATTGCGTATTGCTTGACATCAGAATCGTGTTGCACCCAAAAGCATTTTCCTGCAAATACAAAAAGAATACAAAAAGAAAGAAACTTTGATATGCGCAACAACATTCAAAAGTCAATACATGTATTCTTTGCATCTGTTCTGTTATTTCGCAAGTACTCTCATTCGTACAAGCCCAAAACCTTTATATATCCGTTGCATTGCTTGCGCTGTAATAAGAAAAACAAGGTCATAGGTTAGGTTTTAAATGGCATCTTTGCAAAGGGTCTGCATTGCAAGTTGAAATGTGTCCCAGTCATACAACCTTTAGGTAATTTACATATGACCTCTGTGCAGTGTCAGGTTAATGTGTATAGAGGTCACATGGAAATTGCTAGAAGTTTGTATTGTTGGAACTGTTTCAATAAGCATCTTTGAAAATGGTCCATAGTGAGAGGGCGCTGTTGATGCAGGATAAAGTCTGCTCAAATAGCGCCCTCTTACTGTTGTCCATTTTTCAGAGAGGCTGTTTGCAATGTAGTCCCTTTAAAACCAGTTAAGTGTACTCTTGGTTAACCACACATATTTGTACATAGAGGGGGTAGTTTAAGTATTGACAAAATAAAAATGCAAAAAGAGATCACTGTCTATTGTGTCAATTATTTTTTTTATTATTTTTTTTTTAAATGCAAGTGCCGGTTGGTGCGCCCTCTACTGTCCAGAACATGAAGCAACTTAATGACCCAAGCACATCGGCTGATAAAGCGCCCTCTTGAGTTGAAACCTGACTTAGTGTTCCTGGTATTCTGCTCCATAGGCGTTCTGCAACACACATTTCAACAAGCTCATTGCCTATGCAGGCTTTTGTTGGCATGCAAATGCCGCGCATTGAAAAGACTAACAAAGGCCTGAACAAAGCTCAGAAAGGATTCATTGTTGTACACTTAAATCTTAATAGACTTGCATGGGTGTACTTCAGACTTCACCCCCTGTTCGGGCAACCAGGCCGCTATATGTTCTTGGAAGACATTTTGGTGGTGAACTTTGGTGGCAAAAAAAGCAAAAATAAAGGCCGATTCATTTGGACACTTCCACTCCATCACTAATTGAGTCCTTGGCCTTCAAAATGACAACAACTTCAGCCCAGATGATGATGTGCTGACCAGAGAAACAAAATTTCAACATGCAGCTTACTTCAGCAAATTTTGAATAACGTTTTTTGCCCCAAATTTGATAGTTTGTGAATTCTGAATCACAAATTACCCCCTCGAAAAAAACATGAACTCATATGCACAGTAATGAAACAATCATGTCCTCATGGATTTCTTGGTTTCACTTGTGTAGAAGAAGAATGCTACCAGTATTTTCTTCGCTAATACCTGAATAATTTTACTTATTTACCTTTAACCATTCTAGTTTACAAACTTTTTATTAGATGCTCTGACGTATTCCAGGTCATAAAAGGTTTTAAATCGCTTGTGATTGTTTTTGTTATTATTATTTTTCATTATTCTTTATCACCCTTCTCGGCCTAACTTTTACTTTGTGCTTTTGGTTTTAATATTCGACTTCTTATTCTTAGCATTATTTCAATGCTTAAAAGCTAAATCATATGAAAGCTTATACGGTAAATTTGCATCAAAAAAGTATTTTGCTTAATTGTTTATATATTAGGAACATGACAGAATTTCTAATGAGTCAATTTTGTTAGCGCCCTATTCTTAGTCTGCAATAGTACTGCTACATACCATAGATATGTATGCTGCCACAAAAATTATTATGACATCATCATGATGTCATCATTTTACCCCTAACAATGGCAGATTGCCTTGACATTTAGTGTGTACGAAATCTGTGTCACATATAATCTACCGATTAAATGATGAAGTCATGATTATGACATCATCAGATTATTTACTTTTTTTATTTCTTCGTTCGTTTTCTTCAGAATTCAACCTATTTACGTCAAAAAACATGTTTTTTATTTTCAGGGATGATTTTGCTAAACAGAATGGAAGAAAAGTAATCATAAAAGATTATTTTAAGGCTTTAAACCCTAAAAAAGAAGGACAAATGTCTTCTGTATGTCACATGTTTGTAACCATAGTTACGGATACAACCAAAGCTACAGAACTGTGTTGTTGGACTAATGGGCAAATTAAAACAAAATCGGAACAGCTTCGTGTTCGTCCACGGGACGAACACTTAAATGTCTGGTTATTACTTGTCTATGTTTGGCCATTTTTATATCCTGTTTGTTTTGTTTGTCGCAGTGATGTGATTATTTTTTTACATCTTTTTACCGTTTACTTTTTTAATCTCATTAATCATACTGACTTTGTCAATATGTTAATCTATGTGGAAATAAAATAATACTGAAGTGAACTAAAGTGAATTGACTCCTAATGTAGATAGATGGTTTATACCATAGGTTTAGGAATCCTAAACCTATTGCATTCCCTAGTCTCAGTTATCAAGGTATCCTATGGTAGCATTCACTGTATTTTTTAGAGTGATTTACTGATTTATTCTAGATTTGCGTGAATAAATTAATCTTCTGATGAAAGGACCTAATGGTGCATACTAGTCAACATTTTAAGAGGATACAACTTATATTTAAGTTGAAGTTAATGTGTCTTTCTAATAATTATTTGTTTATGTTGCAACATCATAATTTTTGCATAACTTTTGGCCATTTATATTGGGGCTTCTGAAAATGCCCCCATATTGGTTTATTCCTAATTATATCCAATTATTCTTTGATTTTTTTGATGTTTTCAATTTCAATAATTGTACCGACTTTGTCAGTATTTTTATGGTGAAGTTAATATGTAGATAACTTTTTAGGGTTATTTTTTTTTTTTTGCCATAAATTTTGGCCATTTATATTGGGGCTTCTGAAAATGGCCCCATATTGGTTTGTTCCTAATTATTTTGTCAGTTAAAATCTCTACCACACAACTTATATTTAGGTTGAAGTTGATGTTCCCTTATCATGTTACATTTCTATTATTGGTTGTTTCTGTTGCAACACGGATCATTTATAATTTTTTTGTAAAAGGCTGTCACTTTCTATACCAGCCTTTTGGTGCTTCTGAAAATGCCCCCATATTGGTTTATTCCTAATTTTATCTGATTATTCTTTGATTTTTTTGATGTTTTCAATTTTAATAATTGTACCGACTTTGTCAGTATTTTTTAGGGTGAAGTTAATATGAAGATAACTTTTTATTGTTATTTTATGGTTATTTCAGCCTTTATCTTTATTTCTGTCATTTGGTTACATTACTGTGGTATTCTTAGCAAGATTAAATATTAACAGTTACATGTACTTCACTAATGCAAATTAGATTATCAATTTATCACAGTGCCACAGCTTGCTAAATTTTTAAAGTTTTAAAACCTTAAATTCTACTACACAAGTGAAACCAATGGTCAAAACCTGAGAAGTGTAATGAAGTAAACCAGCAATGCCAAAAAACTGTTTCTCTAATCATCACATCAACAACTGAGTAGAGGTCACCATCATCTATCAGGTCAAGAGCCCCCTCAGATCAGAAGCAGATGTCTTATGCAAAAGGGTTGGTCATCATGACCGGCCTGAAAAGAGACCTGGTTACACAGGAACAGTAAGATGAAGGGTACCAACTTAGGATAACAAAAGTATCAGTGCGAAAAAAACTGTGCGAAAAAAAGGGTCCTCTGTCCTTCGCACCAATCATACAAGCGCTATCAGCATCTTAGTGTACAACAATCAATTCCTTTCTTCTAGTTTTTGCCGCAAGCAGAATTTGGGTATGAGCTTGTCAAATCATGTGAGGCAGAACACTTACAGAGTAGAATACCAGCAACACTGAAGACAGGTTTCACTCAAGCTGACGCATATCAACCAATGCACCTGGGTCATTTAAGTTGCTCCACATCCTAGACAGCAGAGGAACGCACCAACCGGCACTCACATGCTCGTCTGAGCTTCTTTCCTATGTGTATTTGATCTGTACAGGATTTAAACACTTTAACAACAGATTATAACAATTTTAAATAACGATGTGAGAATTACTCCAACAAACAGAATCTAGATCAGCTCCTTAAAATGTGACGATTTACATGGGAAGGAAAATTTAGACAAGAAACTGTGAAAAGTTTTGTGCTGTCCAAACGAAAAAGCTTGTTTTTGCTTTTTTATTTTTTAAGAGAACATATCTTAAATCAATTTTGTCATGATGTTTTGAAGCAGTTTTGAATTTTAGGATACATAACGAACAGTTCAAGGCATTTGACATTATATTTCTGTAGGAAAAATTTATACTATTGAGTTCAAGAAACATGCACATATAAATATGCATGCTTTCTCAAGGCTTCTGCATGAATTTTCATGCATTTTCTTGTATACAATTTTAGTTTGTTATTGTTGCATAGCAAGATACACACACAATAAGGAATTTGGCAGATATTTTGTAGGAAATGATAGTATTGAATGTGAAATAAGCACAAAAATATGCTTTTTTTTTTAGTGCTTCTGCATGAATTTTCATGCATTTTCTTGTACGGACGCACACAATTTGAGGTTGTTATTGTTGCTTAGCGACGCATGATCAATCTGTCTGTTGGAGAAACTCACACACCCACAAAGAGAAAACATTTATAAGAAAAAAGCAATAAAATAGAATTTTAGAATGCATTCATTTGAAATGATGGAGTTGTTCATTAGGTCTTGAAAAATAATTTGGGAAAAAAGTTAATGCCAACACCCCCCCCCCAAAAAAAAAAAAAGACCAAACAAGAAAAGAAAGAAACCCTATCTTTTTTCAACCCCAAATTGAATGATATGTATCTGAACCCAAAAAAATGACATGTGAATACCAGAATTAAAAAGAAAAAATGTAAAAGATGAATCTGAAATTGTGTCAAACCCACATTTTTGGACATCTACAACCCCTGTCACTTCAAATGAATGAACCCTAAAACATGTAAAAACATAAACTTCAGATTATTAAGCAAATATATGGTTCCGGATTGTGAATCACATTCAAACATTATGTAGGACTACAGAGAGAATTTTGCCATGAAATTTAAAGGGGTTTGTTTCAAGTCCCACCCAGGGGTACAACTGGTAAGAGTTTGAAATTGAGGAGGATGGGAAATCCATGTAAAATATGTAAAAAGGATTTCATGAGTGAAACATATCGACTCAATACTGTCTAATTTTTGGCAGTCATGTATTATGTCCACGAAGAAAAAAAAAGATGCTGATATTTTAGAAAAATTCCAAAATGACTAGAATTGATGTTTAAGAACTGGAGATCGAAAAGGAAAAAAGCTTTCCGAAATAGCACTGAAAGAAATTCATGCAAGAAAAGGAAATAAAAATGGATATTTTCTACATATCTAAATGTGATACCAAATCCTGAACCACTATGCGACTTTTATACCTTTTTAAAATGAGAAGGGATGGATCCATTTGTGAAGGAAAAGAGGAAAGCGAAATGGGTGAAAAATTGATGTCACAGCAGCATGATCAAATTTGATGGCAGAATTTGGGATTCACAAATGCCAATTTAGAATATTTCAGAGGAAAAGCCTGATCATTGTGGAAAGTTGTGCCAACCAGGGGAAAAGGGACTAACTTGAGCAAAAATAAAAAGTAGCAAGTAAATCCGATTAACTGTTCCCACCCAGGGGAAATTGTTTTGTGTAACATGGATACAAGGTGTGACACACAATGCAGAATTGAAATTGATTTGCCACCAAGGCAGTGTTATAATTTAAGGACTTAAAAAAAAAATGCTTAAATATCATGAATCCATCCCAACTTTGACATAAACCATAGCTACCTGTCAGAAACACACAATGCACATGACCACTTTACACTGCATTTGATGAGATTCATAAGTTTAAGAGTTATTGGCATTTTGTTTGTATGCATAAAACCTGTACATAGTTTTGGATCAAGAAAGACCAAATCTACAAATTATTTTCCTCTTCATATCATGGCCATCTCAGGCAAGAATTTGAATGTTTTCAGATAAATTGCAAAAGCCAACTTGTTCAGCAATAAGGAAATAGGTGAGCGATGTCACGCGATTGTCGTGTTGCTGATAGCGACGTTTCGGCTGCTGGAACTGCTAGCCTTCATCAGGCAACTGAAGAACTGGATGCTGCGGTGTCTGTTATATCCTGTTGGTCGGCTCGGGTGGGCGTCGTATGCATCACTCCGTGGGTGGTCAGGGGGCGTGTCCTTGGCGTGTCCTCGGTGTGGCTTCGATGGTTCCGTCCGTGGCGTTGCGGTGGTCATGTTGCCGGATGGTGGGAAGCTGGAATCTGGGGATGTAACAGTTCCAGCAGCCGAAACGTCGCTACCAGCAACACAACATCACGTGACATCGATCACCTTTTTCCTTAACTGTAATTACCGCAATGAATAATCCTTTCCTTGTTCAGCAATGATTAACACGAACATTCAGCTGTCATAGCATTGAGTGTTTCTTCAGTACAACAAGCAAACAATACAAATGTATGATACAATAAATTACACATCAATGAAGTAAACAAAACTAGATGTCAATGTATGGAGGTAAACCAAAGCCCACTTGGTTCGCTAGGTTCATAAGATAAGGTTCATTTAATAGTTTTTCAGTTAAGAGGTGTCTGGTTCAAATCCCACCAGGGCCACCATGTGGATCTGCCATCATTCACCACAATTATACAATTGTCTATGATCACCAAAACTATCACTTATGAGCATAAAAAGGGTCTCTGGTTCAAATCCCACCAGAGGCACCAATGTAGATTGTGTTCTCTACTTGATCATGTTTGTTCCACAAATTACCTTTAGAAGCAATAACCTAAGAGTCCCTGGTTCAAATCCCACCAGAGGCAACAATGTGGATTGGGTTTTTACTTGATCAGACAAGTTTCTCAGATAATCTTGGCATTAACCTAAAGTTTCTGGTTCAAATCCCACCAGAGGAACTATATCAGTGTTGAAATCTTTACGTCACATTCACAAGAAAGTAATTGTCCTTCAGTAATGCCATGCAGTCTTGATCACAGAATTGTTGCTTTGGGTTTTTCTCTCACAGGTATTTGGTCGGTCTCTGGTTCAAATCCCACCAGAGGAGCCTGATAGCTGCAAGTTTTCATGAGTAATCCTGCTGAGATTTACCACCTACATTAACATCTGACATTACATAGTTACATAAAAACTTACAATTCTAATGCACAATTTTTTTTTCAATAATAGATGATATAATTCTATTTACTTTATGATGACTCCTTCTAGTACTGGACAGGCAACATCACTGGAATGGCTGACATCTCATTGGTAGAATGCCTTGACAAGATCACCTAATACAGTCAAAGAAATAGAGAGAGATTGGTTAACCATTTAACACGCACTGATATGACTATTCAAATCCATAACAAATCCATTCCAATTGTTTGTTTTACAGGAAAACACATGATTGGTGAAGGTCACAGAACAGCATCCAGAGTTTACCTGATTTAACGTTGATGTAAAATAGCATGCAGTTAGTTCATCAATAAAAACCCATTGAATGAAACTTGAAACTGATACTTCATAGTAGTTAGCTGACTTGTTTTCGAGGTACAAAATATCACACTGAGTCCGAGTCCGAGTCCGAGTCACATCACTAAAGTCCAAAACCTGAGTCATCCATCATGTGTCTTGACTAACATTTAGTAGGAGAAGTCAGACTTACTTGATTGATGCATAATTGATTCCAGATGATGTTCATGGTACCAGCCATGTTGTGTGTACTGATGGGAAATACAGTGAGTACAGGCGCTGGTATGTAGGGTCTTGGCATCAGTTGAGATCAGGCTGAGCCAGGTTGAAAAAGATCTAACCTGTGATAAGAAAACAACATTAAAAGAATTTAATGCAATGAGATCCCCATGCACCAGCCAAACATCTGTGACTGACAAGGTACAGGAATAGAAATTCATTAACACCTGTTTCAAATTCCCTCGGAACTTAACTGTGATAGCAATAAATTGCAGTAACTCAATAATTATCACAGAATAAAAACAAAATGATTGGCAAAACTCCCCAAAATGTATAAACTAAGTCTTTCTGCTTGGACTCCTTCAAGATGTAACTTTGTTGAATGCTTTACTTGCAAATGCCAAATTTTAATTGCATAATACAGGCAGCTCGGCCCATGTAGCCCAAAGGTATTAAGACACATGGGATGAAAAAGTCTAGGAATGATTCAATACTTGTCAAAATGTACCTGTCCCAATCCAAGTGTGGCATCTTCTTGGCGGCTGAATGGCTGGATGACTGCTTCCTTAGAGGCTGGCTAGTTGGACAGTCACACTCTCACTGGCTGGGTGGCTGGTGACTGTCTTTTTCCTGACAGACAGTCTGATGATGACATACTTGCTGGTATCTGGGGTCTTGGCATGATTTGAGATCAGACTGCGGCAAGTTGATTGTCAAACCTATGATAAGAAAAATAATTAAATTAAATACTGACATAATTGTAGGGCTTGTGAAAATGTGTGCTTGAGAATGTCTGATTCACTAGCCAAGTGAGCAAGTGAAAGGGAAACAAAAGGGAAACCCCTGCACTGCCTAATACACAGCTCACCAGAGTCTGAAGTACATGTACCATAAGTAGATGTTTGTTCTTGGTCTTTGTTCACCAATTGCTGGTTGACTACCTTCCCATCAGCCTAATAACATCAGTGATTGATAAATGGGAATCCAGCATTGGCAGACAAAGCGCATAATAAATCAAATCAAAACTTGTAAAAATGTACCTGTCCTAATTCGAGTGGGGCTAATTGGCTGGCTGGCTGTGTATCTGGCTGGTTGGCTGGTTGGATAGTCACACTCCGGTTGACTGGTGACTGTCTCCCCACATAGATCAGATGGCCAGCTGGTTTGTATGCTGGCTGACCGGTTGGTTAGTTGGATAATCATTCTCCACCTGGTTTGATGACTGAAGATGGATGATGGTCATCTTTCTTGGCAGACAAGATAGCTGGTTGGATGGCTGGTGACTGTCACTCCTGATGGATTTAAACAAATTGTGTAATGACATGGATCACAATAATTTTACTTTCTACTAGATCATCATACTTCGGGTAGCATATCAAAACAGAAATCTCCACAGTACTTTGCACTAGTAAAATTAATGGATTCTCACGCCTAGTAAGCTCCAACAAAACAAAGGCGTTACCTCAGTTTAGTACACTCAGGGTAGCTGGTACCGAGACCCAGTCGTATTTAGGTAGTTAGTTTACTGTAGAGCCGGGTATACCAGCTACCTTGAGTGGACTAAACTGAGGTAACCCCAAACAAAACATAAACATCATGGCTCATTAAATTACAGAGTGACACTCTCCATCCAAATTCACGTTTTTATCGACCAGTACGTTTATTTAATCCGTGAAAATAAGGTTCAGCAAGGGGGAATTTATCAACTTTTAGCCAAATTATACCAAGATACATTACCTGTTACTTGAACCATGGAGAAATAAGTTGTCTTTTCTTGTGTTTATGTGAGGAAATTGCCTTTCGTCTGCCGCATGGCTTCTAAATGTAGGCCGCCCTCTACAGTTGAGTCTTATGCAGCAGCACTTCAAGAAGGGAGGAGTTACGCCCATGGATGGAGGTACGGTAGTCGCTTCTGAAAAATTATAAGCTTCAATTCAAGGTCGATCGCTGATTATTTCATGGAGCTGCTAAGCACAAACAAATGCTTAGCACCAAAATGTCTTGCCCAATAACACAAACCACCATTAAAAATTCCATTTGATATTTATGGTCAGCAAACAAAATGCTATTTTTGTGATCGACCTGCTAAGTGAAAAGTGTAAAACATAGGCCTACGTTTCGGCAACATAAAAAAAATCTTTATGCTTTATAAGAAAAACAAGTGTCGTTTTTCACTATTTTTCTATGTATTATACCTTTATTTAGGAGGTAGGCTACCTTTGGTAGCATACCGAAACAGAAATCTTCAAATAAAATGTACAAAAATAAAAATCATTAAATTTTCCTGGTAATTTTTACAAAATGAAACTGCATGCTAGAAGTGGAAAATAGCTTAACCCTATTTACAATTCAGTGTCACATACATGCGGGGCTTGTTCCGTAAGCACTAAGGCCATAAAAAATTGTATTGGCGTAACCCGCCCGACCCAAAAATATGCCCCGACCGTAAACATTTTAAACCAAAACAAAAAATAAAAAATAAAAAATAAAACAATCAGGAACATTTTTTAATAAAATAATAAAATCTCAAATTTGTATGCAGATTAAAAGCTTAAAAAGGGGAAAAGATGGAAAAAATGAGACTGGTTAAACTGTTGTTGTGTCATTTCTTGTCTTTATTTGACTCGTCAAATACTGTGATATACAGGAAAAAAGGCATGATTTAATACAGAAAAAAAATTAAATTAAACAAAAAAAGAATCCACCCGCCCTGCCCTATTTTCCAACCCTCCGTTACTCCAATACAACAATTTTTTTTATGGCCTTATAAGTGTTCGTCAATTTCTTTATTATTTCAAAATTCTTTCTTGGGCTTGGGATTATCTGCTTTTTATCGGTTCGTCTTTGTAGTCGAGTAGTATGCATGCATTGTACACCTGTATGCATAGCCTATAGCCCTCGCAAACACACGTCCTACAATTATAGATAATAATCAATTATGCAGAGTAGCCGCGCGCGCGTGACGCGCACGCGGAGCCCCGATTTCTGATTGGCTAAAAGTTGCACGCGTGCAATATTAGTTTGCATATCTCATGCCTTATATGGCAATCAGGCAGCTCATACAAAAGTTCGGTGATGGTCATAGAGTTATATTTAGCCTCTAGTTTTGTTTTAAATATAACTCTATGGTACGTAAGTGATAGACCGTTTACGTGTTTCTATGCCTGAAAACAGGAGCCTGATTCAGGATTTACAAAAATGGGGGGGGGGCACGCCCCTCCCCTGGACCCGCCCCTGGAAAATGCTGTATTCATCCGGCCAGAAAAGAGTAAAAGCAATGTCCCAAAACAATTTTGATCTTTTAAATATAAAAAATAACGATGGAAAGATTTTGAAAATACTGTGGGCGTTTTTCACTGTTTTCTCAAAAAGTGGGCACCGCATGGGACTGAATATTTCACAGATACATATGTAACTGTTATAGGCCTACTATATCTTCCTTGATATTTCGACTATGAATCTGCATTTTCTTTGACAAAAATTAAAAGTATGATAATTACCTTAAACGGTGTTTCATTATTAGTGTAAATATACACTGTGTATTTAGGCCTACCGTAACTTCAAATTAAATTATTTACATTTTCTTACGAAATCACAAAATGAAAGTCAAATGCTAAAACTCGACCTATTTGGGAAATAGAAATGTGGGGCAAGTTTGGTAAGTCGTAAGTTTTTGAAATATTCCAGAATTGATTCTTTGGGCTAGGAATTTCCTGCTTTTTTTCATTTGGCTTTGATCAATACAGTAATTGATTATGGTTTGAAGGCATGCATGCGATGCATGTACGTGCATTATACATTATAACAGGTACATATGTACACCCCCACACGTACACGTGCATATTATCCGTAAGTGATAATAATCAATTATGCAGAGTATCCGCGCGCGCGTGACGCGCACGCGGAGCTCCGATTTCTGATTGGCTAAAAGTTGCACGCGTGCAATAATAATTTACATGTCGGCGATTTGATGCCTTATATGGCAATCAGGCAGCTCCTACAAAAGTTCGGTGACCTTTACTGTGCAAGTTTTTAATCTACATACAACAAGTACAAGTTCGTTTTTACGGATATAATTTGATTCGGTTCAAGTTGCTTTCTCGAATCTATTTTAGAAGCATTGTTATACTCTTTTGGGAACATTCGCTATAATTTTGTTGCCAAGTTCGTTTTTACGAGAATTATTTTCTCACCGCAGTGAGAAGCTTGGAACGCCAATACGAAAGTGACATGCGTCAACCGCTATGTTTAGATCTGGGGCGAATTTTCATGTAGCTGCTAAGCACAAAAAATGATTAATGTCATGCCCAATAAAACAAGCCACCATTGAAAATTCCATTTCATTTTCATGATCAGCGAACAAAAGTCAAAGAATAATCACAGTTGATACATATAACAAATTTGGTTGTTAATCCTGTTTTTATAAAAGACAGAAATTTCATGGTTAGCACATTTTTTTGTGCTAAGCAGGACCGTGAAATTGGCCCCTAGTATAACAGTGCTAGTGTAGGATTGAAGCCAACATTTTTGTGCCAAGCAATTTTGTGTGCTTAGCAGCTCCATGAAATTGGCTCCCGATGCTGCCGATGTCACCATCAGCGGCGTATCTCGGGAAAACGGCACACGGGACAAGCGCAAAAATTACGTCCCTATATACCAACTTCTGATGCCAATGACAAAAATTGGAAATTGAAATATTTCTTTCTTTCTTCAAACTTCATTGGATTAGATTTCCAATAACTGCAAGAGTAGTAGGCTCCCTTTTTTTTTACTTTGCGTTGTTTGCGCCCCCTAAAAAATGGCGCCCGGGGCATGTGACCCCCCCCCCCCCCGTATGCCACTGGTCACCATGCAATACACATTAGGCAAGCTGGATTTTGAGATAAATACAAAGAATTACGGCATTACACAAAATAATGTATCGAGAACTAAGACGATGTTTAACACCAGAAAAAACAAAAGAAATGCCAGGTACAATTATTTTGAAGCAGCTCAGTAATTTTAATCAAATAAATCATTAAAGGCACAGTACAGGATTGGTATCATACCCAAGCAGAAATGTTCACAGATTTACCTATATCTTTCAGGGTACAAAGATGGTGCTGGTAGAAACATACCGTTAACATATTTCCACCTGAAATGGTCTATTTATCCAGAAATAAGCAAAACAAAGACCAAAAACAGTTTTTATCTCGGGATAAGATCAAAACCATTCTTTATGTATTTATGAAAAATTCAGTCAGGTTTCGCTATTTTCTCGTGATTCAGATGTTCGATTGAGCTCAAATTTTCACAGGTTTATTATTTTATGTACATGCTGGATCAGACAAAGTGTGAGTGCTGCCTTTACCAATCATTTATACCTTGAAGTCAGGTACAAGACTGAAACAGGATAATATAACTGAACATTTCTTGCATATCTTGCCAAATCTTCTGTAAGTTTGTTGTGCTTGGAGGGACCAGGGAAACAGGGAAAGTACACCCCTTTGTTCCCTTCTCCTGACCACACTTGCCCACCTCTATCCTCTCTTTGTGGTTTCCCAGCCTTATTGCATGCTTTCCCTGTTTCCCTGGTCACTCTGTGTCCCCTTTGTTCAGATCCTCTCATCCATTTATGCGTATCTTTGCATGGTCTTGTCCTGTTTTCATTTAGTCTTTGAGAAAGATTCATCTAGGATCTAAACATCAGGCCCTCCCTACTCTGAGACGACTTTGAAGAAGATCCTGCTAGGATCTAAACATCAGGCCCTCCTAACTCTGAGCAGCCTTTGAAAAAGATCCTGCTAGGATCGAAACGTCAGGCCCTCCTAACTCTGAGCAGCCTTTGAAGAAGATCCTGCTGGGATCGAAATGTCAAGCCCTAACTCCTAACTCCAAGCATTTTATATATTTCAGGTCATTCTTTTGGCTGATAATCAGTTTACAACACTTTTTTATAACTTGTAAAGTTTTTATAAAAGTTTTTCAAAATTAATATCTCGTCTTTTCTCAAACACCAGTTTAAATATTTATCAAAATAAGTACTACATGTACATGTAAGATCTGTACAATACCATATGGCGGTAATTTAGCATCAATCATGGGTTGGCATGTGGTTGAGTATCAAAGCTTCTTAATGCTAATGGGGTGCTGTGGCCTAGTGGTCTGGCGTGTCATACTCAAGATCTTGTGGTCAATCTACGGATTGTGGGTTCGAATCCAGCCATAGGTTATTGGTGCTTGTGCCCTTGGACAAGATGCTTTGTCACATATTGCTCCTCTTCACCCAGGAGTAAATGGGTACCTGTGAGGATAGAGATGGATTTGTGTTTGAGTAGCCTTTGTGTGCCCTACAGCAGCCGGGGCTGTATACTCCCCAGGGAGTTGAGATGGTTTCAGGAATGTAAATGTAGCCCAATGACCAGGGATAATGGTAAAACGCGCATAGATACATCATACATTGATTGTGATATGCGCTATATTAAAGCGGTTTATAAAAATTATCACACAGTCTTTCACTACACTGCAATACAAAGCAATATTCAATCAATCAATCAGTGGGAGCATGCGCCATGGCAGGGCGTTGCCGCATCTACCTTCGAGAGGTACTCCTTCGGTCTTCTGAAAACCATCCCCAAGGCAGCCACATACATGACCCATCCCCATCTCAGCAAAATAACGATCCATCTGATGCAACCACGTGTCAAGTGGACGCCCTACCAAGCAAGTCCTACCAGTAGGTTCTCTCTCTCATAGAGAGAATCCACCTGACAGGATCGCTAGCAGGGAATCTAGCCACATGACCGTACAGTCGCATCTGGCGCTCACATATCATGCAGGTAATAGTCCGATCCGACAGCACAATATACTGTCCGCCATTACTGCAGTGTCTCCGCCCGACACTGTCCGGGAACAAAATAATTTACGTTCCAGCGCACTCTATAATTGCAGGGTGTACGTCACATGATTAGGGGACGTACACCCTGCAGAATAGAGTGCGGCGGACGTAAATTCTTTTGTTGCCAGGCGAAAGGCAGGCGGGGACACTGCAGTAATGGCGGGTGTTTCCTCCCTCCATGGTCGCGCCGTCGGATCGGTGTATAGGTCTCATCTGACTCTGAGTAACCTCTCGCTAGACACACAGTCCGACCAGCGGTACCCAAGGATCCTCCTTAAATATTGGGCCAGTTAATTTTCCTAGAAGGCATAGTTGATTGTCAATATGAGACGACATCACGTCCAAGACTCACACTCCATCGATAAGAGTAATACGATGTATCTGGATGTTGACTAGATGGACATCATTATTGCTCTATTTGTTGGATGCGGAGTGAGGCCTCCTGGGTGGCTAGGGTACATGTTGCTGATAGAAGCTCCTGACACCTGTTTGCCAAACACATACAAGAAATCATGAACGGTTGGAAAAGAATTTGTTCTAAATTCGGACAAAATAAGTAAATTGTTAGGATTCTCTAGATTATATTTGTTATAAAACAATGAGAAGATGTAACAGGGTGTAACCCCTTCCACACGGGAAGCATCTATATATCAGTTCACCTCATGGCACAGGAATATTCATGACTGCTTTGTTATTTCCAATAAAATACATTGAATTGGGGTACTGTCTGGAACAAGAGGTTCAATGAACCTTTATTGTCCCCCAAAATTCGCTCATTGTGGTACATTTACCCCCCTTGACTTGTATTTGAACAGATTTTTTAGCATACTGCAATCTGTGAGCTCTGAAGACAGCTGCAGTGACACAGATTATGTTGGCCTGGAATTCGGGCTATTGTCTGGCGGTATTCAGCCATTATGTGCCCGCATTGTTTACGCTGAGTTCCCTGCACACATGGCCTGGCCAGATGACCTCTATTTGACCGGTGGCTGATAATGAGGCCGGTACAAGCAAAGCAAAACAAATCCTAGGCTGAAGGGGTTAATGGATAATCAGTTGGACCCGTGTGAGTTTCTATAACGAGACCATCTTTACAAGATCAATGAAAGTCTTTATACCTTTTCAATTCCTTGTCTTCGTTGTCCACAGCTTTCTGCAGGGCTTGTATAGCGCTGGCAAATGACGCAACTTGGGGCTGATGAGCCCTGGTAGCGATATTGATCTCACCAAGAAGGTTTGTGCTCTCCGCTAGGGCATCGACTAGTGACTCTGTGGATGAAGGAACCAAGACTTGTTAGGTACTGGACTTGCATGATTCAGTCGTGACTGACTCGGACAAACACTGATATAGATGGGGTTATTATCAAGAGGCCAAGTGGTCAAGTCGGGCATTGGGTCGATTTCACCAAACTCATCGTAACTTACTATCAATCGTAGGAGTTATGATGCATTGCAGCCTGACGTAGGATACGGTGTGTTATCCTCTGTAACTTGGGTTATAATTGATCGTAGGGCTTCATGAAATCGACCACTGGGGGACAATT
Source organism: Astropecten irregularis (assembly GCA_963971285.1). Taxonomy (NCBI): domain Eukaryota; kingdom Metazoa; phylum Echinodermata; class Asteroidea; order Paxillosida; family Astropectinidae; genus Astropecten; species Astropecten irregularis. The sequence continues at coordinate 18,865,726 of OZ020254.1, read as the reverse complement.
TCATAGAGCTGCTTAAGCACCAAAATTTGCCTCAGCACCAAAAACCTTGGTGAATAAAATCAGTATGCCAGCCAAAACTCCTTGTGAATGCTATGCTCAGCAAACAATGGCCGAATATACAAGTCAAATACAGTGCACATCACATGGAAATTTGGTTGGTAATCCTGTTCGATCAGGGAAGACTTTTCATGCTTAAGACTAAGCAGCTAAATTGGCCCCAGATTAGTTAAGGTTAATAACCCCTCTAGCCCGGGATTTTCTTTTTGGAAATTCCTCCTTTATTGAGTTAATTCCAAATATCAGTTTTGTACAAACCTTGTGGAGACCTATACAGCTTTAAGAATTTCCCTGTGGAGACATATTCAACCTATTGTGCTTGGTCTCCACAAGGCACCAGATATGCGTTCAACAACAAATAACACACCCACAGTAGTATGGCAGCTGCTAGCCAGTGACTAAGGGCCTGTTTGTTTAATGCACGGGATCCCAGATTTGCGAATCTATGCAGGGTACGCTAAAATGGGATCCGGATCAGCAGAATCCGTGATCCTGTGCGTTGAACAAACAGGCCCTATGCCATTTCCATAGACTTGTGGGTTACATTATCAGCTGCAACCAGAGATTTGGGACATGGATCTATTGATTGGTTTCCTTGGTTACTCACCATGGTAACTGTCCTCATCCTGGGGAGTGTGTATTCCAGTGGTTGCTAGCTGGTGCCTGGTCGTATCTAGGGCGTGTGCCAAGGTACTGTACTGACTCTTCAGCTGGTCAAGATGAGTGACTACGGGTCCCAGACCGGATATCTACAACATAAACAAACATAATGGACTGTACTGCATAGGGACTGGCTATGGCTACCAGTCACTATGAGTGACCAATGGTTGAGTGACCATAGGTCTTGGACTACGGGCTGGACACCAGCATTGTATTAGTGTGAGTGTTTGGTGTCACACAAAAGTTCGCCTTTCTACAGAAAACCAAAATCAATCATTTATTATTAAACTGGAGAGATATCCCATAATGATCAGCTATTATTCAGGTAATATGCAAATTAGGCTTGCCCTTCCCCGGCCAGACGTGGATGAACACTGTATAATCAGTGCTTGTTGAGTGCACATGAAAAGGTGGGATTCGAACCCACGACCTCCTGCTTTACTAGTGCAGATGCCATACCGTTGAGCTAGCTGGGGCCAGCGGGGGAATTGAATCTAATATCGGGGGGGTACCACAATTAATCATGAATACTAATGAGTAAACGGATTCTTTTTTATGCATAAATATAATGGAAGGTTATAAGTTGGTTTTGTTGGATCCTGTCACATAGGGATGTTTGCAGTTAGTGTCGGTCAGTGTGGGTCAATGTAGTGTTGTCAGTGTGATCAGATATGGTCAGTGTGGTCAGTGTTGGTCAGTGTGGCCAGATATGATCAGTTTGGTCAGCATGGTCAGTGTTGGTCAGATATGGTCAGTGTGGTCAGCTATGGTCAGTCTGGCCAGATATGATCAGTTTGGTCAGCAGTGTTGGCCAGTGTTGGTCATTGTGGTCAGTGTTGGTCAGTAGTCAGCAATTGTCAGTGTGGTTAGCTATGGCCAGTGTGGTCAGCTATTGTCAGTGTGGTCAGTGTGGTTAGCTATGGCCAGTGTGGTCAGCTAGGGTCAGTTTACCTGGACATCCAGCTGCTGATCTAAGTGGTTGGCATGTTGGCTGCTTGCCAGTTCTAATTCCAAGTCTCTTTTCTTAGTCTGAAGTTTCTCATTCTCATGCCACAGGCCGTACATCTGAGACTATACAGAGAAACCAAAAACAAAACACAACCAAATGTTCTTAAAATTATCTTGGATAGACGTTTTTAGACATGCCAAACAAACAAAGATTATTGACTATTAGGGACACCACCAACATAGGGCTGGATAGCTCAGTTGGTAGAGCACCTGTACGGCATTCAGGAGGTCGCTGGTTCGAATTCCACTCCAGTCAATTTTTCTTTGTTCACCTTTCATAGAAAAAATTGTTATTTTTTGGGGGAGAATATACTTACCATACATTCTTTTTCCTGTTCCTTCAAGGTTTTCTCCAACTGTGAAACAAAAACAACAAACATTTAATTAAGATTTTGCGTGACTATAATTTCCGAGTTCCGAGTGATTCAAAACTTTTATCAATTTTCAAATGAGAGAAACATACTCTATTCATCAGTGTGGGTTGAAGCTCTGAAGTGTCTATCTAACAATCATGGAGTTTGGGGTTAGGAGGGCCTGACGTTTCGATCCTAGCAGGATCTTTCTCAAAGGCTGCTAGGATCGAAACATCAGACCCTCCTTACTCCAAGCATTCATATATTGGTCATTATTTTGGTTGATGAGAAGTTTCCAGCAGTTTTATTACTTGTTGGTAGCTCTCCCTGAGCCAGGCATTTAGCTTCTCTTTTAATAAGAAAAGCGTCTGCCACACCTCAAGTTAGTGTATGTTAAGGTCACGCCCAGCTCCTTCCACTGATGGTGCATGCCTATTATTTTGCACTGCGATTGTGCGAAGAGCCAGAGCGTCAATTTGCTCAAGTTTTGATTTATGGTGACATGGACTAGGTGCTGTTTCACGCCTTTTCAATTTGCAGAAGGTTTTAAATATGATCTTTGTTTGATGGTAAATACATTTAGTTGTCATATTCCTGTATGTCAAATCTCTTTGTGAATGCCGTGTATATTGCTTCCTTAGTGTGGACAATCTGACAGTCTCTGCAAATGAATTCTTCACAGCGGCAGATACATGTGCAAACCATTTGCTGTTTATTGTTCACGTTTAACCCCTTCTGCCCGGGAAGCATCTATAGCAGTTCGCCTCATGGCATGAGAATATTCATGATTGCTTTGTTATTTTAATTGAAATACATTGAATGGGTTTACTGTCTGGCACAAAAGGTTCAATGAACGCTTAACATTTTAATAACTGTTCCTTGTCTTCTTACCTTGGAGTCTAGGTAGACAGCTTGGATGTAACGGGCGTAGACCTTGTCCAAATAGTCCTGAGTAATATCGGCAGGATGCCTCTTCTGTCGGGAATCAAGAGAATCGACAAAGACGTGTTGAAAATTGACCCGATGTGTTTAACACTAAACCAGGTCATGATGTTAACCCCTTCAGCCCAGGATTAATTTGGTTTTTTTTGTTACCGGTCCCATTATCAGTCACTGGTCAAATAGAGGTCATCTGGCCAGGCCATGTGTGCAGTGAGCTTGGCATAAACAATGCAGGCACATAATGGTTGAATACTGCCAGAGAATATCCTGAATTCCAGACGGACCTAATCGGTGTGACACAACTGTGTTTGGAACTCACAGATTGCAGTCTGGTAAAAAATACCGATCTATTCGAATGCAAATCAAGGGGTAATCTTGCAGATACGATATATGCACTAGTAATCCAGAGCATCACACGTTTGAATCCATAACACACAAGCCTGTGAGGTTAGCTTCTTCCTGGAACTTAGAAGTGAAACTGTGCTAGGATTTGAAGCTTTGCATGGTGGAAGTAACATAAGAAAGTAAAGTTGTGGCAGCACTCTCCTGGGGACGACCAGAGTACACTAGCCGGAACGTCGAGCTTTAACTTCTCACCATTTTTTTTCCCAGAACCACACTTCTACAAAAGAGTTTGTACATGGTGTCTCTGCAAACCTTACTTTCTTATGAAATAGTGCTGTCAAACAGGTTATGGCAGGGGTAACCTTATATGAAAGGTGTGTGAGAGTTTGAACCTTAGCATGGCGGATGGGTAAATTGACAAACCAACGGTTAGACAGATGGACAGACGGACGAACAAACTAACCTTGTGTGTTGTTGGTAGGGATGCATACGCAGAGTCCTGACCGGGTGTGTTTGACATAACAGACTGGAAGACTGAAACATCTATAACAAGTAAACAAGTAAACAAGTAAACAACTGTACGGTATTCAGGAGGTCGCCGGTTTGAATCCCGCTCCAGTCAATTTTGGTTTCATCTTTCAATGACTTAAAAATTAAGTCAGTTTCCCTTGTGATTATTTGATGATAAAGCAAACAACAACAAATATTGATAAGTATTAATGGGAGATAGATATCAAACAAATTAGGCTTGCCCTTCACCGATGTGGATGAGCACTGCATATTCAGTGCTTGTTGAGTGCACATGAAAAAATCATGCGCTGGCTCAGGTAGGATTCGAACCCATGACCTCCTGCTTAGCAGATGCGATACCACTAGGCCACAACACATATCATCAATGAACCCCAACTCTGTGCTAAAATCAATTTAAAAAACAACAGCATTTGTAGGACAGTAGAACTTAGACATGTCTCAGTGGGCCTTGAGCTTCAACCTTGCTTTTCAGCTACAGGCGGTGTTCGGCGGACAGTTTCATAAAGCGCCCTCTTGTCCAATGAAGTGCGCCCCCTTTCATTGTAAATTTTTTACATACATGTGCTACATTTTTGTGCCGCTGTATGTTCGTACACGTACGGGCCGTTATATTGATGTTCACTGAGGAATTACAAAACGGCTAAGCAGCATTTGATTTACCCAGTAAATATTTCTTGGGCTCGATTTCACGAAAGACTAAGACAGATCGCAACTTAATTGCTAAGCAAAGTGTGATGTCACAATACTAGCTGCTATGGAAACATGAAAAACTCATCTAAAAGATGAATCGCAAATCTTTGTGAAATCAACCACTGTTTCTGTAAAATCTTTTGATTTTTTTTTTAACAACATGAATGTTCGGTAAGTTTTCTTCACAAAAATAAGTCAGCGATGATGTACAGGGCCTTTACGAAATGGGGCTTGAGATTTATTTTGCTACCGTCATTTTGTGTCCTAAATGAAATGAAGGGCTTGAGATACATGGCGAAGCTGGAGCCTTTCTTCAGCTTCGTCATGTGGCCCAATCCATTCATTTCGTTTTGTGGGCCTCAAAGAAGGCAGCCTAGCCTTAAGTCTGGTTTTGTATAAATAAAGGCTTTATAATGTCTTTACCTCCTGTTGACAGTTCATCTTGATGGGACAGGTTTCTGGTGCTATCCAGTCTACTAGCCAAGGAAACAGCAACTCCTATTCAAACCAAAATGACAATTGTGTCAAAACAGTAATATATGCTTCCAGTGCATAAAAGTGGATATCAACTCAGGCTGCATCCCAATCTGTTGTCTAGAGCTAGGTCTAGGTCTTCACTCCATTGGAAATACGAGGAGACACCAAGACAATAGACCTAGCCATAGCTCTGGAAGCCTGTGTCGGACACATCCTTAATATTGAAGAGAGTTGTGTTGAAATAACCCCATGAATGGACTCAGAAGAACATAGGCTTAAACATACTTCAGTATTACAAGTGAATGCAGGGGCCATTACTATGGAAAAATTGTGGCCCTGCAACATGGATAATCCAATGTCAAATGCATACTAACTGATATTGAAACATGAGGAAATCATACAAACCTGATGCAGGGGCCATTGCCATGGAAACATCATGGCCCTGCACCATGGATAATCCAATGGCAGATGCGTCCCAATTGCCAGCAGCTGGGACCATGGTGTCCCTCACGGCGGGCGTTGAGGTAACTCCTCCCCCTCTGTGTATCCCATGAGCCATTGGGGTGTAGCTGTACTGTGATTGGGTCGCTGAACGGCTTCGGACTTGGTGTTTGGGAGCTGGCTTGGTGATTGGTTGATGAGCGCCAGAAACACTCGCAACTCTTTTAGCATGCGATGACTGCGGGAAAAAGGACACATGAACAAAATTTCTAGTTGTGGAAACACAATTCAGAACAATTTTAAGTATATTTTTTTTATAGTCATTGGGCCAAAACATATCTATTAAAAACATCTTGTTTCCCAAAGCCGCAGTTTTTGTTATCGCCTAGAGGCTAATTAAGCACAAACTCATCTCTACCCTCAAAGCTACCCATTTACACCTGGGTGGAGAGGAGCAATATGTGACAAAGTGTCTCGCCCAAGGATGCAATTAGTATCACTAACCCATGGCTGGACTCAAACCCACAATCGGTGGACTACTGGACTCACCACAAGATTTCGAGTATGATACACCAGGGGCGCGTTTTGGTCACCCGAACCATGAACATGTTTCTGGGTTGGTTGTTGGTTCAACGTTTTTGGTGACTCCGGTTCTGCTTCAATGACGTCATTGGTTCCACCGGATGAGAACCGAGGGAAGGGATTGGTTTACGGTCGGTCCAAGTGGCAGATAGCTACCCGCAGGTCTGACTTCTCCCGCAATGCCCGCTGCCATTATTGTTGACATTTTTGCAAAAGCGTCTTCTCCTAATGTGTTTCTGTTCACCAAGAGTGACGTCAGAAAATACACCCCAGGTCACTAGGCCACGACGCTCATAAGCACCATGAGCCTATCATGCTAAGCTTTTTTGCCGGAGAATCAACCAAACCCAACTGAGAGAAGCTGTTGAAAGCCACTTACAAAAGAGGCATCAAGGATCTCCTCTTTGAGAGAACTGACCTTAATCTGAACTGCCTTCTTGCCGTGTGTGCCTCTTGATGATGCAGCGGCAGAGCCGTGCCTCGGGCGTGGGGGAACTATGGTCGTGTCACCCACGGAGCTCGATTCAACAGACGTAGGCTTACTGGCAGCTTGCATGTAACGTGACGGTATCATCTTCCCTGGAGCAGGGAGTTAGTGACACAGATTCAGACAGGATGTTGAGTTGAGGGTCTATGATGGGTAAGGATGGGCAGAAAAGAGTATAACCCTCCCAGGGAGGAGAATAAAAACAATTTGGGAGGCTTATCATCCTTACTAGCGGCTGGAGAGCTGAATTGCAAAGGATGCCACTACAATGTGATCGAGTTGACAGTGGCGCCCTTGGCTGCCAGCCACATCAACCCATATATGATCACGGAGCACAGCCTGAATTCGGAAGAGTTTGATTTTTGTGGAGGGAGGAAAACTGGAGAACCCGGAAAAAACCCTTGTAGCATATGAGAGAACCAACGCACAACTCTACTCACATATGACCCGAGCTAGGATCGAACCCAGCCACATTGGTGAGAGACGAGTGCTTAACGCACTGGCCACATATGCCCCCGTGGCTAAAATCTTCAAACATCTCACCTTTCCCCACGTTCTTTTTCTTCTTGTCTTTAACTGCACTTTCTGTCTTGGCGCTGAAAATCAGAAACAATGTCATCGTGTTAAGCATCATTTTGAGAATCTGAAAGCTATAAGACTTAAAGCTATGCATGGTGTTAGTACTAAATAAGGTAAGGTTTGTGGTGACACCATGTACAAGAATCTCTTCTATAAAAAGTGTGTGGTTCTGAGAATAACCGGTGGTGATTGAACACTCAACGTTTCAAACAGTTTGCTCTGTTTGTCTTCAGGAGTGTAAAGCGCTATCGCTTCTTTGGATCAGAACTTTATGTTGTTTGGCGAGGCACCCTCCTGAAGACAAACAGAAACATTGAGTGTTGACTACCGGTTCTTCTCATCCTGTTGTAATCTATCAGCCAATCATCCAGGGGTTTCATGTAAGAACAATAAACTTAGCACTGGGAGAAAGGACTGCAATAACATATGGACCTTGGACATCACAACCTCAACCTCCATCCGAAAACTATGACCCTGCAGTATCAATTCAAGGGGCATCCATGGACTCATTCTCACCCAATAGATGGCTTTTCGTCCTGGTCACCTGACCTGTCTTCAATTTTCGATGACTCTGATTGGTTATAGGAAACACCTACAACAAAAAAGGGAACATTTGTCAAGATTACACGATTAGTTAGTTTGGAAATTAGGCCACATGAAAAAATTACTTGTCTAGCGTCTGCGCACAACTTGCAATTTGTGCCCGACCTGGTTTTTTTTTTTTTCTCTCTAAAGTTAATAGAAACAAAGAGAAAAAAATATATAAATTTTTGTTTTTATAAGAAGCAGTTCGCAAAAACATCTACCCTAATTTTTGAAATATACATGTAGGCCACTCGGAGTAGAAGTCGAAAATAAACAAATTTAAACGGAAGAATGTTTTCAACATGAGAATAAATGTCCTGGAAATTTGTACCAAATTTTAGGTTTCTCTAGGATTTATCTAGCTTGAAAGCTTTATGGTCTTAGTTTTGTATCTTCCTAACATGATTTCTGAACATGAATATGTTGTATGTTTTCTTCCCCAGGCATTTTCCCGTTCAATCCTCAATAAAAAAAAATCCCTCTCTACCTCGAAAATTTGGACGAGGTGGACGTTAAACAAGTACTTTTTTGTATGTGGCCTTAATATTACAGCTTTATACCAGCTCTATCATAAAAGATGAATTTCCAATGATAATCAAGAACCCATGTTACATTTATCCTTTGTAGAGGATAACCAACTTATTTTTTGCTTAGCTTAAAAACTGGCTAAGCATGATGCCATGTTAAGCGCCTCGCTCTGCAAAGCTGTTTGCCGATATTTGGAGGCCAACCTTTACGCAATGAGGTCAAGTCATGGCCTTTGTAATGTAAACAGGATATAGGCTTATATATTCAATGACACGTTGTTTGCAAATTGGTAAACAGAAGGTCTCCTCACAGCTTGAGTTTTACAGAATATTAAAGAAGCAAATTTTTGTGAGGCAAATCAAAAATTCGAAACGAAATCAATTGAAATGTAATTTAAACCTGCTACTGAATTCTCCTTGACGACCAGTGGAGTCCTAGCTCTGCCCTGTGATCTGTTGGTACTGGCTGGGGTTGACCTTTGTAGACCTTTGACCTGGGTCACATCGAGGTCACCCAGTAGGCTGACGGTCGGGACAGCATCCACTTTGATCCGAGCTGTCTCCTGGGTGTAGCCAGTGTTCCTGGGATAGGGTCAGATTTTGGGGTATTATGACTGTTATCAACAGCTGCACTGACTTGCACTCAACTCAGAAAGTTCAAACTGCATAATTATGCCGTCCAAAAAAAACAACTGTTTGTCCGCCTCGTTTGTCACAAAGTTCCTAATTTTCGCATATTGTCTCACAAAAGTGTACAGATGTTTTTTAAGAATCATTCTGCATGTTTTCAGGCCAGATTTCATTGATTCTAAGCAGATGAAAATTGCCAAAAAGTGTCACTAGTCAAATTTTCATTTTACTGTATTGTAAAACAATGATGACTGTACATTTAAATTAAACACACAGTTTCACTTTTCACATGCCAAAACCTACAAGTAATAAACTGTGCAAACTGCTCATCAACTCAAAATAAAGACCTGAAATATATAACAATGCTTATTTTGTTTTTTACCTAATTTTCGGCATGCTTGGAATTCAGAGGGCCTGACGTTTCGATCCTAGCAGGATCTTTATCTAAGCCTTAAAATGACAAGAGGACAAAAACATGTCTTATACTTGCATGTTTTTGTCCTCGTGTCATTTAGCCTTTCAGAAAGATCCTGCTTTCGGTTCATTGGGCATGTACAACGATGGTAACAAACCACAACAGAAATGTTCACAGATTTTTGTATAACTTACAGGGTATAAAGACAGTAATGGCAGAAACATGCTGTGAACAATATTTCTCTGCCTGAAATGCTGCATTTACCCAAAAAAGAGTAAAACCAAACAACAAAACATTTTTGATCTTGGCAAAAATGAGACAGCTATTCCCTCACAATTAAGCTTAACAATTGCAATGGTTCCTCAGTCTGTTCTCTACTGTATCCAATGATCAATTGAGCTGAAAAATTTCACCGGTTTGTTTTTATTCAATGACAAATCAAATCATGAGCAGCCTGCAGCTGCTCTGTCACCAACCTTTACCAATTTTGTACATTCCCTTTAAAGGTAATATCATACTTTGGTTTTTATCAAAGAAATGCTGATTCATGGGCAAAAATATAAGACAGATAAAATATCAGTCATCTGTGAAAATTTCAGTCCCATACTGTGCCCACTTTTTGAGAAAACGGTGAAAAACAGCCACAGTATTTCTTAAGTCTTTTCTCTTTTATTTTTGATCATTGTTTGACTAATTTCTGGATAAACACACCATTTCAGGCTGAAGAATTTTAATGGTATGTTTCTACCACCACCATCTTCATACCCTGTAAGTTATACGTAAATCTGTGAACATTTCCGTTTTGGTGTCTTACCAAAGTATGATACTACCTTTAAATGCCAAAAAAAATGTCTTTCTTTTTCTGGCCACATAACAATGAGTCATCAACTGTTTGTGCCTTGCATAGAGGAATGTGATGTAGAATGGAAGGAAAATAATGCACGTCTGCATGAGAGAATAATTTCTGGTACGCAACCAAAGTCTTAATCGAAACTGACAGCCGGAGACAGTGGAAGACACTGACAGGATTATGGGGTTATAATTAGCCTTGTAACTGGTACAGGAAGATCGTCCAATTAATAGTTCCTTTGAGTGGTCTCAGTGCCTACGTCAACTGATAGCTGTGGCTGTGTCTTCCAAATGATTGCTGAGAGTCTTTTGAAAGATGCACGGTCAATGTTTGTACGGATTTTAATGGGTTAGAGCAAATTGATCATTCATTTCAGCTCTGGTTTGCCAAATGGTAAAGTTGAATAGAAATTTCAAATGGAAATTGAATTGGAGTCTTACTTGGCAACAAAATGGGAAAAAATTAATTTTTATTCCTGATATGTCAACAACTGCTTAAAGGAAAATTGAAAAAATCTGTGGACAACAAGTTGTTTTGATGGGTTTTGAAATAAAGGTAATATCATAGTCATACTTTGGTAGAAATATCAAGGAAGGTACAGTAACAGCCGTTTGTGAAATTTTCAGTCCCATACGGTGCCCACTTTTTGAGAAAACAGTGAAAAAGTATTTTTAAAATCGTTTCACTGTTATTTTTGATCTTTAAAAGATCAAAATTGTTTGTAGTTGTTGGTTTTACTCTGGAAAAATAAAGCATTTCAGGCAGAAAACGTTTCATTTCATAGAGCTGCTTCAGCACCAAATTTGCTTAAGCACCATTATTTGCTTAAGCACCAAAAATCTTGGTAAATATAAACAGTATGCCAGCCAAAACTCCTTATAAATGTTATGCTCAGCAAAACAATGTCCGAATACAAGTCAAAAGAAGTAATCACATGAAAATTTGGTTGGTAATCCTGTTTGATCAAATAAGGCTGCTTAAGCAAATTAAGTGCTTAGGCAGCTCTATGAAATTGGCCTCTGGTCTTGAACTTCATTCCCCATATGGGGTGGCAATTTACTCTGTATATTTCATGCACCAAAACTTCAATTGGAATTGTCTACTACAGTACAACATTGAAGAGTTACTGACACAATGACCAGGCCGTACCATGATACTGACCAGAGGCACTAAGGCAATGACCAGGGTCACTCACTAACCAAGGAAATGACCATGGACACCAAGGAAATGACCTGGCCATGGGGCACAAAGGAAATGACCTGGGGAACCAAGGAAATGGTCAAGGACACTATGGCTGCGTTCGAGCCGTTACTCCCGGTAACACGAGTACGATGCACGCGCAATACTCTCCTGTGCAGGAGTATACTCCCCGTATCTGGAGAGTATTGCGGGCACGAATATGATGTGTGCGCATCATACTCGTGTTACCTGGGAGTAACCGCTCGAGCTAATTTTTTGTGCTAAGCAGCTCTATGAAATTGGTTCCAGGTGAGTTAGGGATATTGGATGTTTAAGTGCAGAAACAGAACTCAAGCGAAGACACTCACCTAAGATCACTCTCAACCACCGCAGGGGCGTGGCATATGACCTTAGCGGGGGAGATAACAAGGTCAGTATTGGTTACGACCTCTGACCTCTCCGGGTCAACCCGCCCTCCTGATGCATCTACATAGAGCACTGGGGAGGGGGTGAGGTTTCGGGATCGTCGCACAGAGGAAGGCTGTAGTTGGATGATACATTGAAAAAACTTTACTCAGAAGAAGCCTCTAAAAAACCTCGCCAACAAGGAGAAATCCCAGAAGTCCAAATCATTTTTTTTTTAGTAAGCTAGCATCCATTGCCTTCATTACTTTCATTATCTGTTTTAATATAACACCGTCAAGTAATTTGGAATTTTCCTCGTCATTCATCAACACAAAATTGCTTGAACCCGCCGCCATTTTACTAGCGATCATGGGTATAACACACGCCCTCTGTTGACAGATGACGTATTGAAGTCCTTTGTGTGCAATAGATCAAATTGATTGGAACCAAACATGCATGGTGAATGGAACAAATAAATGTTAACGTAATGAATACACTGAATGCTGATCTTACCCTCATTACACTATAGTGCGCTTCATTCTCGGTATCAGACAATTCCAGTAATGCAGAGGGCGTCGGCTTAGAAGGCGAAAGGGGCGGGGCAGTGTCAGATCTCCCTGGAAGATGTCCCTGTGTCGACCTGCGGGAGATAATTAATATTATATATTAATATATTGCCATGGTAATAAGTATGAATCTTTTTTCTGGATTTATCCTCACCCTCTGCACCTACCACACAAGACAAGAGCTGCTTACCACACATTACCACAGTCTCCACAGGGGGACTGGATATTAACCCTAACCCTTTGCACCTCACAATACAAGAGCTGCTTACCACACATAACCACGATCTCCACAGGGGACTGGATATTAACCCTTACCCTCTGCACCTACCACACAAGACAAGAGCTGCTTACCACACATTACCACAGTCTCCACAAGGGGACTGGATATTAACCCTAACCCTTTGCACCTCACAATACAAGAGCTGCTTACCACACATTACCACAGTCTCCACAGGGGGATTGGATACCCTTACCCTCTGCACCTACCACACAAGACAAGAGCTGCTTACCACACATTACCACAGTCTCCACAGGGGGACTGGATATTAACCCTAACCCGGCTTTGCACCTCACAATACAAGAGCTGCTTACCACACATCACCACGATCTCCACAGGGGACTGGATATTAACCCTTACCCTCTGCACCTACCACACAAGACAAGAGCTGCTTACCACAGATTACCACAGTCTCCACAGGGGGACTGGATATTAATAAAGGTAGGAGTGAGGATTATTGCAGCCAGTTTCAGGGTTATACTTACTGTCTGCTGGTCAAGTTGTCACTAGTCGGAGTATAACTGGTCATAACTCTGGCCAGAGATTGCCTTGGAGGTGTAACAGGTTCACCATCTAGCGGGTATCCACCGTGTGGAAGGGTCACAGAGAGATCACCTACAAACAATCAACAACAATCAACAAACAATCAACAAGCAAGCAACAAACAACCAACAAACAATCAACAAACAATCAACAAGCAATCAACAAACAATCAATCAACAAACAATCAACAAACAATCAACAAACAATCAATCAACAAACAATCAACAAACAATCAACAAACAATCAACAAACAATCAATAAGCAATCAACAAACAATCAACAAACAATCAACAAACAATCAACAACAATCAACAAACAATCAACAAGCAAGCAACAAACAACCAACAAACAATCAACAAACAATCAACAAGCAATCAACAAACAATCAATCAACAAACAATCAACAAACAATCAACAAACAATCAACAAGCAATCAACAAACAATCAACAAGCAAGCAACAGACAATCAACAAACAATCAACAACTAATTTCAACAAACATTCAACAACAGGTAACAAGAATTGATTTATAAGAAATCTATTTAATCATCAAATAACCCACAAGGGAAACTGACTAAATCAAATCAGTCAGTTTCCCTTGTGGTTATTTGATGATTGTATTGATTAAAAAGCCGTATCCTCTTTGAGTGATCTCCCATGTACTGTTTCTTAGGTTGCAGCATTGCTAAAGCTGCGCATATCTCAAATGATCCTTGAGATATAGCGGTATGTGAGTGGTTTCTGACTGCCAAAAGAACAAAGATGATTGACTATTCGGTTGATAGAGCACCAGTACGGTATTCCGAAGGTCACTGAGCAGAAAATGACCGACATGGGAACATTTCTTGGTTTTGGAAGTTACGTGGCTCGTACCTTTTAGGTCCTGTCCCAATGTCAGACCAAGGGTTACAATTTATCACAACTATGATAAATCTAGTTTTTATAGGGAGTTAAATTCAACATGCTAATCAGGAGTTATGGACCCTTTTTCAATCTCTGCTCCGGCTCAGGCTCCAGCTTCTGCCTTGTCATCCATCTCCTGAAAATATAGGATGTGGTTTTTCATTGAAGCTGAAGCTCTGTTTTCCTTTTCAAACCAGAGAATCTACTTCCTGACCGCAGCCAAAAGCCATTTTTTTTATACCTGTTAAATTAAAAAAATGGAGCTGGAGCCAGAGCCTAAGCCGAGGTTTGGAAAAGCACCCTAGACTGCTTTGCCTGGGCTGATGACTTCGCTTTACCTGTGTCCATGTGAGGAGCGGTTTGACTCACGTCCATTGGTGATGCATATACCGTCATTGTGTCAGGCAGAACAGGTTTGCCCACAAGACGTCCTTGGGCAAGACTGCGTCTAAGGCAAAAAAGACAAAAACATGCCTTTTAAAATGTATATTCCAGACTTAATTAATATTTAGGACAGCTTGTGACCTGGAATGATATTGTCATAGATGAGTGTGCAACAGTTTATTTCAAGTGTTGTTCTTGTAGGGCCTAAACAGCTAAAGTAAAAGAGTTGATAAATTTCTTTACAAAATAAACAGGGTTATCAATTATTAATTAGGCTAATAACTTTTAAACTGGTATTTTGTAAACCGTAAGTCTATAGTAAGACTAGGCTATATTGAGAAATAATAAATTGTGATTTTAGCATAGAAAAATGTAACGTTAGAAGAGCGTGCGTAAACCGGGCCGTACATCGCTTAGCTTAGCTAGGCAGCCTTAGGCTTAGCCTTAGCCCCATTAGCCAGTACTCAGCAGTAGCCGGCTAGGGCCAGTCTAACGTTACTCCATAGGCTACACTCTGACTGTAGCCTTGGGAGTTGGGCCTACTGGCGATTGTGGGTTGACGGGATCCCAAAACACATTGATTTTTTTGGCTCTGAACTAACTTCTACTCCTCAAAAATGATACTTTTGACTTTCAGCAAATGTTCCTGGGTCCTTAAAAGCCTAGATTGAAGAAATTTGTTAAACATTTCAGGGTTAAAATTCAATTTTCTTACGCGCTTCTTGTAAACTTTAAAACAGACCGTCTGATCGCGTGAGGCCATTTTGTCTGGTCTGGCTAGTCTAGTGCCCAGACTCAATAGATCAAGAGTCCTCAAAATGTCAGAGTGGAAACCAGACTATTCTCGTCTGCGGCCGTCCGTGCGGCGGTGAAATGTTACAATCTTGGTTACCGTTTTTACCCCATAATTTCCCTCAAAAATCAAAGCCCTGCCCTCTTTCCAAAAATTTAACCTTGGTAATATAGAGGAGAAGACCAACAAAGTATGTGTAGGTAAGTTACTTTTCAAAAAGTAGTTTCCTTTCCTTTGGCTTTATAGCTTTAACGTTAGGCCTACTTTAGGACCCGTCAACCCATATAGCCTAATCCCCCTAACTCGCCCACGCACCTCGCAAGTTCGAATCCCGCTGATGTTAACATTCTTTGTTCACCGTTCAATGTAATTTCAAGTACCGTATTTCGTTCCGTCTACTTTAAACCACTGCAACAACGTTTAACAACAAACCTCTGCTCTTGACTGTCAATATTTTGCAAAGTAGCCGGTTTGTACAAACCCCTCTTCGACGCCATCTTGAATCTCCCGCGAACAGACGAACTGTCAAGTTGGGTACTTATTTCTAATTGGACAATTCTGCAGCGAAGAAAATTAAACTCGTTTAAAAGTCTGCGGCTACTTTTAACAGAATAATAATACAACTAATACATATTTTACCTCTTTAATAATACAGAGGACCCCATGGTCGGGGACATCTAGGTATGGGGATATAAACAAATATGCCCAACACGGCATGGGGGGGATGCTTCATTATCTTAAAGGGGCAAGGGGAATGTATTAATATTATGTTAAAATGAGACGTAGACTTGTAGCGAGTTTAATTTTCTTTGCTGGTGGTCTCTCGAACGTGAATGTCCAATAAGGAATGGGTAACCAACTTCACACCGAAAATCCTGCCGTGAGAGGGCGCATCACCAAAACTTTTATTCAGTCAAGTGCTTTTATTTCTGAGAGAACAAAATAAAAACTTTCTTCTAAGTTATAATAAGGAAGGTTTAAACCGATCATGACATCCGATCAATTTAGTTTGAGTAAGTTTATCGATAATCAATACCTAGCGAGTTTGTGATTGAACCATTGAACTAAATTGATTACCCCCCCCCCAATCATGCCCCACCCCCACCAAATATATTTTATCAATTAAAAAAAAAAATTCTGTAACTTAATTGTTATTTGTAGGTTTACTTATTGTCGAAACAATTAAGTACGTTTACAAATTAAAATTGCCAAAATTAAGTTGTTCAAAAACTCCAAAGTTTGTTTGACATGAAGTGCACGTTACAAATCACCATAAGTTGAACTTCGACTACACGGTCGTAATGTGAAGTGACAGTGCCATATGCATAGGGCCTTTTCGAAACGGAGGCTCAGGCTCAGGCTTAGGCTTCGGTTCAGTCATCCATACGCTGAAAATATAGGTTGTTGTTTTTCATTAAAGCTGAAGCTCTGTTTTCCTTTTCAAACCAGAGAATCTACTTCCGAACCGCAGCCAAAAGCCTCTATTTTGATGCCCGATATCTTATAATGGATTCACGAAATGGTGCTGGAGCCTGAGCCCGAGCCTAAGCCTCCGTTTCGAAAACGCCCATAGTTTAGTTAAACGCAGTGGCTATCGTTACGGCCGCCGTAACGATAGCCACTGCGTTTAGTAAACAACTTCCAATTTCGACATTGACTTTTGTCAGAACTGTGGCCATATCCTTGAAATTTGCCACCCATCTTTAACTTTCCTACCACTTTTAAGATCAACTTCTGTTAGTCGATTCAGGAACTGAAACAAAGGGAAAGATTTCGAGTACTAGGGCGGAAACTGGAGTGGTACCTGACGAAGTGATGTCGACGTCTGTGAGTGTGACTGTGCAATGCCACAATGACTGAATGACTGATGAGCTCAGCTGGTACTGACATTGTGATCCTTCCTCCATGATGTGAGTATAAACTATACCTTCTTCCTGTCCCATTCTCAGTAAAGGCTAAATCATGTTTCCTTACTAAAATTACAAGAAATACAGGTAATGGTTTACTATTTGTATTTGGTACGATACCTATCTATAAATTTAATGATAAAAACAACTTTTTGTAAAGAAACTTAGGGGGATTGTGGGTTAACGGGTCCTAAAACTATAAAGGAAAGGAAACTACTATTTGAAAAGTAATTTACCTACATATACTTTGTTGGTCTCCTCCTTTATATTACCAAGCTTAAATTTTTGGAAAGAGGGCAGGGCTTTGATTTTTGAGGGAAATTATGGGGTAAAAACGGTAACCAAGATTGTACCATTTCACCGCCGCACGGACGGCCGCAGACGAGAATAGTCTGGTTTCCACTCTGACATTTTGAGGACTCTTGGTCTGTTGGGTCTGGGCACTAGACTACCCAGACCAGACAAAATGGCCTCACGCGATCAGACGGTCTGTTTTAAAGTTTACAAGAAGCGCGTAAGAAAATTTAATTTTAACCCTGAAATGTATAACAAATTTCTTCAATGTAGGGTTTTAAGGACCTAGGAACATTTGCTGAAAGTCAAAAGTATCATTTTTGAGGAGTAGAAGTTAGTTCAGAGCCAAGAAAATCAATGTGTTTTGGGATCCCGTAAACCCACAATCACCAAACTTAGGCCCTACTTAAAATATACGTTCTTGGTGTTCTCTTCAATATTATTAGCAAGGTTAAATTTGTGGAAAGATGGCAGTGCTTTGATTTTTTTAGGGCAATTATGGGGTAAAAACGGTAATAAAGACGCAACTTTTCACGGACGTACGGGCGGCTGCATATAATATAGTTTCTGCTCTCATCGTGTGGACTTTTGATACATATGTATGTTGTAGGTACCAGACTACTAGAATCAAAACGTGTCAGGCCTTCCTTACTCCAAGCATAATTAATATAAAAAATAAATAGGAAGTGTTTTTTACAATGTCATTCTTCATTGGCCAATTCTCAAAACATCATGCTGACTTTTTCTTTGCCAAAGGCATGTTTCTGCCGGCGTGACATAATGAAAATTGGCCAATCAGAGTAAAGTGAACATCAAAATAGCATTTGCAGGAAAAGTGCTGGCAAAATATACCCTGTCGAAGGAATTCAAAAATGTTGAGATTCTCTTTTTTAAAGGGGGGAGGGGATGTACAGTGTATGTTGTCCTGATGCTTTTGGAATGTCAACTGTAAATCCTTTCCAATTTTAGACTTACCCAAAAGATCCAATTTGACGATGAAATCATGACGTTGTACATTTGTATCGGTGCACATTCCTCTGGTTTGAGTCTGAGGTTTTTTGAGTCAAGTCTCAGTGACAGCCAGTCCTTTGGTTCCTGACAGTCTTTAATCAATTGTTTCCTGAGCGCTTTAGGGACCCATTGACCAGATGACCTAGCCTGTGAAGTCAACAAGTAAGGCCCCCGGGCAGTCGGTTAAAGGGATTGTCTGTTCTTTGGACTTCGCCTCTCGGGTTGCATGTTGCCAGCTCCTCAATATGGAAAGATCGAGAAAAACTTGTTTTGCATATGTGTCTTTAAATGCATAAATTTACTAGATTCTCGCACAATTCTATTTTGAGCATTAAATTTGAACACTATCAAGTATAAGTTGAGTACAGCTAAGAATATCTATTTTTTTGTACTTGTGTTCAGGAGGTTGCCGGTTCAAATCCCGCTATATAGTCAATTTTTCTTTGTTCACCTTTCAATGACTTTAAAATTCAGTCAGTAGTTTCCCTTGTGGTAATTGGATGATTTAATTAAAAATGTTTTAGTGATCCCCCATGTTCTGTTCTCAGGTTGCAGCATTGATACGAGTATCGATAAAATGATCCCTGGGATATAGCGGTATGTGTTCTTTTTCATGGCTTCTGACTGCCAAAGGAACAAAGATAATTGACTATTGGGGACATCACCAAGTTAAGCCCTGTGACAGTAGCACTAGCACCTGGGGTCAATTTCACAAAGCCCTAAGATCGAACGTAACTCAAGTTACGAAGGATAACCCATCGTATCCTATCAGTCCTACGATTGATTGTAAGTTACGATGAGTTTGGTGAAATTGACGCCTGATCATGTTTCATTCAACCAGAGAATTAAACATGATGATCCGTTTGAGGATATGCATGTAGTCATGTGTACAGTACAAGCCCCTTTAACTTTGGTTTATGGTTCCTGTGTATAAAGTATTATATATGGGATGGTACATATGGATAGCAGTGACTCCAGCCAGCTTCGAAGGACTTCCTGTTTGTTCAAGATAGGTATTATACAGACAGTACATACCCCTGCATACTGAAACTCGGTCCAGTTCTAGTCCGCGATACGTAGAAAGCAGTTACAAGAACGGTTTTGTCAGTTGCTTGCCATGCTTAGCCTAAACCTACATTGTATGTGAACGTATACAAACCATGTGATGTGCTTTCATATCTGTATTTGCCATATCTGAGGAACAAGTGTGGAATATAATAGGGAAAATGTGATTGTTCCTTTATCACAAAACGTGTATCATCAATCTTCCTGGATTTAATACTGTGGTTGGTACAAGATTTTTGGATCTGGTACATGTAGCTTCAAAACTGGTTAAAGGATATGACTGTCCAAGCAATATCATGTAAGTGAAATTTCCGTGGGAATGTTTTAATAATCATTTTGTTCAGACAAAGTGTTGTGGATCAGTTTGCTGACACAACATGTAAGAATTGTTTGTACTTTTGTATTTTTTATTTCGTTCACGCTTGTCGTAAGGTCTCAACATTTCGACTAGCCCTCTCTAGTCCTCATTAGGCAGGCTAGTCAAACTGTTGAGACCTTACGAGAAGTGCGAACGGAATAGAAGTGCGAAAACACGAACGATTCTTACATGGTGTTTCCACAAACCAATCCACATACCAATTGTCACCATGCAAAACCTCAAATCTTTCTAGACAAAGTGTTTTTAATGATAAATGTACTTACAGAAGTCTTCACGATTTACATTTCCTCCAACTCAGGTATAACTTATATGGTTATGGTAGAAACATACAGTTAACATTTTTCTACATGTAGCTGAATTGCTGTTTTTATCCAGAAAAGTGTAAAACCAAAGACCGAAAAGAATAGATTTGAAAATACCATGATGAAGAGTTTTTCACAGTTTTCTCAAAAAAATGGGCACTGTATGGGACTGGTAATTACAAAGATGACTGTTACTGTATCTTTCTTGATAGCTTTACCCATGAATCTGTATGTCTTTGACCAAAAACAAAGTACTTGTATGAAGTTACCTAAACAACAACACAGTGCTCACTGCTCAGTTATTCAAAAAGGAAACAAAATGAAGGACACTTCTGGCAATGTACAATCACCCAATTAATGTCAATAAATTTAAACCCACTGTGACTAATGATTACATGTAGCTACTAGCTACATATATATATGTATCTTTAATTAATATATAGGCCTCTAGAGTTTTATGAGTTTGCCATGCAACTTAATACGTATTCACTGTTGAGTGTTCACTTATTACACACTTGTAATGTACCTCATAATGTTTACTATGTAGATCTATAATACACAATACAATGCACACTCATGAAAGGCATTTTATATTGCTTTATATGGCGTACCAGTTCGTACTTGTACCTTGCACATTGCTGAGTCAATTGTTGTCCTAGCGTTGAACTTTCATGGATGGGTAACTCACTAACAATGAATGTCCCCTATGTGTGACAATTGGCTAGAACGGTACATTAATTCGCAGTCTGGATATATTTTGTCTGCAGTAGTATAAATGCCAAGATTTCCTGGTTATAGCCCGTGGGCAGGTTGGCGGGATACCTCGCAAGCACTGGGGTTTTTTGTAAGTGAGCAATCGTCCGCCATGTTCTCGGAATATCAAACGCTCTCGGAGCTGCTCACATTGTAAGCAAGTTTCTGTTTTGATTTTGCAGACTGGCGGCTTTATGTGACTTTATAATATGTTTAGGAGACAGCCTTATAGTATTTCATGTAAGTACGTACTTGTATTTTAATTTCTAAAGAAGGAAAATGAAACAAGAAATTTAGACGGGCAAAGTGTGCATTACACAAGTATGTAATGAAGGCAGCTCAACTTTTGTTCCTTAGGGCCACGTCATACGAGGCAATTTTTTACAGGCAACTTGGAGGCAGCCAAGCGCACCACATACAAAATGAAAGTTGCAATGTTCCAGTAGTAGCACAACTATATTTATCGGGCAGTTTTTCACTAACCTCAAGAAAATTTTCATTTGAAGATGAATGTTATTTCTTCTTGGAGATTGCCTGGAACTGATTGCCTGTACATTGCCTCGTGTGACATGGGCCTTAAACCTTGGAGACATTCTACTGATTGTGGTAACTTCTGTAACTTAAGTACTGGAACTCTTTAATTCAAATTTTTGGTTGGCCATTTGTTTAAATAGCAGTTTTGAAACTCCTGAATTTAACATTGTAAGCAGTTCTTAGACAAGCAGTTTGTTCCTTGTTGGTGCTTCAAGAATTTTCACTTTGTTGAGAGCACTTCTGTGGGTGGGAGAAACTGGAACTTTAAAAAGGAGGTTCCTCTGTAATGGCCATGGTTACCAAGGTAACAACCATGGTTACCAAGGTATTGACCATTATTACTAAGGCAACAACTAGGGATACCAAAGCAATGACCATGATAACCATTTATGGCAAAGACCTGGGGCCAGTTTCATAGAGCTGCTTAGCACAACAATTCGCTAAGCATGACATTTCTCTCTTAGTAAAAAAGGATTAACAACCACATTTCCGTGTGTTGTGTATCACTTGCAATTGTTCTTTGGCTGTTGTTTGCTGACCATGAATATTAAATGGAATTTTCAATGGTGGTTTGTTTTATTGGGCAAGCTATTTTTGTGCTAAGCAATTTTTTTGTGCTAAGCAGCTCCATGAAATTGGCCCCATGGTTACAAGGCAGCAACTTTAATTCTCTAAATGGGCATTTCCATGCTTTTGGGACATTTTGTCACGTAAGTTACAGTACCTCTTTTTTGCATATTTGCATGCATTTCAAGGAACCATAAATGGTATACTTGCTGATTCCAATAAAACATTTTTAAATTGGAGTTTTTCAACAATAATTGATCATTTTATGCAAAGTTCATGAACTGAATAATGCAGTGAGTCGAATAAAGGGAAGCTTCACACATGTACTTTGGATTTAATGATAAATTCTTGTATTGTTCATTCATGCGGCAATGACATCAATGTCATGCCTTTGTTCCTTTGAGGAAGTGCGATCAAAATGTAAACATAACCCGTTAAACATTTCCTGAGAATAATATTAATGGAAAGCATTGTCTCTGGCAAAACAAAAATTGTCACTGGTTTGTCTCAATTAGGCCAAGTAAAAAAAAAATAATATGTTTCTCGTCCCGCCCGCCTCGTTTTTTGAGGCAGCCTTGATTTTTTTTTTTTCAAAAAATGAGGATTTTTTTTGGTTGAAAACTTCATTTTTAACATTGATAAATCCCGAAATCCCATTGTGAAAAGAATATTTTCAACGTTGTAGCTTTCGTCATAGACTCTTCTTTTGTAGCGTACCATCTGATATTTTACAAAATATCATTGTCTGCATTGAATTTTATATGCTTAGAGGTGCTAACACTTGATGCTTATTAAAACATATAAGTTAATTTCTTGTGTGAATTACAATGTCTCCAAAGTTTTGCGTGATTGGAAAAACACACGGGATTAACAAAAATCTCAGATGGCGGCCATTTTGAAAAATAAAAAATAAAAAGCCCCTCTTTTTCATTTTTTTGAAAAACCAGGACGAGAAACATATTTTTTTTTTACTTGGCCTTATGGTTTGAGAGAGGCTGTTGAAATTATTTACATGTAGATTATAAATTGGGAATGAAAGTACAAACCAGCAGATGTGCAGTCAAAGTAGCATTGGTTTGGTTGTCAAGAAGATTCCCTCTGCTTTAAGGTATAATACATGATTGGTAAAGGACACATATCAGCACTCACACTTTGTCTAATCCAACATGTAGGCCTACATGAAATGATAAACCTGTGAAAATTTGAGCTCAATCAGACATCTGAGTCACGAGAAAATAGCGAAAAACCAACTCAATTTTTCTTATAAAATGTAAAGAATGGTTTTGATCTTACCCCGAGATCAAAACTTGTTCTGGTCTTTGTTTCACTAATTTCTGGATACATGTAGCTGGAAATATTACCCATCACCCCAAGCCTAGAAATAAACGGAGGCCACAGAGGCAATGGCCTTCGTTGCCCTGGTTCTTGGCCTTGGTGCCCTTTCAAATATTTCCATAGACATAATTTTATGATTTTCCAAATGAAGTACCCCTTGCAGAGAAAAATTGGCCTTGCCCTCACCGAACCTTATTTCCAGCCCTGAATATCTTAATATCCTGAAAGTTATACGTAAATCTGTGAACATTTCTGTCTGGGTATGTTACATGTACCATTCCTGTACTGTACTTTGAATTATGCAAATGTAGGTCTTTAATTTAATTTTTTTTTCTATTTATGACCAGGAAAATATGATAGCTATTGATAGAAGATTTGCGTTCTATTTTAGAGGGAAATGAACTTGGGTTGAACTTGAGCAAAAGCAGCTGACTTCCCGTTTCAAAAAATAGATATTACGCCGAGTGTGTTATAGCATAGTTTCACGTGATTCTAAGTCATAGTCTTGTATCTGGCTCAAAGATGCCTAGGGTCATGGGATAGATTATTTCCAGTGGAAGGCGACCTCCGTTCGTTCAGGATGAAACCCCTGATACAAATTATCTATTGCGGGTTTTGTATCTGGTTAATTTTAGGCCATAGCCACCAAAATGCTTAATTGAATTATCCTATCTGTAGTTTTGAGCGGTCACCTATTTTCGTCTGAGCAATTAATGCAAGTTGATTTAGTGTATCGATTGAAATATTTCCTTTCCATATTTGGCAAATTGATGTTGCCCGCCAAAGCAAATTTACGGTGAAAGTGAAAATCAGAACTGCTGTTTCGTTTTGATGTCATTTAGCCAAGTCCAGGAATTATTAAGAATTAGGCCTTGAGTAGTTTTATCGTTGTTTAGAGGTGCACTGACTAAAACTGGTATGGTTTTCTGTATTGTTTGTCAGCAGAACTGTGAGGTAGTGCACTTGTGACGGTGGAAACTGCTTTCGATGATCCCGTGATTGGTCTAGCTTCTGCGCCTCAAACCATCCTTAAGTCTGCTATTGGAATCTTACCACGGCACCAGTCTCTTAGGTGGGAGGGGCTAGGAGTGCCAGCCATGTGGTTGGGGGGGTCATTGCCAAGCATGGATGAGGACAACAATTACATGCTTAGTTTGTCTCAGCATCAACTTGAAAACATCAGTAAGTAGCCCCCAAAACAGCAACTTATCAAGCTTCAATCAAGCTAAATCTTAAGGCTTTAGTCTGGAGAATTTAGGTTTTGATGTTTACAAACAATCAAAGAATTCAGTGTACCAGATATTCAAATTCAACTCGCTAAAGGCTAATTGCAAAGATTTCTGGGCTTGAACCTTCATTTTTATGCTAGGAAAATCTTGTCTACTGAAATTCGTTAATATTTCTCTGTTCTTGTCATTTTACAGGTGTGTCGGATATCTTAAAGAAGGACTACGAGCACAATGGCTTCTTGTACAAAAGGGCACAAGAGAAGATAACTGACCCTCTGACGGAATACATTGGTGCGACGTTGCTGACCAAGTGGCAACTTCGTTACGTCATCTTGTACCATGAATACGTGCTGTACTTCAAGAATGAAAGGTGTACCAAGCCAAAGGGAGTCTTCTCACTCCGTGGTTACAACAGGTGAGCGGCCATCTTGTTTGTTTGTTTGTTTGTTTGTTTTGGTTCTTTATCCATTTTAAAGCGTCATGGTAGTTTTAGTTTCATATGGCATCTAGATGGATCTTGTACTTGAGTAGCTGATTCTCTTGTAGGGAGAACAGTGTGGAATAAAAGAAGGTAGGTTTGCGGTGACACCATGTAATCTTGAACTGTGAGAGTGTGTGGTTCTGAGAAGAACCGTTGGTATTATCTGGAGGTTCCGAACAGTGTGCTCTGTTCGTCCTCAGGAGAGTGACTAGAGTAATACCAACGGTTCTTCTCAGAACCACACACTCTCACAGAAGAGATTACATGGTGTCACCGCAAACCTACCTTCTTTTAGTACTTCCACCATGCATAGCTTCAAGTCTTATTTAGTGTGGAATAAGTCCATCAAAAACCAGGCCACGTCTGACATTTTGATCCAAGCAGGATCTTTCTCAAAGGCTAAAAGAAATATCCTGCTAGGATCGAAACGTCAGGCCATCCTAACTCCAAGCATTTGATATATTTCAGGTCATTAGTTTGGTTGTGAGCACTAGCTTGCAGCATTTCAAAATCTCAGTCCAATAAGTCTTAACTTTCCTAAAATCATTGCCACTTTGTTGTTGATAATACTGGAAAAGATGCAAAATGGTTTGAACAAATCTACCTCAAAAGTGGGTTCATTTTGTATTGTGTTTATATATGTTGTTGAATGGTGAATGTATCTGATTCCTTGTGGAGACCGAGCACAATAGGTTGAATATGTCCCCACAGGGAAATTCTAAAGGTGTTTAGGTCTCCACAAGGTTTTCATGAAACTGATGTTTGGAATGAACTCAAAAAGGAGGAATTTCCAAGGTATACTTATTTGTCACAAAGAGAGAAGTATATAAGGGACGTTTGCTAGAAATTTCAACCCAGGAAAGTGATTCTGGTTCTAATGGGAGCGATTTCAATTCTGCTCTTCGGACAGTGTTATTAGTACACGAGAACAAAGTCATGTCTCCACAAAGATACACATTCCGGTATACGTGTGTACGTAACTTGTTTATCACAGTCCTTCAACGTGTTTGCCAACTTCGCAGCGACATGTCTGAGTCATAATCCTGCCTAAGGCTGAGGCATGTCCCTCAACATGGATCACTCGACGTAATTGATCAATTCAGACTACATGTATCACTGTGTACATTGCATGATGACATGTGGGTGTGCATGTACACTAGCAGCAAGTGTAAGCAATGTAAGTAGCTTTAGTTTGTCGGGTCGTGTGGCAAGGATGCACCTAACCTCCTTAAACTAATTGAATATTTCCCCATTGTTCCACAATCACCTACTGTTCCTTGTTTAAAGGTACTATCATACTTTGGTAGCATACCGAAACAGAAATTTCCACAGATTTACCTATAACTTACAGTGTGTAAAGATGGTGATGGTAGAAACATACTGTTAAAATTGTTCTACCCGAAATGCTGTATTTATCCAGAAAAGAGTAAAACCAATGACCAAAAACAATTTTGATATTTGTAAGATCAAACATAACGGTGAAAGATTTCAAAAATAATGACGTTTTTCACTGTTTTCTAAAAAAAGTGGGCACCGTATGGGACTGGGAATTTCACAGATGACTGTTTCTGTATCTTCCTTGATATTTTTACACATTGAATCTGCATTTCTTTAACAAAAACCAAAGTATGATAGTACCTTTAAGTTCCTTTAACTAATTGAATATTTCCCCATTGTTCCACAATCACCTGGTCTTCCTTGTTTAAAGGTACTGCAACTTCATAGTTTGTTTTGTTTTTGCCAAAGAAATGCAGATTCATGGCCAAAAATATCAAGAAAGATACAATAACAGTCATCTGTGAAATTTCCAGTCCCATAGAGCTTACGGTGCCCACATTTTTAGAAAAACAGTGAAAAGCGCTCGCGGTATTTTCAAATCTTCTTACAAGACTGAGTTTCGTTCTCACCTCGAGATCAAAATTGTTTTTGGTAATTGGTTGTACTCTTTTCTGGATAAATACAGCATTTCAGACAGAAACAATTTGAATGTTATGTTTCTACCAGCACCATCTTTATACCCTGTAAGTTATAGGTAAATCTGTGACGATTTCTGTTTTGGTATGTTACCAAAGTATGATACTGCCTTTAACTCTGCAAAAAGGAAAATTCATAACCAGGCTGAAGGGAAAATACTGGATGAGGAGTATATAGTCTCAAAGTTTGTTTTGACAGATTTCTGATTTTGGCTCCCATGGGTATTGTCATATTATAGAGGTTTGCCCTTAGAGTACCAGTATCATTGGTATCAGGGGGATACAGTGTGTTCCTGTAGGTAAATTGGGTTACGATCAGACAAAGCAACTTGGCCAGGCTGGGGAGTGAGTATTAGCCTCAGGCTGTGTGTCAAATCTCTGGCTGCGGCTGCAAATTACACTCGCCTCTATGGCAGCCACTAGCCAGTGATACATGTAAGTGCAGCCGTTTCCATAGACTTGTGTGTTATTTGGGGTAGCAGCCAAAGAATTTGGACTTAGTGTCTAGCCGACCAGTGACTATTGCTGGTTGAATTTTAAAGGAAGTATTTGTTGCCGGCAACTTCATTCTGATTGGCCAATTTTTGATACGTCATGCTGGCCTTCTTTCTCTGTTATTTTGCCAGAGGTACAAACATGTCTGTTCCTGTCGGCATGACGTAATGAAAATTGGCCAATCAGAGTAAGGGAACGCCAAAAACGCCTTTGAAGGAAGAACGCCAATGCCAGCATAATATACCCTGCCGATTTCAGAAGTGCATGTCTACTATGGCTGGTTTGGTGCATTGCTAAGCTTTGCCATCCAATAATAATCAGGATTATTTAGGTCCTTTTTATGTGTTTGGACATAATATTCGTGATTATTAGTGTGATTCTAATTGTAATTTGTACACTACTAATAAAGCATCTTTTTGTAAACAGTCGTGATTATTTGCTGTGCGAAGTGTGTGTGGGAACAGTGCTCGAAAAAAAACCTGTTTTTTATGTATCCCATCATGCAAGGCATCCATATGCAAGACCTTTATAATTGGTTGGCGAAGATCTTTTAGGCTAATCTTGATTGTTGTCTGCTAACACACTGTCATTTTCAGTCTGCCGAAAGTTCTTGCTTAGCGTAGCGAGAAAGAAAACTGTCCCATGAAATATGCTAAGGTAAGCAGAAAAAGTCTGCTATTGTAAGCGAAGAATTGTTGCTTACAGCAACGGGGGCCATGAAATTGGGCCCTGGGGTTGATTTCACCGCACTCTTCGTAACTTACTATAAATCGTAGAACTTTTGATGCATTGCAGCTCTACGTGGGATAGGCCCCCTACGATGGCTTATCCTTCGTAACTCGAGTTATGATCAATTGCAGGGCTTCGTGAAATCAACCCCAGGTCTAACATAGATGTCCAAGAAATGTGTCACAGTGAGATCCAGTGTTAGACTCTACCAGATTGCGGAAGGTTTGACTTTGAAGTGACTTTAAGGTTTAGGGTTAATAAGTAAGGCTAATGATGATGAAAACATTCTCGACCACGCCCAAGACTTGAGGGCATGGCTTAAGGATAATATAATAGACAGGTTGGTGGGAATAGAGAGCTTAGCGTGTTAGTTGTCCGCAGCCTTCGACCGAGTATTGTAGACAGGCAGTCCTGGAAAATTAACGAAGCCAGATGTGCTTTCCTGTCTCTGTTTAAACCGTTGCGGCTCGCCTCTTTGTGAAAACACCGAGCATCTAATTTCCGTGGACTAGGTCCATTAATTCTAGCTCAGGTTTACGCCAGCAATCTTTCAATGCTTATTGGCAATAAGGCAATCCCATATGTTGCCTGCATGAAATTCCTGCCCTACCTTGCTTTTTGTTTTTTTTACGCATATCTGGTGCCTTGTGGAGACCGAGCACAATAGGTTGAATATGTCTCCACAGGGAAATTCTAAAGGTTTATAGGTCTCCACAAGGTTTTCACTAAACTGATATTTTGGAATCAACTCAAAAAGGAGGAATTTCCAAAGTATACATTTATCCATATGAAGGAAGGGTTATTCATAGTGGTAGATACAGATCAGGAAAAAAAGGTGATCAAAGTCACCCACAAAGAAGAGTATTTTATATAAGGGACATTGGCTAGAAATGTCAACCCAGGGAAGCGATTCTGCTTCAAATGGGAGCGATTTCAATTCTGCTCTTTGGAGAGTGTTCATTTAGTACACGAGAACAAAGTCCATGTCTCAACAAGGATACACATTCCGGTATGTACATAATGTATGTGTCACCGTGGACCATTGTGAAGGTTTGGGTGCGGCAATGACAAAGTGGAATTCCCTCGACAACAGGAAGGGTTAATTGTAAACCTGAAGTTGAACCCGAGCGGTTGTCTGACCTGTATTTATCGGAGTAGGAAACTTTCAACGTAGCATCATTACCCTAGGGAGGAGTCCCCCTCCCTCCAATTTCCCCCTCCCCCCAATTTCCCCCTCCCCTTCTGTTCTATGGCCTGATTTGATGTGGTTGTACATGTATGAGATGGCTGTAAGCTTTATGATGAAGGATTCCATTAATTAAAGTCGTGTTTATTTAATCTCCGGTATTGGAAATGAATTGATTTCAGTATATTAGTTCTTCAAAATTCACACCCAAGTTTGTCTAGTCTACACAATAGCACCCCGCACTTGCGCTAAAAATAGCACATCGGATCTCAGGCAAATTCCATTGCAACCATGTGTGCGTGCATGCATGGTGTTCACTACGTGCGTGAATGTTTGTCTGACATCCGGGGACTCGTGTGACGTCATTAGTGTGGAGCGCTATTTGTGCGAAATTAGAACATTGTTGCCCATGGACTGTTTCAAGTCTCAATATGAATGACCACTCCTCTTATCCTTTGTTAAAAGTATAGACCTATTACATGATTGGTAAAGGTCACAGAGCAGCACTCGCACTTTGTCTGATCAAACATGTACATATTGAAAAATAAACCTGTGAAAATTTGAGCTCAATCGGACATCGGAGTCACGAGAAAATAGCGAAAACCCGACTCAAATTTTCTTATAAAACATAAAGAATGTTTTTGATCTCGCCGAGACCTAAATTATTTGTTTGGCACTTTTCTAAACAAATTTTACATGTAGCATTTCAGGCAGAAATATTTTAGCAGGGTGTTTCCATCATATATATCTTTCTACTGTATAAGTTATAGGTAAATCTGTGAACATTACTGTTTTGGTTTCTTATCAGTCCTGTACTTTTCTTTAATATCAACCACAGTTTTGAAAAAAGAAATGACCACAATCTTGTCACTAGTCAGCCAATAAGTGGATTCAAAACTACTCCAGTATACTGTGAAACACCACTATAATGAACACTACTATACCGAACATTTGGCAATACCGAACATTATACTTGGTTCCTAATTTGCGTTTACAAAACATAACGAACATTGTTAGTTAAAAACCACTATAACGAACGACCACTTTAAAGTTTAATTAGCGGACAATTTCTGTGGTCCCTGCCATGTTTGTTTTCAATAGCGGCGTTCCACTTTAGTGTGACCTAGAACTTTTCATCATGTGTTTAAAATTTGCGTACTTGTAATTTCAAGGGAATGGAACTTTGAATAAATTTGCCACCAGAGTTTTTGCCACTTTTTTGTGATTTTCTTTCGTTTTATTCCTGTGCAGAGTTGTTCGGGCGGAGGATATGACTTCAGCGAAGCAGGAATGGGCTTTCAAAATAATCGGATTGCGGTCTGACGATCGGACGTGGTACTTCGGCGCCGCTTCAGAACGAGAAATGAGGGTAAGGTCAAGATGATGTCTCTTTTGAGTGGGTTAATTACACCAAAATTGGCACCAGAAATGCCGTTTTATCTATTAAAAAATGCTGGAACAAAATATTGTCCCGAAATCTGATGTTGTGCAAAATTGTCTACATTCATGGGTATATTTCTTGGACTTTGGCCAAGTTGTGCCAGCGAGGCCCATGTAAAGTCAATAATATACTGATTTCATTGATCCCGAGATAATAATAAAAAATGTGTATGTATGACATATGCAGGGCAATGGGTAATTTGTGAATTAGCGGTAAATTCTATGAACTTAATACATACAGTACTTCCTTGTTGCGCAATCGCTGGTTGGAATTCCCAAAGTTCCGTAACAGAAATGCTATGCTGTCCTTGATAAATCAGGGGCAGATCCAGGGGGGCGTGGGGGTTGCAAACACCCCCTTTTTCTTCCTGCAAAAAAAAAAAGAAAGAAAAGAAAACAGAAGGGAAAGACTAAAAAGAAAGAAAGAGGGGAACAAAAACAATATATAGGGAGGGAGAAGGAAAAGACGGGGAGACAAAATTACTGAGCTAGCTTTGATCGCCCCGAAATGCATCTGTCTCTATTGAATAGCGCATTTTATTTTAACGCCCCCCCTTTTAGAAAAACCTGGATCTGCTCCTGTAGCCGATTTCACGAAACTTAAAATGTTGTGTACGCAAAATTTTGTTTCGTAACTTACGCAACATTTTCCTGCCTTGGTTGCACAAGTTATGGCGGTTACGTTGCATAAGTTGCGCAACATTTCGTGATTTCACGAAACTTAAAATGTTGTGTACGCAAAATTTTGTTTCGTAACTTACGCAACATTTTCCTGCCTTGGTTGCACAAGTTATGGCGGTTACGTTGCATAAGTTGCGCAACATTTCGTGAAATCGGCTGCTGATCATACTAAATATGATTTGTTCACATGTTGCTTGACGGATAAATTTGGTCAAACTTGTGTACTTTTCTCTGTGTGGAAAGATTTTAGGGTGAACATTTCTGCCAGTTTTATAATAATTTGATGATGTTTTCAGGTTGTACAAAATGTCACTTTCACTTGCTTGTAGTATCTAGACCTTTCTTTTGTTTACAAACAATCGCTGGTGGTTGGCACAGGCGGCCAAATGTTACAAAATATTTTATTTTCTTGACAGAATATATGACTAAATTCAACATTTTAGCAAACTTTCCATATGTACAAAATATGTGTACATACCACCATTGTTTGTGTTGTGTTCATTGCAGTCAGCAAAATCTTTGTACCTTTATGAAACGTTGTGTGCAATTTATGGTAATTATGGTTTAGCTTGGCTTTGATGGCTCGCCATAGTTTCCGCCATCTTGGTTGGCAAAAACTCTGACTGTGATGTTGCAAAAGAAAGGTCTATAAGAGGACATACTGTGAATAAGATGGTTGAGTGTTGAATTAATCTGCTAATTCTAATTAGCAGTGCGCTTTGTTTGACTAATTACGTTCTTAATTAGGGGCCACCACCAGCAAGGCTGTTGTCTTGCTTATTTATTATTCATCTTTAAGCATAACTGATATGTTCCTGGAACATTGTGACATTATGTTTTGAGGAAGACTGAAACAAATATCTGGGGCGTGTTTTGGCGGACGTGACCAGTAAAGTGTTTCTGACGTCACTCTTGATGAACAGAAACATAGTTGGGGGTGGGCGCCAAAACACTTCTGTAAAATGTAAACAAAAATGGCGGCGGGACATGGCGGAAGGAATCTGACCTGTGGGTAGCTGACCTTTCCGCCATGTTGGACCGACCATAAACCAATCCCTTCCCTCGGTTTTCGTTCGGTTCAACCAATGACATCATTGAAGCAGAACCGAAGTCGCCAAAAAGCCGAACCAATAACCAACACAGAAACATGTTCCCTGTCCGGGCCCCCAAAATGTGCACCAGGGGATACCAAGCCTGTACCATTCTTTGTCGTTCGAGGCCTTTTTTTGGAGGAGAATATTCACGCTATCCGTTTCAGGTCAGATTCACAGAAATTAGATCAGTGTGATTTTCACTGCAGTGCTGGATCTTACATTGTATCTTTCTTTTGCTCATTTCTGTTCCAGTTATGGATGGCGTACTTTAAAGTAACGATGGAGAAAGCTATACACGGCAAAGCAAGAGACAAGTAAGTCACTTATCTTTGTTCGTTTGGCAGTTCGGGGGTCGCTGGTTCGAATCCTGCTCCAGTCAGTTTTTGTTTGTTCACTTTTCAATGACTTTAAATTAATCCAGTCAGTTTCCCTTGTTGTTAGTTAACAAAAAAGAGTAATATTGATAGAAAGTATGAATTATTCCCATTCATTTCCATTGAAATAGCTAAAGCTGTCTCATTTTCGCTTTTGGAAAATCCAGTATGCGGGATGATAAAAAAAAATCTGCACAAATACCCGGAGAAAAGTTTGTAAGTCGCAAGTATGGTCGCAATAACTGTGTGTGATTTGCTATATGGGACTTTTTTTTCTTTTTCCAATTTCAGGTCGCTACGAATTTTGAAAGACCTTCAGTACAATGAGAGGAAGTTTGTCAACAACGAGGGCGACATTCCCCGGAGTCCAAGCGCTTCCAATTTTGAGCCCGGTATCTATGAAGATATTGAGGAAGAAGTGGACTACCTCCCTCCGAAGGCCAACCTATCAGTGCACAGACAGATGCAAAGTAAGCATTGCTGACCGGGGTGCAAGTTCATTATAGCTACTCAGTGATATTTGCGCCGGGAACCAGCCGCAGGCAATGGTGTTTGCGAACAAGATTTTGGCTGGTAACCTGTTCCTGCAAGCCAAATCATTCTGGGGCCAATTTCATGGAGCTGCTAAGCACACAAATTTGCTTAGCACAAAAATGTCTTCCTCAATAAAACAAAGCATCATAACAAATTCTATTTGATATTCATGGTCAGCAAACAACAGCCAAAGAACAATCCTTCGTGATACAAAACACTTCGAAATTTGGCTTTTATTTCTGTTTTTATTGAGACAGAAATGTCATGCTTAGCAAATTTTTGCGCTAAGCAGGGCCGTGAAATTGGCCCCTGGTCTTTTGTAAACTATTTATAGTTTGGAGGAAAAACCCCCGAGTAATATTCTGGGTAAAACCCATCACAGAATCAGCTAGTAGGGAGTAGGGACTGAAAACTCAATCCACTTGTGGACCGAGCCGGACTTGAACCCGGTCCGCCAGAGTTGAAAGGCGAGGAAAGAACTGCTATACGCTAACCTGACTCCCCTGACAAGTAATTCTTGTTTTTCAATTTCTGTTTTAAATTATCTTGTTGGTATTGAATAACAAAACAAATTTTGTTTTTCATTTCAGTGGAGTTGCCAAGACCCCCTGCACAGGCGTCTGTACTAAGAGGCCCACTTCCAGCCATTCCACCAAGACAGGAACCGATCCGTCGAGGTAAATTGTGGTCAATTGTTACTCATAACCCTACCCCTGTCACTAAGGAAACAAGCCCAGTGAAAAGGGATAGACAAATGACATGTTCTACCAAGGTTAATAGGTTGCTGTTAAAGGTACTATCATACTTTGGTAGCATACCAAAAACAGAAATCTTCACATATTTACCTATAACTTACAGGGTATAAAGATGGTGATGGCAGAAACATACCGTTAAAATTTTTTCTACCTAAAAATGCTGTATTTGTCCAAAAAGGAGTACAACCAAAGACCAAAAACCAGTTTTGATCTCAGGGTGAGATCAAAACTCCTGTGAATAGATTTGAAAAAAACGTTTTTCACTGTTTTTTTTTTTTCAAAAAGTGGGCACCATATTGGACTGGGAATTTCACAGATGACTGTTACTGTATCTTTCTTGATATTTTTGCCCATGAATCTGTATTTCTTTGACAAAAACCAAAGTATGATATTACCTTTAAGTCCTTTCATCTAGTGTGTGGATAGCATTGACTGAGAGTACTGTAGTTGTAACTGATATTAATGCAGAACATCATAGGAAGTGTCAGTACACGTATTATGTATGAGGTACATCCTTCCTTCTGGGATGTTCTGATAAAATTATCAGGAATTTAGGATTTTATTCATTTATTTATTTTGTGTTCTTTAAAAAGTATAATACATGATTGGTAGGTCACAGAACAGCACTCACACTTTGTCTGATCCAACATGTACATCAAATAATAAACCTGTGAAAATTTGAGCTCAATGGGACATCTGAGTCACAATATCGAAAAAACGACTCAATTTTTCTTATAAAACATAAAGAATGGTTTTGATCTTAACCCGAGATCAAAACTGTTTTCGGTCTTTGTTTTACTAAATTCTGGATAGATACATTATTTCAGGTGGAAATATTTTAATAGTATGTTTCTACCAGCACCATCTTCAATTCTTCATACCCTTTAAATTATATGTAAATCTGTGAACATTTGTGTTTGGGTATGTTACCAATCCTGTACTGTGCCTTTAATAGGGAAGTCTCATCAGTATAATCAAGTACTGTTTTCCCTTTAACATAAAAATGTAAACATACATGAAACATAAGTATGAACATTCAAAAGAACAAAAATACAGACCTGTCCAAAAAGTGTTATAACCCTTTTTTCTGCAAAATATTGACCATTCCATAGGGTCGTGCACAAACTGAACTTACCTAGTATGTCTAAACATCCTCCAAACCAATGAACTTGAAATTAGCGCATGCTCTGTCTATCATTAATTGGACATAACTTCACACCTTTTGTAAGTCATCACTTCCTTCAGATGTAATGCTATGCTATGCCAGGATCAGTTGCCAATTTCACTGCCCTGCTTAGCGCAAAAATTTGCTAACCATGAAATTTGGATTAACAACCAAATTTCCATGTGTTGTGTACCACTTGTTCTTATTCGCTGACCATGAATATCAAATGAAATTTGTAATGGTAGTTTGTTTTATTGAGCAAGACATTTTGTGCTAAGCAAATTTTTGTGTGCTTAACAGCTCCATGAAATTGGCATGTTGTTCATCATAGGACTCCAATCTTATAAGAAGGGTCTGTTTTGTATGATATGCAATGGATATCCAATGGTTACTAACGGTAACCCCCCACCCCCCTCCCCCATCCCACCCCTCTTGACACACGTAAACATGCCCCATTCAACCATTGACCTCACAGGTTTAGGCTCGCGGACTCAGTCTGACCCCACTCCCCCACCCCAGAAGCGAGATCGTACCATCAGTTTCGTCAGTACCCCTAAAGTTCGCCACCGAAGCAGTGCCCCTACCTCCCCTGGCAGCCGACCCAAATTCCCCGAGCCGTCATTTATGATGAAACTCCAGCGTGAGTGTCGATCGATTTTAGCATGGCTCGATTCCCTTGCTTGTAACTTCCAATGTCTAGAATCAGCAACGAAAATCACAAGGAGTTTTTGAAAGCAGCATGGCATTTTTGAAATTTGGTTTTGAAAATGAGTTTCGTTCAGGGACAGTTCTGTTTGTTGTGCATGTTGCATTTTTGAAATTTTAAATTGCAGTCATCTATCGTTACACAAAGAGGGTAGCTCCGTCTGCGCATATACGCATCGTAACCATCGGCCGCGTCTCCGCAGCCACTCGAAACAGTACGGCCTGCATGCATTACGCAAACATCACACTCTCAGCTCAGGTACGAGTTGGCATGCTTCACTGTAACAGACCATGGAAGTGCATTGTGTATGTACACACACCTGCGTGTTTGAGAAGCAGACACAGACGAACGCGCGCAGAAGTGCGCATCAACTCTAAATGTGTCGTATTGGTATCCTTCTATTGTTTGTCCAGTCAGTAAATGGACTTCAGAAGATTTCTGCCTTTCAGAAATGAACTGTATAGTAATTTTTGAACGTCTTTTGCTATTTGCAAAAGATTTGTAAGTAGAAAACGAAAGATTTTTTGGAAGTGGATTGGGTAAGTACATGCATGTTATCCT
Source organism: Astropecten irregularis (assembly GCA_963971285.1). Lineage (NCBI taxonomy): Eukaryota > Metazoa > Echinodermata > Asteroidea > Paxillosida > Astropectinidae > Astropecten > Astropecten irregularis. The sequence goes on along the minus strand of OZ020254.1, from coordinate 18,828,968 downwards.
CTGAAAATGAAGGATGCATTTTGTTTGTGATATTTTATTTTTTGCATCAAAGTTTGTGATTTCATGGCACTTTTACAGCGGTTTGCAATTTCTGAGATAAATTGTAATATGAAGAAAGGTTTTGTGGGTGCACCATGAATCTCTTCTATTGAAGTGTGGTTTGGAAAAAAGCCAGTGAGCATACTGGCGGGAATGTCGCTGGCCGTCCTCAGGAGAGTGCAAGCTTTCACTCTCTTCATTCTCCTGAGGGGAGCCAGAGCATACTGGTTGGAACGTCCCTGACCTTCCTCAGGAGAGTGCAAGCTCTCACTCTCTTCATTCTCCTGAAGACAGCCAGAGCATACTGGTTGGAACGTCCCTGACCTTCCTCAGGAGAGTGCAAGCTCTCACTCTCTTCATTCTCCTGAGGGGAGCCAGAGCATACTGGTTGGAACGTCCCTGACCTTCCTCAGGAGAGTGCAAGCTCTCACTCTCTTCATTCTCCTGAGGGGAGCCAGAGCATACTGGTTGGAACATCCCTGACCGTCCTCAGGAGAGTGCAAGCTCTCACTCTCTTCATTCTCCTGAGGGGAGCCAGAGCATACTGGTTGGAACATCCCTGACCTTCCTCAGGAGAGTGCAAGCTCTCACTCTCTTCATTCTCCTGAAGACAGCCAGAGCATACTGGTTGGAACATTGCTGGCCGTCCTCAGGAGAGTGCAAGCTCTCACTCTCTTCATTCTCCTGAAGACAGCCAGAGCATACTGGTTGGAACATTGCTGGCCGTCCTCAGGAGAGTGCAAGCTCTCACTGTATCCACTCTCCTGAGGACGGCCAGAGCGCACTGGCCGGAACGTCGAGTTTGCACTCAATGGTTCTTCTCAGAACCAGTGTTCTTCTCGAGACCTGATGGGCCGAGACCAAGACCTACTCTTTCAAGACCAAGACCAGGATTTCGAGGCCAAGACATTTGCAAGTCAAGACCGAGACCCTCAAAAAAGGTCTGGAGACAGTTTTGAGACTGAAACCAGGTCTTGAGACCTACAACACTGCTCAGAACCACACTATAAAAGAGATTCACTGTGTACCCGCAAAACCTTACTTCATATGTGACTTCCGCCATGCAAAGCTTCAAAAGTTCAAATCTTATTTATGAATTGTGATGATCGAATCTTTATGGTTACAGAATCCGCTCTGTCGACCACATCAACAGCTAGTGAAGACTATGTACAACCCCCAGAGGCAGATGAGAACCAGATACAGGAGTTCCGTTTCCAGCACACTATGGAGTCAAGCCATCCACATCCAAGCAGTCCTGTTAAGATTCCTCCACGACGAACCCCCAAGCAGCTGCCTGAAATACCCAGCAAGTCCACGCAGAGGTGAGTCAACATTGGGTCGATTTCATGAAGCCCTACGATCGATCGTAACTCGAGTTACGAAGAATAACCCATCGTAGCGGGCCTATCCCATGTAGGGCTTCAATGCATCGAAAGTCCTACGATTGATAGTATAGTTACAATGAGTTTGGTGAAATTGACTCCTACACTTTCATTTTCAGGATGTTCCTTGTTGCATGATGGGAAGGTACACAGCCTAGGATTCTACGTGCCTTTACGAAATAAGGCTCGTTGCTAGGCTTGGGATTTTATTCTCCTACCGCCATTTTGTGTCCTAAATAGAAATGAAGGGCTTGTGATACATGGCGAAGCTGGAGACTTTATTTGGCTTCATCTTGCAGCCTAATTCCTTTCGTTTTGTTGTTGTGGGCCTCAAATGGTGGTAGCGAAATAAGTCCCAAGCTTAGCCTCAAGCCTGGTTTCATAAAGGTCCCTAGAATCCTAGGCTTAGAATCCCAACACCTAGGCTGTCTGTATTGGGCATGGGAGTACCTTCCCCCATCTGCCATTTTGTACCTGTACAAGTCCACCATACGACCTGTCATGGAATACTGTTCTCATATCTGGGATGGCTCCCCAGCCTGTCAACTATCCCTTCTCAACAGAATCCAGCGTCATGTGGTGAACTTAATTGGTGAAGACATAGCATCGTCCCTTGAACCTTCATCTCATCGGCGCTCAGTTCCTTCACTGAGCCTTTTTTAAGGTCCTAATCGATCCACCCTCACCTCCTTGGTTCTTGTTTGAATGTTTGCGTCTTTCTATCTGACAGGCAAGGACCAGAGGGTAACAGTTTTCGACACAAATTTGTGGAAGGGCCGGCGGTCACGTCAGAAATCAAGGTGAGTTGGGCTCATATCTGATTCCTTGTGGAGACCGAGCACAATAGGTTGAATATGTCCCCACAGGGAAATTCTAAATGTGTATAGGTCTCCACAAGGTTTTCATGAAACTGATATTTGGAATGAACTCAAAGAGGAGGAATTAGCAAGGTTTACTTATCTGCCACAAAAGTAATGAGTAAAATCAAAGACCAAAAACAGTTTTGATCTTGGCGTGAGATCGATGCTCCTGTGAATAGATTTAAACGTACTGTGAGCATTTTTTACAATTTTCTCAAAAAGTGGGCACCGTATGGGACTTAAATGTTCACAGATGACTGTTACTGTACCTTCCTTAATATTTTTGCCCATCAATCTGAATTTCTTTGGCATAAACCAAAGGCTAAAGCTACCTTTAAACCGCAATTGAAGTCTGCTGGTAGTTCCTGTATAAGTAAAACAACCTTTCCTTTATACAGAGTCGCATGTGGATTAATTTTAGAACTTTGGAGGGAAATTTATATCTGTTGGAGGAGTAATCTTTTATTACGAAAATGAGGCTTGAGGCTTGGCTTGGAACTTATTTCGCTACCGCCATTTGACTTTGATGCCTACAAAAACAAAATGAAGGGATTTGGCCGCACTGCTAAGCTGAAGAAAGGCTCCAGCTTTGCCATGTATCTCAAGCGGTCAAGCCTTTCATATAGGATGCAAAAACAGCGGTAGCAAGACAAATGCCAAGCCTAGCCTTAAGCCTCATTTCGTAAAGGCCCTACGTATTTGGACAAATTAGACTGGTGTGTTGAGGACCATTTTAGCCTTGGCACTAATTACCTGCCAATATCTCATCTGTTTATTTGTGTAACCGTCTGTGACTTGATCACTACAGGAAGTGCGAGCCGGCCTAAAGCCAGCGCTCCCAGTCAAGCCCAAGCCGGACATTATCAGGCCTAAACCACCTGTCAAACCACAGACACCACTCAAGGTAATGTAGAATAACCCTTGCAAATGAGCGATACAAGGTTGTAGAACGGAAACCCTTTAGAAATTATCACAACAAGAATAACCGAGGATGGATACTTAGGGAGACATTCCCATAGGATCGTGCACAAACTTTGACTTGCCTCTTTTTTAAAACATCCTTCTAACCAATGAACTTGAAATTGACATATGTTCACATTGAGAGCATTCTCTGTCTTCTATTAAAATATGGCCATATAGAACTATGTCTTTAAAGTCAAGGGACCCAACCATAAACTAGTCTATGTGATAGACGCACTCGCCGTGCAGCGAGCGAGCGTCTATCACATGCGTGCAGATTTCCTGATTAATTATGCAAGCCAACCCAGCACTGACCTCTCTAAGTTTTGACCAATCAAGGGGCATCTACTATCGTACCGTTTGGCAAGCACGTCGGCACGTAGATTGCTGCTGCGCGACGTGCGGAATTAACCAATCAACATCCTCCGTCACGATCCTGACGGAAATGTTCTCAAAACAGAACTCATTGGCTGATGTGCAGCGTTGCATAAAATTTGCATGGACGCATGTATCAGACGTTCGTACGTAGTGACACGGAGTAGAATGGGTGATACTCAGGCTAACCATAAACTAGGTATTTTGCGCTTTTAAGGATAGAGGGTAGGTTCGAATTCTGTCCGTGAATTATTTCTCTTGTAAAGCGGACAACCTTCTCTTTAATTGGTCAGTGTCCTGTTTTGAATTTTTTACGGTATTCAGAAGGTCGCTGGTACGAATCCGGCTCCAGTCAATTTTTCTTTGTTCACCTTTCAATGACTTAAAATTCAGTCAGTTTCCCTTGTGGTTATTTGATGATTATGGAAATATTTTTCAATTAAATTTTTTTTTTACAGCCTGTACCAGCCGTTAGGTCACCGCAAACGCCAAAGGAGCCAGAAATGTGGCAGCCCACACCAAGGGAACCAGCTATGAGGGAGCCGGCTATGAGGGAGCCTCCCAGGTTACCATTTGCGAGGCCAGCAGCTATGCCAAGCGTCCTTCCCAATTCCTGTCTGTTTGATTCGTCTGATAAGCGAGAAGCTGAGGGGTGGGTTCGAACCCAGACAGTCAATATAATTGAAACCAATGGAATGGCAGATTTGAATCCCGCTCCAGTCAATTTTTATTTCTTCACTTTTCAATGACTTTGAATGAATCCAGTCAGTTTCCCTTGTGGTTATTTGATGATTTTATTGATTAAAAAGCCGCATCCTCTTTGAGTGATCCCCCATGATGTACTGTTTCTCAGGTTGCAGCATTGCTAATGCTGCGCGTATCATAAATGATCCTTGGGATATAGCTGTATGCGAGTGGTTTCATGGCTTCTGCCAAACGAACAAAGATTATTGACTATTAGGGACACCACCAACATAGGGCTGGATAGCTCAGTTGGTAAGAGTTCCGGTACGGTATTCCAGAGGTCGCTGGTTCAAATCTCACTCCAGTCAATTTTACTTTGTTCTTTTGTCAATGAATTTATAAAGAAAACTGACAAGAGTATAACTTTGAATGCTTTTTGTTTGAAAAAAAATTGAATGAAATTGGTATCACTGGGATTTCACAATTAATTTCACAAGAAACGCTTATGAATGCCCAAAATCTTGAGCAAGCTTTAAAAAATTCATCATTTCGTTTACTTTTACGTCATTTTGTTTCAGAATGCTTTACGATCACAGCATTGATGGAATGTATTTACTAAGAAATAGCGGTGGTAATCATGGAAAGGTAGGGCTTTTAAAGCTACTTTCATTTTTAAAGGTAATATCATACTTTGGTTTTTGTGAAAGAAATGTAGGTTCATGATACAGATACAGATACAGTCATCTGTGAAATTCCCAGTCCCATACGGTGCCCACTTTTTTAGAAAACAGTGAAAAACGCCCACGGTATTTTTAAAATCTTTTCACCATTATTTTTTATCTTTAAAAGATCAAAATTGTTTTTGGTCATTGGTTTTAATTTTTTCTGGATAAATACAGCATTTCAGGCAGAAACATTTTAATGATATGTTTCTACCATCACCATATTTATACCCTGTAAGTTAAAGGTAAATCTGTGAAGATTTCTGGTTCGGTATGCTACCAAAGTATGATACTAACTTTAAAGCTGCTTTCATTTTGAACATTTTCCATTTTGGAATGGAAGAACAGTCCGTTGTGTTTACATTTATTTTTATAACACCCCATACATAGATTCTGTCTTGTGATTGGTTTAAAGCATGTCACATGACATATCATATTTTGTACTAGAAAAGGCGCTTGTACTATCCCATACCAACCAATAGCAAGCTCCACGGTACCCAGACGTATATATTGTTCAGTGCGTAATTGCACACCTCGAACCTAAGCAGAGCCAAATTTCATGGAATCTGTTACTTACTCTAAGCAAATATTCCCCGCTTTTGATAGCAGACTTTTTTGCTTACGGTTAGCATATTTCACGGGAGAGTTTTCTTCCTCGCAATGCTAAGCAAGGACTTTCTGCAGAATGCATATTATGACAGCGCGTTAGCAGAAAAATAATCACTGTTACCCTAGAAATTCTTTGCTAACTGAAAGTCTTGCTTACGGATTCCATGAAATAGATTTCACACGTAGCAGTGCCCGTAAGCACAAAGATAGGCCGTAATGGATTCCATGAAATTGGGCCCTGTTGTGCATCTGTATAATTATATCGATAACGCATACGATAATGACGAATGTGTGCGAGGAAGAAAGTAGTCTCCGGACCGTCGTACTAACTGCACTAACGTTTATACGTTATTATAAATTCACAACATGGCTGTGCAAAATGGTGTGTTATGAAACAAATATTTGACTGCTTGACTCTACTGCGCCTCAGGAAAATAGAACGCTTAAATAGATTTGCTTGGTTCAGCTTGACATTTTCATCATATTCTGATTATTCTCCTTTTGTTTTTTCCTCATTGAAAGGTTCTAATGGTGTATCACGGTAGTTTGAACTTGTGCAAGCACTACAAAGTCTTCAGGAATGAAGTAAGTTTTGGGTTAGGAGAATTTGCATCATTAGTTGGTTAAGCATCCCCTTTTGCCCCTGAAACAACATATTATGCTCCCTTTTCTTTTACCAAATTGGTTAAACCGCAGTAAAAAACTTGACAACATCTCCGAGTCGCCATCCATTAACTGACGGACAATATTTGTGATATGGGCAAATCGTGCTACCTATATTTCAATGGGAATGTTGCCACAATGTCGCCTTCGTGTCGACAGTATAAAAAAGACACAAAAAAATGTCCACCCATGAAAAATGGAAGGCCATTGATACTAACCAACTCATTTTTATATGGCCTTACAGGGGAATTTAGGTGTTTTTTTTTCCAAAGTCTAAAGTGAGGACCTATTTTTGTTGCAAAATAGTGCCGCGGCAATCTCATCCATTGTATTTTCCTTGTTATTTCCTGTCTGTTGTTCAGAGGAACGATTACTCCCTAACTACTGAACCAGTGTTTTCAACTATGGAGCAACTTGTTCAGCATTATTTGAACAGTCCACTGCCAAACACAACTGTTCAGTTATCACAGCCTTATCCTGGTTAGAGGGCCCCTCCCTGTCCCCCACCCCTTGCCACACCCGGCTCTACACCTGACAGAACAACTCCCAAGGTGGTGCCGTTAGGGACAAATTGCAACAACGTACAGAACCAGTTAAAGGCTGCAGATTGCAACGAGACCAACTAAAGGTGAAGTCTGTTCACCGCAACAAAGCAGAATTAGACCATGTCTTCAGTTGCAACAAAACCCAACAACAGGACGAGGTTCAGCCTTCAAATTGCTACGAAACCAACAAATGAACAAGATGGAGTCACCTAGCTGCAACTGACAGTGACATCTGACCAAGATGAAACCTGTTCACCGCAACGAAGCTCCACGACAGAATTAGACCAAGTCTGCAGTTTGCAACAAAACCCAACAACAGGACGAGGTTCAGCCTTCAAATTGCTAAGAAACCAACTAATGAACAAGATGGAGTCTCCTAGCTGCAACTGACAGTGACATCTGACCAAGATGAAACCTGTTCACCGCAACGAAGCTCCACGACAGAATTAGACCAAGTCTGCAGTTTGCAACGAACCCAACAACAGAACCAGACAAAAACCTACAGATTCCAACGAAACGCAACAACACGACACACCAAGCCCATGTCTATGGAGCAGTTTCCCTGATGAACCGTTCTCGGTATGAGTTATTGTTCTTTTATAGTCCTACATATCATCTATAGACGTATATTTTGACTAGAAATGGCACAAATATGAGTTTACCATGTCATGAATTTACTTTGCTTACAGTGTATTCAACAAGGTGTTGGTTTAAGGCTATGCATGTCGGAAGAACATAACATAATTGATTTTGTGGTATTAACACTATGACACATTAGTCCCCACCACCGAGACTAATGCTGATCTTTACCCACAGTCGCACGGTACCCAGTCTCCGTATAAAGTGCATGTTCCGTCTTCCAACACTCGTTATTACTATTATCCCTGGTCAATGGGCAATATTACATTCCTGAAACAATCTCAACTCCCTGGGGAGTATACAGCCCCGCTGCTGTAAAACGCACCAAGGCTACTCAACCACAAAGCCATCTCTACCCTCGCAGGTACCCATTTACACCTGGGTGAAGAGGAGAAATATTTGACAGAGCATCTTGCCCAAGGATGCAAGCACCACTAGCCCATGGCTGGATTCGAACCCACAATCTGTAGATTGACCACAAGACCTTGAGTACAACACACCAGACCACTAGGCTACATGCCAACCGTCTTTTTTGTATCTGGAAGAGTTTTGGTGAAATTGAACTCTGGTAAAGTATTTAAACCCGGATGTCTGCAGCAACATTTGTATTGTATTTACATGTACATGTATGCGAAATCAGAATTTTACACAAATTTTCAAGACGGCAAGATATTTTGGAACTGGAAAAATTAGATTCCTCAAAAGAATAACGGACATAATTATTTTCTTTATTTGTATCAGTTGTTTTGAATGAAATGTTGTTGTTTTTCTCTAATTATTAGAACTATGCAATGAAGATACCAACTGAATTATGTAATATCGCAAAGCATATCGGACATATTTTCTTAAATTTATCATTTTTGTGTGAATTATACAAACTCTTATTTGTATCAGTTGTTCTAAATTAAATGTTTTTGTTTGTTTTTTGGAAAGAATTCCACTGATGACCATTACGGAAAAAGGATGATATCCACCCAAAGGTAACTTATTGGATACAAATTATAATGAACTTTATTCTCAGGTGTGGAAAACTTGGGAACATATCTGAAAAGTGAGTTTTATTGGTTTTTCTCCTACAAATTGTACACTTCCAATGCAGCGACAGCCATTTTGCTCAAAACGCCCTCTGTTGGTTCCATAGAGTTGTGCACAAATGATGGTCATCAGTGATATTCTTTCCGGTTTTTTTTTTTGGTAATAATTTGAACTATGCAATGAAGATACCAACTGAATTATGTAGATAATGTAAATATTCTAACAAAGATGAGGTTTTTATTTTAGAATTTGACAAGTGGGAAGTTTGTTCTGATGCTGTGGACTAGATACGCCGGAGATGAATGGAACAAAAGTTGTTTAAATATTCAATTTGACAGGGTTTATGCTTGTATGTATTTTCCATTCCAATTTTAAACACACTGCGTAAAATGCTACTATAGGTCTTATTCACGGTGCATCCATCCTGCATTCAAAGCGGTGCAATCAAACCGAGGCTTGGATTCAAAATAGTCTGGTACCCGTTTTCTTTTTTAGAATTGGTGTTATCTTTTCCGAAGGGTATACAAGGAAGGTGACCAAATGGATGCGACGTGAATAAGGCCTTTTGGGAGCCTAGGTAATAGGCTTGTATTATGAACTCAACTCTTGCGAAAAAACTGGTAAAATTACTCAGTAAAAATGTCTGTAAAAAAGCATATCTTCAAGAAATGCATTGGAAGTGCGCTTATTCATAGGTTGGAAATTGTAGTTTTTTGTGAATCCTTTCAAAAGTTGATCTACGCAAGAAAGTTGCGAACGGTTTTTGGACAGGATTTCAGATTTGTTCCATTTTTTTCAAAGAGCATTGACTATGCATAAGTGAATGTGCCGTGCATCTGGGCAAAATATCGCTGTGGTAGGACTCGATCAAAATTGCTGTTTATGCTAATTTCCTTTTTTGATAAAGAAACAAAATATAGAAACAAAAGTACACATTAATAACAATGATTAAATGCGGTACCCACTGCGATATTGGATTGGACATTACCTACTAGCTAGTTCGGTAGTCTAGTGGTATGACATCTGCATTAGTAAACAGGAGGTCCTGGGTTCAAATCCCACCTGAGCCATCACATGATTTACTTCATGCGCGCTCAACAAGCACTGAGTATGCAGTGCTCATCCACGTCAGTGAAGGACAAGCCTAATTTGCATAATTAGTACACAAAATAAAAAAGAGCACAGAACAAACTTGATACGAACAACAAAGAAATAAACAGACAAACGAACAAAACTTCTCGTCAAGTCCGCTTTGACGTCAGCTCTCGACCGTACTTGCAGAAATGTAGCAAAACAAAACCCCCTCTCACATTAATTTTGTCTGTGAAGAAAATATGTGTTTGGATTGTGTATGTGTGTGTATACATGACTTTACATGTAATCAAATTTAGATTTTGTATGTATATTTTGACTATAATATTATATAAATATGTCTTCCTTATTAGGACTCTTAATGTAATACTTCATAGCTTCCACTTGCCATGATGTAAAAAAGAAGAAGAAATAAATGGTTCCGAGTCAGCTCTTAAAAATATTGTACGAATCAATCATTATTTCATTTTATTGGTTTCTGTTTGTTGTTGTGAATGAAAAAAGTAATTATGTTGTTTGTTTTTTATATTGGATCAACAAAAGTCATTAAGTTTCATATAGTGGAACATTTGTATATACACTTACAGAGCTACTGTATCATTGGGAACTGGTTTCATTTTAGGTGGTATCATAATTTGTTTATAGCATACCAAAACAGAAATCTTCACAGATTTACCTATAACTTACGGGTTATAAAGATGGTGATGATAGAAACATACTGTTAAAATTGTTGTGCCTGAAATGCTGTATTTATCCAGAAAAGAGTAAAACCAGTGACCAAAATTATGTTTGATCTTTTAAAGACTATTACAGAAATGGCCCAAATCAAGATACTAAAGATAATATCATACTTTGGTTTTTGAAAAAAGAAATACAGATTCATGGGCAAAAATATCAAGGAAGATACAGTAACAGTCATCTGTGAAAATATTAGTCCCATACGGTGCCCACACTTTTTGAGATAACAGCGAAAAACGCTCAAGATATATTAAATCTATTCACAGGAGTTAATATTGATCACTATGAGATCAAAACCTTTGGTCTTTCAGTTGTACTCTTTTCTGGATAAATACAGCATATCAGGCTGAAGATTTTTAACGGTATGTTTCTACCAACACCATCTTTATACCCTGTAAGTTATAGGTAAATCTGTGGAGTTTCCTGTTTTGGTTTGCTACCAAAGTATGATAGTAACTAACATAATAGAATAAAAATAGGTACAATTGTTAAATTTTAATTCGTTAAGTAGACAGTGAAATAAATTGAAACACATTTAATCTAAGCAGGAGGTCGTGGGTTCGAATCCCACCTGAACCAGCGCATGATTGTTTTCATCTGCACTCAAATGGCACTTAGTGAAGTGCTTATCTACGTCGTTGAAGGGCAAAAAATTGTTTGCATAATTCTATCTCCTCAACGAATATTAATAAATAAAAACAATTTTAATTTAATTGGCTCATTCTTCCAAATACAACGCACCCGGTCAGCAGAGGGCGGTATGTCGTTCAGTTACGTAACAAGATTCGCGTACCAAAAAGGAGCCCCAACTTTATGACTTTAGTACACGCCAATCATGGACAATGGGCGGACGTGTCGAAAATTTCCCACTTCCAATTTGTGACCATGATCCAAGTAGGATGCCGTTGAGAAAGAACACATCAGGTAAGTTATTTTGCAAGATTTGCAAGATTAAGACCACTCAAGGGTGAACTTTTAGTGAAAAATTAGGATTGATAACATTTTGGATAGAATTTTCCACGCACACCAAGAAATACCACGCAAGCTATGTTATCGTCAAGCTATCAGATTGGTTATTTATTACCGTATACAAATGGACAATACAAGTATAGGCTAAATACACTGCCGCAAACTGCTCATTAGCTAAAAGATGACCTGAAATTTATCAAAATACTTGAAGTTAGGAGGACCTGATGCGTTTTGATCCTAACTCTAAGCATGTACCAATGAAAACAGGTTTCGTTGCTCATTGAGCTGTATTTTGTGACGCGATATCAATAACTTTAAAGGTACTTTGGTAGTATACCGAAACAGAAATCTTCACAGATTTACCTATAACTTATGGTATAAAGATGGTGACGGTAGAAACATACCATTAACATTTTGTCTGCATGAAATGCTGTATTTATCCAGAAAAGAGTAAAACTAGTGACCAATTAACATTATTTTTGATCTTTTAAAAATCAAAAATAAAACGAGAAAAGACTTAAGAAATACTGTGGCAGTTTTTCACTGTTTTCTCAAAAAGTGGGCACCGTATGGGACTGAAATTTCCACAGATGACTGTTATTGTATCTTCCTTGATATTACCCATGAATCTGCATTTCTTTGACAAAAACCAAAGTATGATATTATCTTTACAAACTTCGAAAGATATTGCAAATGCCCCAGATTGTAATGTGAAATTTAACTGTGACTTGATAGGCTATATTTGGTGATTGAGTCGATTACTGTGAATTGGTTTATGATCTGTAAAGCATGGCACACATTAATGTAATTGAGAATTGAAGAACTCGATGTTTGCAAGGGAGTTTACGAACATTTTACTGGCAGCCAATTTCATAGAACTGATTAACCACAAAATTTGCTTAAGCATGAAAAGTCTTCCTTGATCAAAAAGGATTACCAACCAAATTTTCATGTGATGTTTACTGCTTTTGACTTGTATTCAGCCATTGTTTGCTGAGCATAACATTCACAAGGAGTTTTGGCTGGCATACTAATTTTATTTACCAAGGTTTTTGGTGCTAAAGACTCTCTATGAAATTGACCCCTGTACTAAACAATCCAGGCTCGGGCAGAGTTATCAAAAAGTAATTAATCAAAAAGACGAAAATGACCATCCCCACGAAATATCTCAAACTATATACACAAGTTCGCATTTTCGAAGACCGGACCCCTCGTTTCATTTTATTAAGCTGCTAAGAAGTAAAACATTTGCTTAGTAAAATTCCATGTTCTGCAAAATCACCAGGGTATTACGGTCACAAGAAATGACTATGTTGGTTTGTATAATCAGCCCTATGGATAAAAATGCTGTCCAAAGAGCCTAACTTTATTTGCTTACGCCAAGTCCTTGTGTTTAGCATGGAACTAAAGAAGAAGTTTTACTTCAAGATTGAAGTGGTGTTGACTGAGCAATGAAACACAAAAGGCGTAAAGATCCACGGTAAATTCTTGTACAATGTCAATATACGTTTTTTCAGGGGGTATGGTGAGGTCGGGCTAGCTAATTGTTCACAAGTACTTCGATCAATAAGCAACCAACTTGTGTTCAATTACTAGAGTGCGTTAGTATACATGTTGGCCTTTACGCTCAGAAAAGTTATGAGCCATTTCACCAAGTTAGAATACGAAGTCTCAACTCTTACAAAATATACAGGGAAAGTTGACATATACAATCTTTATTCTTCTTTAAATGAGTGTGCCTCATATGAAAACGAAATAGTGTAACTACGAATTACATTGAATGATATTGCAAATTTTATATAGTAGCACTCAGTTAAAAACTAACTAGGAGAATAACTAAGCTTTCGTAACTTTACTTCTTCAGATGGAAATAGTTGTTACTACGAAAGCTCATGTAGTTATTCTCCTAGTTAGTCTTTTAGTGCTACCCTAATTTTCTTTATCATTTCGATAGACTGGCACGGCCACCCAGAATTTTATTGAATGATATGAAACCTATGTATTTCTAATGGACAAGACGGAACTACTATAGGCCAATGGGAGTCGTTTTTAAAAAACCTTCATTTTGAGACCGTCAATAAGTTCCACTACAGACGAACACCTGCAATTCAAGTATACAGGGGCACTTGCATTTGTTATAATTCTTCGATTCTATTCATTTACTATATTTCTAACAGCAAAAGTAAAGCATAAAACATCGCATGTTATGGATCTTTTTTGAGGCATTTTGAGCAATAGGTCGCTCTGACGTCACGACCTGATAATGCAAGGACGTCCTATATGAATTATTCACGCCTTATAACAAGTCGATCAATTTCGCTCAATTGTGTGAAACACGGTGTTAACTATAAAGAATAGGTTATACAATAGGCCATTGTGTGTCGACAATGAATAGTTCCCTATACGTCGAACCACGTGCGTACGGATCGACAATATGCGTGCAGACAGTTGAACTTAATCAAATTATAGAGACATTCCATTGCCTTCCTCCATGGTCAAGTCAACATAACAACATTAAACAAGACAATATTCGAGCTTATTTGCACTGCAAAGGTAACGATTGTGTGGCAGGAAAACCAAAATGGCTTATTGATCTGCTAATCGCTTATAACTGTACATCGATTAGTGGGCTAGCTGTATACCGTTATATTCGGATTAACTTCAGGGTCGATACACACAACAGTAGTATACACCTTTCAATATGACACAATGGCTGACAATTATTTAGCAGCTACGCTCAATCGAAATTAATTTATTGGTTGAGGCGTGGAAAGTCTTTCAGAATAATATCCTAGGTTGGTTTTCGTTTTACTTGTAAGATAAGATGACTTCCGTTTTAAGGTAATTTTATACTTTGGTTTTTGCCCAAAGAAATGGAGATTCATGGATGAAAATATCAAGAAAGATACAGTAACAGTCATCTGTGAAATTCCCAGTCCCACAATGGTACCTATGCACTTTTTGAGAAAACAGTGAAAGTCCCCTACGGTATTTTGATCTCCCTGAAATCAACTGAACTGATTTTTGGTCTTTGGTTTTACTCTTTTCTGCATAAAGAATGCATTTCAGGCAGAAAGATTTTAACGGTATGTTTCTACCAGCATCATCTTTATACCTTGTAAGTAACAGGTACATTATTTTGTGACTATTTGTTTTGGTATTCTCTATACTAAGGTATGGTAGTACCTTTAAAGGTACAGTACAGGATTGGTAACATAATTATACCCAAATAGAAATGTTCACAGATTTTCCTATAACGCAGGGTATGAAGATGGTGCTGGTAGAAACATATCGTTAAAATATTTCCGCCTAAAATGGTGTATTTATCCAGAAATTAGTCAAACAAAGACCGAAAACAATATATTTTGATCTCGGGCAGTAAGACCAAAACCACTTTATGTTTTATAAGAAAAATTGAAACGGGGTTTTGCTATTTTTCTCAAATTTTCACAGGTTTATTTCATTCCATGTAGGCCTATGTTGGATCAGACAAAAAGAGTGAGTGCAGCTCTGTGGCCTTTACCAATCACGCATTATGCATTATGAGTGTAATGTCTTTTAAAAGTATGGACTTTTTTTTTCTCATCTCTTTTGTAGATAACTTAAATCCAGAGAAAAGATATTAGCGGGAAAGATGGTACAAACATAGAAGACGAGGAAAGAGTCATAATTCTAAGATGGCGACATTTCGTCTGCCGAAGATCAGTGACTCAACTTGCTCAAGGTCTACGGCGTCTTCTGAACAACAAACACAACAAACCGAGCAGAAACGGAGACGGATTTCCACCGGGTCCATGCGAGGCAGCCTCCCCGGGAGCATCGAGCCCTCACCGCCCGCTGTCGACCGGGCCAAGCTCGCTGGTCGACGGCGGTCTCTGAAACGATCCATGTCGGTGCCCGGACTGTCGTTAAGTCTCACCGATGTCCAGATCAAACGGGGTCTGGATGTTAACTCCCGTGGGTCATTCACCAAGATTGACCACGACCAGGAACAACTCGAGGAGACTAAACGAATGGACATGCGATTCCGTCGAGCTGAGAGAGAATTCAGAGCCGTGTCGGCCAAAGTGAGCGACTTCTGCACGCGCGCCGCTGCAGCGAGTGTCGAACAACGCGTCGACGGACTGATCGACACTGTCGACTGCATGGAAGACAGTGACATCGCTGCGGAGAGGTTGTTCATGAATAACACCGTGTTACGGAGGCAGAGACGACCGGGTTTCATGCCGAACATTGGCCAGGCTTCACCGGGCGCTGTTAACCAGCAACGGGACAGCTACCTAGGCGAGGCCTCACCTCAACCCACACCACACCATGCATCGTACGGACTTCCACCAGATCACCAGCCAAACGAAGACGAAGCAGCTACTGAAATGGTGGAGAGGATTAGTCGATGGCTGGAGGATGTAGAGAGATTAAAAAGAGATCCCAGCGAGGATTTAGCCAGTGGGATTTCACTGGTTGCTCTGACATAAGCTATCAACTTATCCTCCCTAATCAACCACCATCTTCATACCAATAACCGTATACATTCAACAAGAACCTTGTAGGCAAAAAAAAACAAAAACATGTTTAGCGGTCCCGCCTCTCCCTTTAAGAGGTGACCTGCTTTTTGCTTCGGGAAAATGATTTTTACGGCTTTTCCGATAAAAACTCAAACATTGGGTGCATTCGTTTAGCTCCTCCCGGGTCGACACCAGTCAACCTCGTCCCCATTCTCTCGCTTGTTTTGTGCAGTAAAACGCGACCATTTCCAGTAAGGGCTGACCCGTGTTAGCTAAACGAATGCACTTGCATTTGTAGTCATTTCCTGGCCTGCGGGTCCGGCCAGTTGTTTCCAATTTGGGGGAAAAGGGAAAGGCAAAATAGGGCTTCCTCTTTCCTTTTTGCCAAAAAGGCAGGACGCTTAACGTGTTCTTTACTTGGCCTTAATAAAACATCGGCACATCATGTGCCAAATATTTTGTTGATAATTCAATGGCTTTTCACCACTTCTGAAAAATTTGATAAACAAGAAAATGGCATTCCTCCATACGACATACAGTACATACATCTAAACTTGAAAAAAAAAACTTCAATAAAAAACATCATCATAATTATTCGTGCATGTGTCGATATTTTGTTCACTGAACATTTCACGAGTTATAAGCAAAACAACAATCGAACATGAGACATGAGAATACGTGCAGGGTGACGGGTGGGCGTGTCCATGACGGGGGGGGGGGGGGGGGGTGAGAAATTGAAAAGAAATATACTAAGTGGTTTGTTTCTATCATCGAAGGAAATGTAAATTTTATTTGAAATTAATAAAATGTACAGTGTATAATGGAATAAAATAATAATCATATTCTATTAATGACAATTAAGTGTTTTCATTATTTTACTGAAGTGTTCATTTCGAAGAGAACTTGGATCGGTCACCTGGGGCCAATTTCATAGAGCTGCTTAGCACAAATATATTGCTTAGCACAAAAATAGCTTGCCCAATAAAACAAACCACCATTACAAATCCCATTTGATATTCATGGTCAGCGAACAACAGCCAAAGAGCAATTGCAAGTGATACACAACACATGGAAAATTGGTTGTTAATCTTGTTTTTATGAAGACAGAAATGTCATGGAGCCAATTTCATAGAGTTGCTTAAGCACAAAATTTGCTTAAGCATGAAAAGTCTTCCTTGATCAAACAGGATTGCCAACCAAATTCTCATGTGATGTTTACTGCTTTTGACTTGTATTCGGCCATTGTTTGCTGAGCATAACATTCACAATTAGTTTTGGCTGGCATACTGATTTTATTTACGAAGGTTTTTGGTGCTTAAGCAAATTTTGTGCTTAAGCAGCTCTATGAAATTGGCCCATGGTTAGCAAATTTGTGTGCTAAGCAGCGCCGTGAAATTGGCCAATATAGGCGTAACTAAACTCCCTTGAATTCTGCGTCTAGTGAGGACTCAACTATAGAGGGCGGCTTTCATTTAGAAGCCAGGCAGCAGACGAATGGCAATTTCCTCACATAAACACAAGAAAAGACAATTTATTTCTCCATGGTTCAAGTAACAGGTAATGTATCTTGGTATAATTCTGCTAAAAGTTGATAAATTTACCCTTCCAGAACCGTTTTACCATGCATTAATTACACTAATTGGTCGGTAAAAACGTGAATTTGGATGTTTGCAATGTTTTGCAAGCACGCGTTTTTATTTGTAAACATACACGTACTGATGTACAGCTGGAGGCCTCGTCTGTGTATTGTGTGTTGGTGGCGTAAGAAATAATCCATTCATTTTACTGCGAAGTAGGCCTACAAAAAAGTACAAGCTTATGGATGAATTTGTGGATAAGGGTTACTTTTAAGTACGAAACGGTACCTATAAAGGGAATAAAAACAGCTTCTGCTGTTCCAAAAATGATATTTTGGACTTTCACTCGGCAAAATAAAAATGTTCCTAAAAGTTAAAATCCAAACGTAACGTTAGTCCTAACATTTCAGAGTAAAAATAAAATTTTCTTCGCGCTTGTTGCGAACTTGAAAACAGCCCGTCTGCCATTTTGTCTGGTCAGGCTAGTCTAGCTATAGTCTGGTACCTACACCTAACGTATCAAAAGTTCACACAATGAAAGCAGAAACTAGAGTAACGTTAGGCTAATAATATTCTCGTCTGCGGCCATTACGTGCATCTGTGAAAAGCCACATCTTCGTTACCGTTTTTCATCCTATAATTTACCTCAAGAATCAAAGCCCTGCCCTCTTTCCACAAATTAATTTAACCTTGCTAATACAGGGCTCGAAATATCCACTAGACCTTGGACCGAGTCTAGTGATTTCAGTGTCGGTCTAGTAAAGTGTGTACTGCACTAGTCCGGCTGTCTAGTGATTTTGTTTTCCTTGCACAGTTAAAATGGTGCCTAAATTGATGATTTTGGACACAACATTGCATACAATTACAGTTTTCCTATGTACATGAATTGCACAGGTCTAGTTAAAAAAGTTCAGGTCAAGTAAAATGCTTCAGATACTAGACCTGCTGTCAAAAGTTTTTTTTCACGAAATTCGAGCCCTGTTATAATATTGAAGAGGACACCACAAACGTATATTTAGGTAAGTCTCCTTAGAAAATGTTGTTTTTATTCCCTTCATAGGTATCGGATCCTAAAAGTAACCCTTACCAATTTCTGTGCACTTCACTGTGAATTATTACTATAGCTCCAACCATGGGAATTTTTGTTCTGTGAGTTGGAATTGTTCAGTGGATCTTGAAGAAAAAGACTCTGGCATTCTTCTTACTTTTTACATTCAAATTTTCCCGAATCTGTCCAAAATCCATTGCTTTTAAAGAAATGTTCCCGTCTTTATTGTTTGATGTTGCAGTGAGCCACAATGAGAGATCTGTTTGAAACAGCAGACCATGGGAAATTCATCCATCACCAGCCACAGACCTAGTGGAAGATGACCTATGACTAATTCTACCCAGCCAGATAGAGAATGGGCTTGCTGGTTGTCCATCTACAAAGGGTACAACCATGTAATGTGACCCACTCAGCTACCCAGCAAGTAAACCACCAACACAACCAGTCATCTGGCTGTCCATCAGGAGAGACAGTCACCAGCCTTCCAACCAGCTATCTTGTCTGCCAGTCACCAGTCATCCTTGGAGTCATCAAACCAGTAACACTGTCACCATCCAACTAGGGAGCCAGCTAACCAGCCAACCCAGCCATCTAGTCTAACAAGGAAAGACAGTCACCAGTCATCCTTGGAGTCATCAAACCAGTGAAACTATGACCATCCAACTAGGGAGTCAGCCAACCAGCCAGCCCAGCCATCTAGTCTAACAAGGAAAGACAGACACCAGCCATCCTTGGAGTCATCAAACCAGTAAGACTATGACCATCCAACTAGGGAGCCAGCTAACCAGCCAACCCAGCCATCTAGTCTAACAAGGAAAGACAGTCACCAGTCATCCTTGGAGTCATCAAACCAGTAAGACTATGACCATCCAACTAGGGAGCCAGCTAACCAGCCAGCCCAGCCATCTAGTCCAACAAGAAAAGACAGTCACCAGTCATCCTTGGAGTCATCAAACCAGTAAGACTATGACCATCCAACTAGGGAGCCAGCTAACCAGCCAGCCTAGCCATCTAGTCTAACATGGAAAGACAGTCACCAGTCATCCTTGGAGTCATCAAACCAGTAAGACTATGACCATCCACCGAGGGAGCCAGCTAACCAGTCAGCCCAGCCATCTAGTCTAACAAGGAAAGACAGTCACCAGCCATCCTTGGAGTCATCAAACCAGTGAGAGTGTGACTGTCCAACCAGCCAGCCTCTTGGGAAGCAGCAACAAGCAGTCACCCATCTATTCAAGAAGATGGCATACTTGGATTGGGACAGGTAAATTTTGACAAGTATTGAATCATTCTTAGACTTGTTCATCTCATGTATCTTACCTTTGGCCTATTATTGAGTTACTACGATTTATTGCTATCACAATTAAGTTCTGGGGAATTTGAACCAGGAGTTAATGAATTTCCATTCCTGTACCTTGTCAGTCACTGATGTTTGGCTGGTACTTGTTAGTACATGTACATTGTGATCTCATTGCATTAAATTATTTTAATGTTGTTTTCTTATGATCACAGGTTAGATCTTTTTCAACCTGGCTCAGCCTGATCTCAACTGATGCCAAGACCCTACATACCAGCGCCTGTACTCACTGTATTTCCCATCAGTACACAACATGGCTGGTACTATGAGCATCATCTGATATCAGTTATCCATCAATCAAGTAAGTGTGACTTCTACTGCTAAATGTTAGTCAAGATGTTTAACCTTAAAAAGGATAACACATGACTGGAAAGATCCAAAAACAGGAATCTTCACAGATAGTCATGAGTCTTTTGTGACATGTGAACAGACACAATGTTTCGTGAAGAGGTTGAGTGGATCGCCACCAAGGTACAAAGAGACGACTGTAATCAATGTCTACAAGCCACCAGCGAGCAGAGTAGACCAAGGCTCACTACTAACGACTTCAATAGCCAATGCATTGACTAGGGATACAAGACCTCACCCTAAGATGGCGAATTCCTAGCAGAGTGGTCTTCCTCAGCCGATGGTGTGCTTCTATTTAACCCAAAAGACTCATCATCTTTCATGTCCAACCCAGACCTTGACTTTGCATCCTGGACAGATTCCCTCACTCACAACATCTTCAGCGCCTGAAGCTCTCTTTGGCTAAGACCCTCTCTTCTACTTTCCACCTCAACTAATGATTTCAACTAATCATGTGTTTTCCTGTAAAACAAACAATTGAAATGAATTTGTATTTGTTATGGATGTACATAGTCATATCAGTGCGTGTTAAATGGTTAACCAATCTCTCTCTATTTCTATTATTGTATTAGGTGATCTTGTCAAGGCATTCTACCAATGAGATGTCACCCATTCAAGTGATGTTGCCTGTCCAGTACTAGAAGGAGTCATCATAAAGTAAATTGAATTATTTTATCTATTATTACTACAATATTTGTGCATTAGAATTGTAAGTTTTTTATGTAATTATGTAACTATGTAATGTCGGATGTCAATGTAGGTGGTAAATCTCAGTAGGATTACTCATAAAAACTTGCAGCTATCAGGCTCCTCTGGTGGGATTTGAACCAGAGACCAACCAAATATCTTCAAGAGAAAAACCCAAAACAACAACAATTCTGTGATCAAGAATGTGTAGCATTGCTGAAAGACAATTACTTTGACATAAGGATTTCAACACTGATATAGTTCCTCTGGTGGGATTTGAACCAGAAACGTTAGGTTAGATTATTGAATAAACTTGTCTGATCAAGTGAAAACCCAATCCACATTGGTGCCTCTGGTGGGATTTGAACCAGAAACCCAGTTTATGCTCATAGGTGAGAGTTAAGGTGATCAAAGACAATTTTGTGACAGTGGTGAATGATGGCAGATCCACATGGTGCCCCTGGTGGGATTTGAACCAGACACCCCTCAACTGAAAAACTATGAAATGAACCTTACCTTATGAGCCTAGCTAACCAAGTGGGCTTTGGTTTACCTCCATACATTGACATCTAGTTTTGTTTACTTCATTGATGTGTAATTTATTGTCATACATTTGTATTGTTTGCTTGCTGTACTGAAGAAATACTCAATGCTATGACAGCTGAATGTTTGTGTTAATCATTGCTGAACAAGGAAAGGATTATTCATCGCGGAAATTACAGTTAAGGAAAAAGGTGATCGATGTCACGCGATGTTGTGTTGCTGGTAGCGACGTTTCAGCTGCTGGAATTGCTACATCCCCGGATTCTGCCTTCTCACCATCCGGCAACATGACCACCACAACGCCACTGACGGAACCACCGAAGCCACGCCGAGGACCCGCCCCCAACCACCCACGGAGTGAAGCATCCAACGCCCACCAGAGTGACACTGCTGCATCCAGTTCTTCAGTTGCCTGATGAAGGCTAGCAGTTCCAGCAGCCCAAGCGTCGCTACCAGCAACACAACACCGCGTGACATCGATCACCTTTTTCCTTATTGCTGAACAAGTTGGCTTTTGCAATTTATCTAAAAAAATTCAAATTCTTGCCTGAGATGGCCATGATATGAAGAGGAAAATAATTTTTAGATTTGGTCTTTCTTAACTCAAAACTATGTACAGGTTTAATGCATACAAACAAATGCCAACAACTCTTAAACTTGTGAATTTTGTCAAATGCAGTGTAAAGTGGTCATGTGCATTGTGTGTTTCTGACAGCAAGCTAGGGTTTATGTCAAAGTTGGGATGGATTCATGACATTGTAGTAGTATTTAAGTCCCCAAATTATCACACTGCCTTGGTGGCAAATCAATTATGTATTGTGTGTCACACCTTGTGTCCATATAACACAAAACAATTTCTCCTGGGTGGGAACTATTTATCAGGTCCACTTGCTACTTTGTATTTTTGCTCATGTTAGTCCCTTTTCCCCTGGTTGGGGCAACTTTCCACAATGATCAGGCTTTTTCTCTGAAACATTCTTAGTATGATTTCCAAATTCTACCATCAAATTTTTATCATGCTGCTGCACCATCAATTTGTTATCCACTTCACTTTCGTAATTTCTTTCACAAATGGATCCATCCCTTCTCATTGTAAAATATTTCAACTTGCATAGTGGTTCAGGATTTGGTATCACAGTTAAGCTGTTTAGAGTTGAAAAAAAGATCAATTATCACTACTTTCTGTCATCAATTTTTTCAGAGCTTTTTTGGAAGTCTTTTCCATCGTTTGATCTCTAGTTCTAAAACATCAATTCTAGTCATTTTTGGAATTGTTCTGAAATGTCAGCATCAATCCTCTTCATGGACATAAAACATGTATTTAGATAGTATTGAGACAGTATGTTTCACTCATAATCCTTTCTACATTTTCTGCATAAATTTCTCATCCTCTGCACAATCTCAGACTCTTACCAATTGTACCCCTGGGTGGGACTTGAAACAAACCTTTTTTATAGCAAAATTCCATCTCCATTTTATGTTAGAATGTGATTCACAATCCTGAACCATATTTTCTTACTATGTATGTACACGTTTTTAGGGTTCATTCATTTCAAGTGACAGGAGTTGTATGTGTCTGATGTCCAAAATGTGGGTTTGACAAAAGTTTCAAATTTATACTTTTCAAATTCTTTTTTATTCATTTTCGGGTTTTTTTTTTGTTCTTTTTTATTCTTTTCATGTTTTTTTTTTTTTTTGGGGGGGGGGAATTTTTCCAAAAATTGTTTTAAAGACCGTATGATCAACTCCATCATTTCAAGTGAATGCACTCTAAAATTCTATATTATTGCTGTTTAAAAAATGTTTTCTGCATGTCGGTATGTGAGTTTCTTCAACAGACAGATTGATCATGCGCTGCATGCTATGCAACAATAACTAACTACATAAAATTGTATGTACTTGTAGTCTCGTACAAGAAAATGCATGAAAATTCATGCAGAACCACTGAAAAACTAGTATATATTTGCATATTTCACACTCAATACTATTATTTCATGGCCTGAACTTTGTTAATCTTAAAATTCAAAACGTTTTCAAAAACATGACAAAATTTATTTATGTTCTTTCCAAAACTGCAAACGCCAAAAGCAATTTTTCATCAGGACAGAACAAAACCTGTCTTGTCTAAAATGTTCTTCCCATGTAGATTGACACAACTAAAATTGTATGTACACATACACGAAAATGCATGAATATTCATGCAGAAGCACCGAAAAAGCTGCGAATATTTGCTCGTGTTGCTCTCGAAATACCGATGTTTCCTACTAAATTGTGTGCCAAATCCCTTGGACTGTGTGTATCTGAAAATTCGAAACTTTTTCAAAACATCATGACAAAATGTATTTTTGCCAACAAAATCTAAAATAATCTTTTCAAAACTAAAGTTGCCAAAAGCAATTTTTCATCAGGACAGAACAAAACCTGTCTTGTCTAAAATTTTCTTCCCATGTAGATTGACACATATTAAGGAGCTGATATCAACTCTGTTTGTTGGAGTAATTCTCATACTGTTATTTCAAACTGTTATAATCTGTTGTTAAAGTGTTTAAATCCTGTACAGATCAAATACACATAGGAAAGAAGCTCAGACGAGCATGTGAGTGCCGGTTGGTGCGTTCCTCTGCTGTCTATAGGATGTGGAGCAACTTTAATGACCCGGGTGCATTGGTTGATATGCGTCAGCTTGAGTGAAACCTGTCTTCAGTGTTGCTGGTATTCTACTCTGTAAGTGTTCTGCCTCACATGATTTGACAAGCTCATACCCAAATTCTGCTTGCGGCAAAAACTAGAAGAAAGGAATTGATTGTTGTACACTAAGATGCTGATAGCGCTTGTATGATTGGTGCGAAGGACAGAGGACCCTTTTTTCGCACAGTTTTTTTCGCACTGATACTTTTGTTATCCTAAGTTGGTACCCTTCATCTTACTGTTCCTGTGTAACCAGGTCTCTTTTTAGGCCGGTCACGATGACCAACCCTTTTGCATAGGACATCTGCTTCTGATCTGAGGGGGCTCTTGACCTGATAGATGATGGTGACCTCTACTCAGTTGTTGATGTGATGATTAGAGAAACAGTTTTTTGGCATTGCTGGTTTACTTTGTTACAGTTCTCAGGTTTTGACCATTGGTTTCACTTGTGTAGTAGAAATTAGGGTTGTGTAGGAAGGCAAGAGGGACCACTTAAAATATAAAGCAAGCTGTAGTGCTGTGATAAAATGATAACATAAAAATAAATATTAAATTTTAGTAAGAAGACCACAGTAATTTAACCAAAGGACAGAAATTAAAATAAGCTAAAATAACTATATATCAAAGAATAATCAGATAACAATAACAAAATATGCAAATAATTTATTACCCTTCACCGATGTAGATGAGCATAATTTTCTTCAGTTTGGAAACAGTTGATATTGAGTCTTGCTAAGAAGGCCACTGTGATTTAACCAAAGGACAGAAACAAAAAAGGCTGAAATAACCATAATATATCCACAGCAAGTTTAATATCTTTATATAAATGTAACCCTAAAAAATACTGATAAAGTCAGTACAATAATTGAGATTGAAAACATACAAAAACTAAATAAAAACAATAAGGAATAATCAGATCACAATAAGGAAATCATAAGAATAATAACATTATTAATATCTAAACAAATCAATAATGGGGCATTTCCATAAAAATTGGGCTATGGCCTTAGACAAAAATCATGCGGATGATTGATAATAATAATAATAAAAATAACAAATAGTAATCAAATCAAACTTAGGGAATGATACTTCAATTCTAATAGGGTAGTCGGAACACAAGAACATTTTTCACCTAAAAAACCCGAAACAAATGAACAATTTCCAGTAAAATCCATGTAAATAATCTTTAATGAGTCGCATCAAGGCGTTATGTAACCAGTGGTCCTCTCAACATTTTGACTAGTGTACGCCATATTTTATCAAAAATTAATCAGGTTTATTTAAACACATCAATAATAATCAGTCAATTAGTTTGAAAAATATACTAACGTAGGAAACCAGTAATCTAGATTTTGAAAGAGAAAGGCACTAGGTCTAGGATTCCTAAACCTATGGTATAAACCATCTATCTACATTAGGATTCAATTCACTTTAGTTCACTTTGCAGTATTTATCTCCACATAGGTAAACATATTGACAAAGTCAGTATGATTAATGAGATTAAAAATAATTAGATCACTGTAACAAAATGGAATAAACTAATATTCGGCATTTTCAGATGCCCTAATAGGCTTGTATAGAAATGACTATATTGCAACAGAAACAAATAATAACTAGACATTTATCTCTTGGACAAACACTTAGCTGTTCCGATTTGTCTTAAGTTGCTTATTAGGCTGATAACAGTGAATTGTCTATTTCCATATGTACCGATTTAGCAGTTATTGCCAAGTTATCAAGTAAAAATCTGATGATGTCATAATGACATCATAATAACTGGTAAATTATAAGAAACATTTTGATCATACCCACCAAGTTTCAAGGTGATTAGCCGTTGTAGAGGGGATAAAGTAGAAATTGTCTTTTTGATGACGTCATGATGATGTCACAATAATTTTCGTGGCAGCATGCATATCTACAGCAATCTGTAGCAATGCTATTTAAAAAAAAAAAGGGTGCTAACAAAATTAATTAATTAAACATTTAAACGACTGTCACATGCCTAATTGATGGAACATTAAACAAAATCAGTTTTCATTGCAGATTTGATATCTGATAAGCTTACATAGGATTTAACTTTGACGCTCTTAAAATAAAGCTAAGAATAAGAAGAAGATGCAACAAAAAAGTGAGGAGGGTGATAATTAATTATGAAAAGAAATAACTAAAAAAATCCCAAGCTATTTGAAACCTGTTCCAACCTGGAACGTATCAGAACAGCAAATTTAAATACAAATTTAAGCATCAGGCCAGTTAAAGGTTAAGTTAAGGTATTAAGTGATTAGCGTAGAAAATAATAGGATAACATTCTTCTATTACACAAGTAAAACCAAGAAATCCATGAGGACATGATTGTTTCATTACTGCGCATATGAGTTCATGTTTTTTCAGTGGGTACATTTTGATTCAGAATGCATATAAAAATTATCAAATTTGGGGGTAAAAAAAGTTAATCCAAAATTTTAAGTAAGCTGCATGTTGAAATTTTGTTTCTCTGGTCAGCACATCATCATCTGGGCTGAAGTTGTTGTCATTTTGAAGGTCAAGGACTCAATTAGTGATGGAGTGGAAGTGTCCAAATGAATCGGTCTTTATTTTTTCCTTTTTTTACCCCAAAGTTTACCCCCAAAATGTCTTCTAAGAACATAGTGGCCTGGTTGCCCGAACAGGGGGTGAAGTCTGAAGTACACCCATGCAGGTCTATTAAGATTTAAGTGTACAACAATGAATCCTTTCTGAGCTTTGTTCAGGCTTTGTTAGTCTTTTCAATGCGCGGCATTTGCATGCCAACAAAAGCCTGCATAGGCAATGAGGTTGTTGAAATGTGTGTTGCAGAACGCCTATGGAGCAGAATACCAGGAACACTAAGTCTGGTTTCAACTCAAGAGGGCGCTTTATCAGCCGATATACTTGGGTCATTAAGTTGCTTCATGTTCTGGACAGCAGAGGGCGCACCAACCGGCACTTGCAATTAAAAAAAAAATAATAAAAAAAATAATTGACACAACAGACAGTGATCTCTTTTTGCATTTTTATTTTGTCAATACCTGAAGTACCCCCTCTATGTACAAATATGTGTGGTTAACCAAGAGTACACTTAACTGGTTTTAAAGGGACTTCATTGCAAACAGCCTCTCTGAAAAATGGACAACAGTAAGAGGGCGCTATTTGAGCAGACTTTATCCTGCATCAACAGCGCCCTCTCGCTATGAACCATTTTCAAAGATGCTTATTGAAACAGTTCCAACAATACAAACTTCTGGCAATTTCCATGTGACCTCCATACACATTAACCTGGCACTGCACAGAGGTCATATGTAAATTACCTAAAGGTTGTATGACTGGGACACAATTCAACTTGCAATGCAGACCCTTTGCAAAGATGCCATTTAAAACCTAACCTATGACCTTATTTTTCTCATTATAGCGCAACTAAAGCAAAAGAAATTTTTAGTTTTTATGTTCGTTTGAATAAGAGAACTTGCAAAATAGCAGAACAGATGCAAAGAATGACTTTTGAATGTTGACGCACATATCAAAGTTTCTTTTTTGGGGGTGCAACACGATGATTCTAATGTGAACGAACAAAGTCAAGCAAATACGCAATTCTGATGTTATTTTTGAATGTTGAAGCGCATATCAAAGTTTCTTTCTTTGTATTCCTTTTTGTATTTGCAGAAAAGTGCTTTTGGGTGCAACACGATGATTCTAATGTGAACGAACAAAGTCAAGCAATACGCATTTCTGATGTTACTTTTGAATGTTGACGCGCATATCTAAGTTTCTTTCTTTGTATTCCTTTTTGTATTTGCAGGAAAGTGCTTTTGGGTGCAACACGATGATTCTAATGTGAACGAACAAAGTCAAGCAATACGCAATTCTGATGTTGGAGCGCAGACAATTTGGAAAGGTCAAAGAATAATATACATGTATGGATCGGCACCCTTTAAACCAGTAGTAACCTGCTACCTTAAGTGAGTCAGATTCAAATTGTCACTTGAGAATTTAGTTTTCTTTTTCTCTAAAACCCAAACGTAAAATGCGCAATTGAAAATAAAAAATGCGTAACTTGAAATGAAAAATGTATCCAAAATTATTTTGGAGGATGAATTTTTTTTTTCGCTCTGCAATGTGTAAAAAGTCAGGTGAAAATTTCTGGCCGGAAATGTATTTGCAAAACAAACAGTTGATTTCAGATGCAGGTTATTTGATTTTTTAAAAAGAAATTGGGCACATCATACAAATGAAAAAAATAAATTTCAAAATGCCAAGAGAGGTTGTCTATTTTAGCACAAGTAATACTTATTTGAATTCGCTTACTGACTCAGTTAATGGTAACAGGTTACATGTACTTATGGTTAACCACTTAAGGTATGGTGACAATTTGCCAGCTGATAACCTGACTCTTGTTAATTGTTGAGAATTTGTGTTTATTATTCCCAAATTGCCCCAAACATCCTTATTGAATGAAAATTACTTTGTTTGCAGCTGAATAGTTGCTGAACAATGTTGCACTATTTAACACAACCATCTCAGAATCAACCGTCTAATTTTCGAATTTTGGAGATGTACAATCTACTGCTATTAAAAATATTTGATTTTGATCAGTACATGGGCCATTTGTTGAGACAAATCAAGATTTTCTTTAATGCATTTCTTTTTTTTAATTCCAAAAATCTATCGTGACAGCTTAAATCATTACTTGAAAAGATAGGTAACAAGGTCAAGGATATCAACTGGCAAATTACCAACCATTCACATCGTTTCAATGCAAATGCCAAAAAAAGACTGGAATCTGGTCAATAACGTGCATTTGTAAGTTTTGCTACATGCATATGAAGTCATGTTAAACACCGTCGATTTTTGCTCTCAGATTGTAACAGATTTGCGTAAAATTCAATAACTACTTGCATTTGGTACTCGTCAATGAAATCTACAAGTTTTTTCAGGTTTTTCAAGCTTTTTCATTTTTTGGTAGTGAAAAGAATTTAAATTTTCTGAATAAATTTAAAACAAAAAAAGAAACCTGAACAGTTGAAAAGAAAATTCCAAAAAGAACGCTTGGCCTAAAAGTCTTTGCCGCAGCTATGTGAAAGTGAACATGACCAGATACCAGAATTATTTTGGTTCAAATAAAGCACACAACAACTGAGTGCACCAGGCACTCATATCTTTAATCACTTCAATGTACAATAACTGTTAACGAGTCCATCTAACTGTGAAACACAGTTTGCCAAATTCAGTCCTTGAAGTTTTAAAGTTTCTTCCAAGGCAGGAGTCTCTGGTTCAGATGGAGGCAAAAATATTTCTTAAATAAAGTTGAACGCTCCAGTTTTTCTACAAATGAATAGGTTGTTTATGTTCATCTTGGTAAAAGAATTCTGTCATGTGGCAATCCTCAAGATTTACTTCTGATGTTTGAAGATACTTTTGTAGAATACTTTGAAATATTTCTTCCATCTTTTGATGTTAAATTGAGATCTTGTAGCTGAAGAAATGTTGAGATGTCCAAACGTATGCCGACACTTCACTTCTGATGTCATTCAGGTAGATTTACACGGAAGTCATCTCTTGCGTCTCCAAAGTCAAACCATCTCAGCCTTTTAAGGATCTGAACAAAGAAAGAAAAACAGTGATTTTTCAGACATCACAAATATAATGCTTCTTTGAAATGGAAATTAATTTGAGCAGAATGCATATTCTGGGAATCTTTCACAAATGCTGAGAACAACCCTGCTGTGATTGAAAATAGCGTACCGCACTAATGACGTGACACGAGTCCCCGGCCGGATGTCAGACAAACATTGACTCACGCATGTAGTGTACACCATGCATGCACGCGCACATACCACACATTTGCATGGTTGCAATGTAATTTTGTCTGAGTTCCGGTGTGCTATTTTTAGCACAAGTGCGGAGTGCTATTGAAACACTAGGCACTCTTTTCCTTTTAATTGCTGTTTTTGTCATGGTAGTTGTCATGTTCTTAAAGAGTTCCACAGATGACCATCACTATGAAAGTCTGAAAAATCAGCATTCCTGGAGATTAGTCCACACTGGTACTTTAGCTGGTACCCAGCTCCTACAGTAATTAAACTCTACTAGATATGACTCTTCATCTGTTGGGTCTGGGTACCAGCTAACCAGAGTGGACTAATCTCCGGGAATGCCTAAAAATATATATGAAAGTCTTTCCCTGAATTTACAAATGGTTTGGAATTTCGTATGTGATTTAGGCAGGAATATGTAGTATATGGAAGCCAGAGATCTGAGCTGTTTCTCAGACAATAAAGAATACTGTTGAAAAATTACCTAAGACTTTGTGACTTAAATTTGTCCTCTTTGTTATTAATGTTTCATTTCTTTAACATCTTTGTCTAATGTGTTTGATAAGAAAATATATGCCTTCTACAGTAAGGTTATTAAGATTATAAGGTGATATTGTAAGCATATGGTTGAATGTTTCAGCCTAAAAACGGCATGGTGCCACACATTGCGGCTCTCGGCAATAATATAATAATTTGGTCAGGAGAGTAATAAAACCTACCCTTTTGGCCTTCAGAGTTTCTTAAAAGACAAATCAAGTCAAGAGCTTTCTCAATATGGCGGGAACCTTCCATTTTATTGGAGTTTGTGAAAACATGGATGAAGAAATTGGTGTGATTTCTCCCGTGGTGCAGACATCGTGTTACCTCGACTGAACGCAGGCGTGAAATGGCGCGTCTTGATTTGAACAAAGCATTATTCCCATCATGCTCTAAAATCCATTCAGAATCACTGGGGCATTCAATAAAACAGCGCCCTCTATCTATTGTTTCAGGCAAAAAACAATAGGCCAAGGGCTACGTTGCTTTGTTGCTAGTCTTGTTTCGAGTCGGTATATCCTGGGCGCGCCTTAAAAGACCGTACTTTGCGGTCCTTTTCACCACGATCGGGATAGTAAAGACTTGAAAAAAGACTATAAATATTTAGTCCGTATAGCTAGTCTCTTTTCAAGTCTTAACTATACTGTGCGTAGTAAAATGGACCGCAAAGTACGGTCTTTTCAGCCGCGCCCGAGATAGTTGGTACTTGAAACAAGACTAGACATTGACCACGTGTTCCTTGTCTATTTTTAAATTTAACGGACTGCAAATTACGATCTTTTTAGCTGTTTGCTTGATTCAGATACTTGAAAATAAGTCTTAAACGCCTGCTAGTATTTTGATTATGTAACAACGGCTTTTTAGCCAATACTGTGATAAAGAAACCTCAAAAACGGTTAAAAATTGACAAAATCACGACTAAGGTGTCTAGTCTTGTTTCTAGTATGCACTATCTCAGGAAAAGCTAAAAACACCATAATTTGCGGTCCATATTAGGACGCACAGAATAATTAAGACTTGAAAAGAGAATACCTACCGACCAAAAAACAAGGAACACGTGATCAGTGTCTAGTCTTGTTTCAAGTACGCACTATCCATGGCACGCCTAAAAAGACCGTGATTTGCGGTCTATTTCAGGACGCTCGGAATAGATCATACTTGAAAAGAGACTAACTACCGTCTTTATAAGACAAGGACCGCGTGGTCGGCGTCTAGTCTTATTTCAAGTGCAAAGAACTTGAAAAGAGACTAACTACTAACCGACTAATTCTAGTCTTTTTTCAAGTCGTTAATATTCCGATCGTGGTGAAAAAGACCGCAAAGTACGGTCTTTTGGGGCGCGCCCGGGATAGTACCGACTTGAAACAAGACTAGCAACAGAGTGACGTAGCCTCAAGCTTATTGTTTTTTGCCTGAAACAATAGATAGAGGGCGCTGTTTTATTGAATGCCCCAGTGATTCTGAATGGTTTTTAGAGCATGATGGGAATAATGCTTTGTTCAAATCAAGACGCGCCATTTCACGCCTGCGTTCCGTCGAGGTAACACCATGTCTGCTCCACGGGAGAAATCACACCAATTTCTTCATCCATGTTTTTACAAACTCCAATAAAATGGAAGGTTCCCGTTATTTTGAGAAAGCTCTTGACTTGGTCTGTCTTTTAAGAAACACTGAACGCCAAAAGGGTAGGTTTTATTACTCTCCTGACCAAATTATGACAATTTATTGCCGAGAGCCGCAATGTGTGGCACCATGCCGTTTTTAGGCTGAAACATTCAACCGTATGCTTACAATAATCACCTTATAATGTTAATAACATTAGGACTTGTAGTTCTTTATAAAACACATTTTTAACAGAGATGTTAAGGGAATAAAACAATTATAACAATGAAGTCACACAATTGAAGTCACAATGGCTTAGGTCATTTTTCAACAATATTCTTTATTGTCTGAGAAACAGCTCAGATTTCAGACTTCCATATACATGTACATATTTCTGCCTAAAATCACACACACAATTTGAAAATATTTTGTAAATGGTCATCTGTGCAACTCTTCCACTCTTTAAAGGTAGTATCATACTTTGGTTTTTGTCAAAGAAGTACAGATTCATGGGCAAAAATATCAAGGAAGATACAGTCGCAGTCATCTGTGAAAATTTCAGTCCCATACGGTGCCCATTTTTTTTTGAGAAAATCGTGAAAAACTGCCACAGTATTTCTTAAGTCTTTTCTCTTTTATTTTTGATCTTTTAAAAGATCAAAAATTAGAGTTTCGGTCATTGTTTTACTAATTTCTGGATAAACACACCATTTCAGGCAAAACAATTTTAACGGTGGGTTTCTACCAGCACCATCTTCATACCCTAAAAGTAATACGTAAATCTGTGAACATTTCTGTTTTGGTTTCTTACCAAAGTATGATACTTCCTTTAAGAACATGAAAACTACCAGGTTTTTAAAAGCAATTAAAAAGAAAGGGGTGTCTAGTATTTCAATTTTCAATCACAGAAGGGTTGTTCTCGGCATTTGCGAAAGATTCCCAGAATGTGCATTCTGCTCAAGTTAATTTCCATTTCAAAGAAGCATAATATTTTATGTAAATAATATTCTGTTTTGTTTCTTGTTCAGATCTTTAAAATGCTGAGATGGTCTGGCTTTAAAGACGCAAGAGATGACTTCCGTGTAAATCTACCTGAATGACATCAGAAGTGAAGTGTCGGCATTTGTTTGGACAACTCGACATTTCTTCAGCTACCAGATATCAATTTAACATCAAAATATTCAAGAAATATTTATGCCTCCATCTGAACCAGAGACTCCTGCCTTGGAAGAAACTTTACAATGCAATATGCAACTTCAAGGACTGAATTTGGCAAACTGTGTTTCACAGTTAGATGGACTCGTTAACAGTTATTGTACATTGAAGTGATTAAAGATATGAGTGCCTGGTGCACTCATTTGTTGTGTGCTTTATTTGAACCAAAATAATTCTGGTATCTGGTCATATTTACTTTGAAATAAATGTGGCAAAGAATTTTAGGCCAAGTGTTCTTTTTGAAATTTTCCTTTCAACTTTTCAATTGTGTGCCATTTTTTGGCTTTTAAATTTATTCAGAATATGAAAATTCTTGTCACTACCAAACAAAATGGACCTGAAGTACTTATAGTTTTCGTTGATGAGTATCAAACGCAAGCAATTATTGAATTCTATGCAAATCTGTTACAATCTAAAATTAGATTGATTCATGTGCATGTACCAAACTTACAAATTGAGCAGTAATGAAGTATTAGAAATGCGCGTTATTGACCAGATTCCAGTCTTTTTTTGGCATTGCATTGAAACGATGTGAATGGTTGGTAATTTGCCAGTTGATATCCTTGACCTTGTTACCTATCTTTTTAAGTAATGATTTAAGCTGTCACAATGAATGAATATTAAGTGAAAGGTATTTTCTTGAAAGATTTTTGAAATTACAAAAAATAAATACTTTATAGAAAATTTTGATTTTTCTCTTAAAAAATGGCCCATGTACTGAACAAAATCGTTTTTTTTTCACAAAAGGGCTCTAGATTGTACATGTCCAAAAGTCACAAATTTGACAGTTGATTCTGAGATGGTTTTGTGTCAAATAGTGCAACATTGTTCGGCTACTATTCAGCTGCATAGAAAAGTATTTTTCATGAAATAAGGTTATTTGGTGCAATTTTGGAATAATAAACAAAAAACCTCATCAACAATTAACAAGAGTTACGTTATCAGCTGGCAAATTGTCACCATACCTTAAGTGGTTAACCATAGGTACATGTAATCTGTTACCATAAACTGAGTCGGTTTCAAGCAAATTCAAATAAGTATTACTTGTGCTAAAATTGACAACTTTTCTTGGCATTTTACAAATTATGCTTTCAATTTGTTTTATGTGCATGCGCAGTGCCCACAATCTTTAAAATATTTAATAACCTGCATCTGAAATCAACTGTTTTGCAAATACATTTCCAGCCAGAAATATTCACCTGACTTTTTACACATTGCACAGCGAAAAAAAAAATTATCATCCAAAATAATTACTTAGTTCCTGATACATTTTTCATTTTGAATTGCACATTTTTCATTTGGGTTTAGAGAAAAAGGAAACCAAATTCTCAAGCGACAATTTGAATCTGACTCACTTAAGGTAGCAGGTTACTACTGGTTTAAAGGGTGCCGATCCATTCATGTATTATTCTATGACCTTTCCAAATTGTCTGCGCTCCAACATCAGAATTGCGTATTGCTTGACTTTGTTCGTCCACATTAGAATCATCGTGTTGCATACAAGAGCATTTTCCTGCAAATACAAAAAGGAATACAAAGAAAGAAACTATGATATCTGCATCAACATTCAAAAGTAACATCAGAATTGCGTATTGCTTGACTTTGTTCGTTCGCATTAGAATCATCGTGTTACACCCAAAAGCACTTTCCTGCAAATACAAAAAGGAATACAAAGAAAGAAACTTTGATATGCGCGTCAACATTCAAAAGTAACATCAGAATAGCACTGCGCACTTGCACTAAAAATAGCACCGAACCTCGGACAAACATTGCAACTGGCCATGCAAACGTGCATTGAGTGGGGGTATGTGTGCGCGTGCATGCATGGTGTGACGTCATTAGTGCGGAACGCTATTGCGTATTGCTTGACTTTGTTCATTCACGTTAGAATCATCGTGTTGCATACCAAAACACTTTCCTGCAAATACAAAGAAAGAAACTTAGATATGCGCGTCAACATTCAAAAGTCGATATTCTTTGCATCTGTTCTGCTAATTTGCAAGTTCTCTCATTCATACAAGCCTTCATATTCTCGTGCATTGCTTGCGCTGTAATAAGAAAAACAAGGTCATAGGTTAGGTTTTAAATGGCATCTTTGCAAAGGGTCTGCATTGCAAGTTGAAATGTGTCCCAGTCATACAACCTTTAGGTAATTTACATATGACCTCTGTGCTGTGTCAGGTTAATATGTATGGAGGTCACATGGAAATTGCCAGAAGTTTGTATTGTTGGAACTGTTTCAATAAGCATCTTTGAAAATGGTTCATAGCGAGAGGGCGCTGTTGATGCTGGATAAAGTCTGCTGAAATAGCGCCCTCTTACTGTTGTCCATTTTTCAGAGATGCTGTTTGCAATGTAGTCCCTTTAAAACCAGTTAAGTGTACTCTTGGTTAACCACACATATTTGTACATAGAGGGGGTAGTTAAAGTATTGACAAAATAAAAATGCAAAAAGAGATCACTGTCTATCGTGTCAATTATTTTTTTTATTATTTTTTTTTTAAATGCAAGTGCCGGTTGGTGCGCCCTCTACTGTCCAGAACATGAAGCAACTTAATGACCCAAGTACATCGGCTGATAAAGCGCCCTCTTGAGTTGAAACCAGACTTAGTGTTCCTGGTATTCTGCTCCATAGGCGTTCTGCAACACACATTTCAACAAGCTCATTGCCTATGCAGGCTTTTGTTGGCATGCAAATGCCGCGCATTGTAAAGACTAACAAAGGCCTGAACAAAGCTCAAAAAGGATTCATTGTTGTACACTTTAATCTTAATAGACCTGCATGGGTGTACTTCAGACTTCACCCCCTGTTCGGGCAACCAGGCCGCTATATGTTCTTAGAAGACATTTTGGTTGTGAACTTTGGTGGCAAAAAAGCAAAAATAAAGACCGATTCATTTGGACACTTCCACTCCATCACTAATTGAGTCCTTGACCTTCAAAATGACAACAACTTCAGCCCAGATGATGATGTGCTGACCAGAGAAACAAAATTTCAACATGCAGCTTACTTCAAATTTTGAATTAATGTTTTTGCCCCCAAATTTGATAGTTTATGTATTCTGAATCAAAAATTCCCCACTGAAAAAACATGAACTCATGCGCAGCAATGAAACAATCATGTCCTCATGGATTTCTTGGTTTCACTTGTGTAATAGAAGAATGCTACCAGTATTTTTTACATTTATCTGTTAATTTTATACCTTAACTTTGAATTATATCCTGGTGCTCAAATTTGATTGGCTAATCCGATGTGTTCCAGGGTGGAACAAGTTTTAAATAGCTTGTGATTATTTCCTTCTTTTTATTTTTATTTATTATTAACATCATGTTTGGATTATTATTTCATTCACTACTTATACTTAGCTTTATTTTAAAAGCTCTAAAGGTAAATAATATGAGAGCTTATCTGGCAAATTTGCATTGAAAACTTATTTTCTTCATCAATTAATTATTTAGGCATGTGAGAGTCATTTAAATGCTTAATTGGTTAATCAATTTGTTAGCACAATAGCATTCCTACAGATTGCTGTAGATATGCATGCTGCCACCTTGAAACTCAGTGTGTATGATCTACCTATAATCTACCTATTTAATGATGATGTCATTATGACATCATCAGATATTGAGAAAAAACGTCCATTGTCGATGACATTTTTGTAACCATAGCTACGGATGCAAATATGCATTGAAATAGGAAATTCATACAATGTGTAGAAGCCATCGTCTGAAGGGCATTGCTTACTCTAAGTGTAGAATCCGTGCTTACAGATATAGACAATTCTCTGGTAGCAGCCTAATAAGCCAATTGAAACAAAATCGGAACAGCTTAGTGTTCGTCCATGGGACGAACACTTAAATGTCTGGTTATTATTTGTTTCTGTTGTAACATGGATCGTCTATGTTTTTGTTGATGGCCATTTTTATACCTATTGTTCTAACCTATTCATTTTGTTGCCTTTTATGATTGTTTTTAAATGTTTTTATTTAGTTCTTGCTTTTTTTTTAATCTTGATAATTATACTGCATTTATCAATATGTTTTCCTATGTGGAAATAAATACTGAAGTGAACTTAAGTGAATTGACTCCTAATGTAGATAGATGGTGTATCATAGGTTTAGGAATCCTAAACCTATTGCATTCTCTAGTCTCAAGTATCAAGGTATCCTATGGTACTGGTAGCATTAATAGTTTAGAGTGATTTATTGATTTATTCTGGATCTGCACGAATAAATTAATCTTGATGCATATTAGTTAAAATGTTGTGAAGATGCATGTCCTTACAGATTATTTACATTACATTTATACTGGAAATTGTTCAGTGAGTTTTTTTAAGGATGAAATAGAATAGAATAATAGAATTATTATTTAAAATCACAAACTAATATTTAGGTTGAAGTTAATGTATCTTTCATAAATGCTTGGAGTTAGGAGGGCCCTGACCATTTCGATCCTAGCAGGATCATTCATTTTTATGGAAAGCTAAACATTTGATATTTATTATATTATTTTGGATGATGAGCAGTTTGCAGCAGTTTATTACTTGTATTGTGTATCTTTCTTTAACTTGATATTTTTTTTATTATTATTTCTTTCTGCTGCAACATCATCTGCATTTTGGCCATTTATATTTGAGGCTTCTAAAAATGCCCTCATATTGGTTTGTTCCTTATTTTTTTCGTTGCATCTGCACTAATAAGCAGGAGGTCGTGGGTTCGAAACCCCACCTGAGCCAGCGCATGATTTGTTCATGTGCTCTCAAAAAGCATTTAGTGAAATGCATATCTATGTCAGTGAAGGGTGATAAATTATTTGCATATTTCGTTATTGTTATCAGATTATTCTTTTATATGTTTTCACTAAGTTTTTTTAAAATTTCAATCGCGGTAAATGTACTGATTTTGTCAGTATTTTTAGGGTGAAGTTAATATGAAGATTTGGTTACATTATGGTTATTTTAGCTTATTTTAATTTCTGTCCATTGGTTAAATTACTGTGGTCTTCTTAGTAAAATTATATATTTATTTTTATGTTATCATTTTACCACAGCACTACAGCTTGCTTAATATTTTAAGTGGTCCCTCTTGCCTTCCTACACAACCCTAATTTCTACTACACAAGTGAAACCAATGGTCAAAACCTGAGAACTGTAACGAAGTAAACCAGCAATGCCAAAAAACTGTTTCTCTAATCATCACATCAACAACTGAGCAGAGGTCACCATCATCTATCAGGTCAAGAGCCCCCTCAGATCAGAAGCAGATGTCCTATGCAAAAGGGTTGGTCATCATGACCGGCCTAAAAAGAGACCTGGTTACACAGGAACAGTAAGATGAAGGGTACCAACTTAGGATAACAAAAGTATCAGTGCGAAAAAAACTGTGCGAAAA
The DNA here is from genome assembly GCA_963971285.1 of Astropecten irregularis. Lineage (NCBI taxonomy): Eukaryota > Metazoa > Echinodermata > Asteroidea > Paxillosida > Astropectinidae > Astropecten > Astropecten irregularis. The sequence goes on along the minus strand of OZ020254.1, from coordinate 18,790,330 downwards.
AAAGGGTCCTCTGTCCTTCGCACCAATCATACAAGCGCTATCAGCATCTTAGTGTACAACAATCAATTCCTTTCTTCTAGTTTTTGCCGCAAGCAGAATTTGGGTATGAGCTTGTCAAATCATGTGAGGCAGAACACTTACAGAGTAGAATACCAGCAACACTGAAGACAGGTTTCACTCAAGCTGACGCATATCAACCAATGCACCCGGGTCATTAAAGTTGCTCCACATCCTATAGACAGCAGAGGAACGCACCAACCGGCACTCACATGCTCGTCTGAGCTTCTTTCCTATGTGTATTTGATCTGTACAGGATTTAAACACTTTAACAGCAGATTAGAACAGTTTTAATTAACAGTATGAGAATTACTCCAACAAACAGAGTTGATATCAGCTCCTTAACATGTGTCAATCTACATGGGAAGAACATTTTAAACAAGAAAGGTTTTGTTCTGTCCTGATAGGAAAGTTGCTTTTGGCAACTTTAGTTTTGAAAAGATCATTTTTAGATTTTGTTTCCATCAATCAATTTTGTCATGATGTTTTGAAAAAGTTTTGAATTTTAAGATACACACAGTTCAAGGAATTTGGCACATAATTTTTGTAGGAAACATTAATTTTGGGAGTTGTCCTGATGAAAAAAAAAATGCTTTTGGTGTCTTTAGTTTTAAATAGATCATTTTAGATTTGCTTGCAAAAATCAATTTTGTCATGATATCGAAGAAGTTTTGAATAATTTTTTTTTTTTAACGTAGCATTTGTATGTAGAAAATGATAGTATTGAGCGCGCAACATGAACAAAGACATGCATGCTTATTTCAGCGATTCTGCATGAATTTTCATGCATTTTCTTGTACGAGTACATAAGAATTTTAGCTTGTTATTGTTGCATAGCAGCGCATGATCAATCTGTCTGTTGGAGAAACTCACACACCCACAAAGAGAAAACATTTTTAAGAAAAAGGCAATAAAATAGAATTTTAGAGTGCATTCATTTCAAATGATGGAGTTGCTCATAAGGTCTGGAAAAGAATTTTGCAAAACAAAAATCATTGCAACCCCCCCCAAAAAAAAAATGAAAACCAAGACAAGAAAAAAGAATAAAAATGTGATAAATAATATGTACCCAACCCATAAATGATCCGTGATTCGATTACAAGAATTTGAAAAGAATTTTTGAAAGATGAATTTGAAACTTTTATCAAACCCATATTTTTTTGACATCAGACACAAACTTCAACTCCTATCACTTCAAATCAATGACCCCTAAAACACGCAAAAACAATATACTTAAGATTCCTTAGCAAAGATATGGTTCAGGATTGTGAATCACATTCAAATATTATGTGGAGATAGAATTTTGCCATAAAAAAGGTTTGTTTCAAGTCCCACCCAGGGGTACAACTGGTAAGAGTTTGAAATTGAGGATGAGAAATTTATGTGAAATATGCAGAGGGATAATGAGTGAAAACATATGGACTCAATACTGTCTAATTACATGCATTATGTCCATGAAGAGGAAAATGATGCTGACATTTCAGAACAATTCCAAAAATGACTAGAATTGAAGTTTTAGAAATGGAGATCAAATAGAGAAAAAAGTTCCAAAATAGCTCTCAAGTTAATTTATGCAAGAAAGGGAAATAAAAATGGATATTTTCTACACGTCTAAATGTGATACCAAATCCTAAACCACTATAGATGCAAGTTTTAGAACCTTTTACAATGAGAAGGGATGGATCCATTTGTGAAGGAAATGAGGAAAGTGAAATGTCCAAAACAAAACTGATGGCGCTGCAGCATGATCAAACTTGATGGTAGAATTGGGGATTCACAAATGCCACATTTAGAATGTTTCAGAGGAAAAGCCTGATCATTGTGGAAAGTTGCCCCAACCAGGGGAAAAGGGACTAACATGAGCAAAAATACAAAGTAACAAGTGGACCTGATGAACGGTTCCCACCCAGGGGAAATTCTGTTTGTGTTATATGGACACAAGGTGTGACACACAATACAGAATTGAAATTGATTTGCCACCAAGGACTTAAAAAAAAAATACTCAAATATCATGAATCCATCCCAACTTTGACATAAACCCTATCTAGCTGTCAGAAACACACAATGCACATGACCACTTTACACGGCATTTGACGAAATTCACAAGTTTAAGAGTTGTTGGCATTTGTTTGTATGCATAAAACCTGTACATAGTTTGGACCAAGAAAGACCAAATCTACAAATTATTTTCCTCATCATATCATGGCCATCTCAGGCAAGAATTTGAATTTTTTTTTACATAAATTGCAAAAGCCAACTTGTTCAGCAATAAGGAAATAGGTGAGCGATGTCACGTGATGTTGTGTTGCTGGTAGCGACGTTTCGGCTGTTGGAACTGCTAGCCTTCATCAGGCAACTGAAGAACTGTATGCTGCGGTGTCTGTTATATCCTGTTGGTCCGCTTGGGTGGGCGTCGTAAGCTTCACTCCGTGGGTGGTTGGGGGCGTGTCCTTGGTGTGGCTTCGGTGGTTCAGTCAGTGGCCTTGCGGTGGTCATGTTGCTGGATGGTGGGAAGCCGGAATCCGGGGATGTACAGTTCCAGCAGCCGAAACATCGCTACCAGCAATACAACATCGCGTGACATCGATCACCTTTTTCCTTAACTGTAATTACCGCAACGAATAATCCTTTCCTTGTTCAGCAATGATTAACACGAACATTCAGCTGTCATAGCATTGAGTGTTTCTCCAGTACAACAAGCACAAAATACAAATGTATGATACAATAAATTACACATCAATGAAATAAACAAAACTAGATGTCAATGTATGGAGGTAAACCAAAGCCCACTTGGTTAGCTAGGTTCACAAGAAAAGGTTCATTTAACAGTTTTTTTGTTTTCAAGTTAAGGGGTGTCTGGTTCAAATCCCACCAGGGGCACCATGTGGATCTGCCATCATTCACCACAATCACACAATTGTCTTTGATCACCTAAACTCTCACCTATGAGCATAAACAGGGTCTCTAGTTCAAATCCCACCAGAGGAACCAATGTAGATTGAGTTCTCTACTTCACAATGTAAGCTCCACAAATTAACATGCCTAAGCAGTAACCTAATAGTCCCTGGTTCAAATCCCACCAGAGGAGCCTGATAGCTGCAAGTTTTTAGGAGTAATCCTGCTGAGATTTACCACCTACATTAACATCTGACATTACATAGTTACATAAAAACTTACAATTCTAATGCACAAATATTGTTGCAATAATCAATGAAATAATTCTATTTACTTTATGATGACTCTAGTACTGGACAGGCAACATCACTGGAATGGGTGACATCTCATTGGTAGAATGCCTTGACAAGATCACCTAATACAGTCAAAGATACATAATTTGGTAAATAATTTTACATAAACTGACTAAATAAACATCAAACATAAATTCATTGATGGACCATTTGTTGTTTTAAGGAATAACATATTTGGTGAAGGTCACAGAACCGCACTCGCATGTACATGAAATAATCATCAAAAAGGGAAACTGACTGGATATATTTAAAGTCACTGAAAGGGTGATGGCTGGTTCGAATCCCGCTTCAACTTTTCTGTGTCAACTTTTCAATGACTTTTCAATATCAATCTCGTCAGTTTCCCTTGTGGTTATTTTGTGAATGTATGACTTCTATTTCGTACCTGTGGCAGTCCAAGTGTAGCATCTTCTTGGCTGGCTGAATAACTGGATGACTGCTTCCTAAGGGGATGGCTAGTTGAACAGTCAGACTAGATGGCTGGGCTAGGTGGCTGCATGATGACTGTCTCCCTTGACTGATGGACAGATAACTGGTTGCCTTGCTGGAATCAGGGGGTCTGGCATCAGCTCAGATCAGGACATCAGGTCCAGCAAAGTTGACTAAGATCGAACCTGTGACAAGAAAACAACATTGGAAATTAACAGAGAGTTAACAAAATTGCAAATGAAACTGAATCAAACAGCACATCGGCCACTGTCTCATTTCACGAAGTACATCCGTATTTTAGTCCTGCAAGTACCACCTGGTAAAAAACTAAACGTCTAAACTACATGTCCCATAAGATAAATGGATGGTTGTTCTCAAGTGGTCCCCAGGTAAACTAACCTACCATCAGCCTAACATCAGTAACTGATAATAAAGTATGGATGAACAAGTCTGAAAATCTATCAATAATTGTTCAAATGTACCTGTCCCAATCCAAGTAAGGCATCTTCTTGGCTGGCTGAATGGCTGGATGACTGCTTTCTTAGAGGCTGGCTAGTTGGACAGTCACACTCTCAATGGCTGGGTGGCTGGTGACTGTCTTCCATATACCGGGGAGCTGTCCAGTTGGTTGACTGTCCGGCTGGTCGGCAGGCTGGTTGGCTGGCTCCTCGACAGGCTCCCCCGCAGGCTGGTCGGCTGGCTGTTCGGTTGGCTGGTTGGCTGGTCGGCATGCTGGTCGGCAGGCTGGTTGGCTGGCTCCCCGGCAGGCTGGCAGGCTGGCAGGTTGGCTGGCAGGTTGGCTGGCAGGTTGGTTGGCTGGTAGGTAGTCTTGTAGTTGTAGGATAGTCATGAATGCTATGACTGGTTGGCTGGATGGCTGGAGACTGTCTCCCCAATAAACCAGAAAGTTGTCCAGTTGGTTGGCAGGTTGGCAGGCTGGTTGGCTGATTAGCAGGTTGGTTGGTTGGTAGCCTGGTAGGTAGTCTTGTAGGATAGTCATGACTGCTTTGACTGGTTGGATGACTGGCTGGATGGCTGGTGACTGTCTCCAAGCAAACCAGAAAGCTGTCCAGTTGGTTGACAGGTTGGTTGGAAGGCTGGTTGGCTGGCTCCCCGGCAGGTGGGGAGGTAGTCTTGTAGGATAGTTCTGAATGCTTTGACTGGTTGGATGACTGGCTGGATGGCTGGTACCTGTTAAATGACTGGTTGCCTTGACAGCATCTGTGATCTTGGCATCAGTTGAGATTAGGCTGAACCATGTTGAATAAAGTCAAACCTGTGAAAAAAAATAATATTTATAAACCCACATGACTCCTCAATAATCATAGAAATCAGTTGTTAAATGGCTGACATACTGTTGGGGGCGGGGCTAAATAGGACACACCCCCAAATGAGGTGGGCTACTGAAATATTTGAACCCCATCAATTTCTGATTGCTTGACCCTTCTGTCCCGAGACTGCTGGGTGTAGTGTCTGTCCCGAGACTGCTGGGTGTAGTGTCGAGGGAAAAAAAGTTAAGTATACTCTTGGTCGGCACGGAGTGACGTCATTTCAAATTGCAAAGAACTTGCCGATCTTGTAGCGATGAAAACAAAGCAGCAAGTTGTATGGTTTTTAAGACAATAAGCTGCCAGGATTGTTTAATTTTAGTAGGCCAATATGATACTTCCAAGAAGGATTATTTGTAGGACAAACTATGACTAGACAGTGGAAGTCATACCGAACATGATCTCTGCTTCTTGACAAAAATACTCAGGACAAAATCCTCAATCGTGACTTGACGACGGACGGTGTGCTATTTTTTGTACGTGATTTGTCAGTGGGGCTTAGCTTGCGCTGTCTACAATACATGTTGGTTTTACAGGCTGTTTTTGGTAATTGTGGACAAGTGGTTTCAAAAAGTATAAAGGAAAGGACCAGTGGTTTCAAAAATTATAAAGTTATATGAAAGAAAAGCAATTTTTATAGCTTCTACTGACTACTGCTCCCAACCAAACGACATTTTTGACTTTCACTTTCAGCAAATAGGGCCTAGGCCTATTCCCGAGTTCTTAAAAGTAAAACCTTAGCCTAGGCCTAGATTGAAGAAATGTCTCCAATATTTCAGTGAAAAGTACAATTTTCTCATCTGCTTTTGCTATAAATGTAGTTTTAGGCCCCATTTTTTCTTACTTGATTTACAACCACAACGATACACTTTGAACTTCGAAGCAATTTCTCAAAACGCCCTCTCTAGTCTAGTCGGGCACGTCCATTCTGCAGAATTTTGACATGAGTTTGTAGCTTTGAGCAAAGGGTGTCAAAGAGATGTCCGTCAGTGAAACTCGTCCCCATCATAATTCATACTTTTAAGATTTGGAACAATAAATTGAAATGAGCCTGCTAGCCAGTGTTTCTTAAAAAATGTGAATTTTGTTCTCACCAACAACTCCCGTGACATTCGAAATGGGCGCCATCTTGGTTTCGTTTCCTGTAAATTAAAAAATTCTTGGTGGCGCTATTTAAAATAATTTTGGGTGCGCTTGGCACCGCATCACAGTAACAGCTCCAAAATCAATGCGCCGAACTGATTATCAAATTTCTTATTTAATATGCATTTTTGGGCGTCATGCAGGTACTATATTGTGTGATTATGACGAGTTATCACAACCTGGGGGTTCAGGGCTTCAACCTGTTGTGGAGACTTCAGACTTGAGAAATATTGGCTTAAAATCTGGCCCTACATTGCTTTGAACGTCAAGGGTTCATGGAAACTGGTAGCAAATTGGTTACTGGAAAAGCACATTCGAGGGTGTTTTCTTTAAGGGCAATTAGCAAAACAAAAATCGGAGGAACAAACCAAAAAAATAAAAATAATTGGGTAGATGAGGGTTCAAACTACTATCTGCAGTATTGCACCAAAAACTGAGAGATTTTTGGATGAGTTTTTTTTAACTTTGAAGTTGAGGGTTTTTACCATAGAATATATACAAAAAACTTACACTATAAAATTCAATGGGAGTTTATTAATTTTAGTGTGGTGCTGCCCTCTATCGCTCAAGTTAAACCTGAAAAATAATTGATCGATCAAAATGAACGAAATCGATTTGAATCTTTCTATTCAGTTAATGTCTAATTGTACTGAATATTTTATATAAGCTTATCTGGCCGTCACTTGTTCTAATATGATAATTAGGCAGTGCACAAATTAGGCCTAATGACCAAAATCTTAAAAGTTGAAAGGCAAAACTGCTAAGTAGGGCCTACTAAAAAAATCGAACTTGTACTTTTTTGCTGTTTACTTTTGGAGAGCCCTGATCGATCCAGTTCTTAGAGACGGTTGCTAAGTGGCAAGAAATATCGATATAATCCCCGCCGTGTACATTCTGTCACGTCTGCCGAATTTTCCAAGACGATCGATAATTGGGCCATGTACTGTGTGTTGATGACTAAATAACTTATACGCTCTGTGGTCTGTATGTATAACTTGATAAAGATGGCGTTTCATTGTGTAAACTCAGATTACAACTTGTCCAAGATGGCGACTTACATGGGTGAACTGGCTAATGCATTACACATCGCAAATCGCTCGAATTGGGGCAGGTTGTTGGAACTATAATAAGATTCAGGCTGTTGCCGCGCCGCCACAAGCCTGGAAAATTATCTAAGTTCCAAGGAAGAATGCCTGATGTTTGTTGAAACACTGTACCCAAGAACTTCGTGAACTAGGCCCACCTATAGCTTGATGCTTTTTGCCTAGGCATTTGGAAGGAAAGACAGTTCTACATTAACCAAGATTCCTTTGGAAAAAATGGCTTACGAACCAAAACCAAATAATATTTCGAACAAGTTCACTCGGCGACTGAGCGAAATCGACAGAGAGGAGCTTCGGCTGAGTTCCCTGCCTTCGACGGAGAGTTGCAACTCCAAGAGAGTTACGTTTGCTGATTTCCCCGAGGAAGAGGAGGAATGCAGAGTGGAGGGGGAGGTACGTTCTGCCGGGGAAACGGAGCGTCAGCACCGTCTAGACGAGCTCCGGAACGCGCTGGGAAGACACATGCTCACGGAGAGGGGGATTAGTTATATGATACCATTCAACAGGGAGAGGATATCGGTAGAGAATGTCTTCAGGCCAAATTTGTCGGCGGCCATTGCGAAGGAATTACCGAAGAAAGACGCCACTCTTTTCAACCATCGTCCGGGTGTGGTATCGCCAAGAGACGTACCTCGACTATGCCGAGATCTCTCCGAGATTCGAAAAAGAAGCAGCAACTTTATCAGCCCACGGGAAGACAAAGTCCCTCCTGAATTTGCCCTGACGCCTCCCAACACAACCAGACATCACCAAATGTCCACACAACCTCAGAAACAGGACATCCTCCTACCAAGTTCGTCCATACCACCACGACGCCTGCGCAGAACCTCGATGACCATTGGTCCGAGGATTAAAGAACTTCTTGAAAGTTTCTCAAATTACACTGACGTCACGGAGGACATGGACGGTGTGCCTCCAACTCGCGAGTCTTACAGGAAAACGAAAAATCGCGAGAATCCTAAGGTGCAAATACCAAAAGTGATTAATGATGATCAGAAAAATGACATTTTAAAGTGGTTGGAAAAAGGAATTAAATCAGAAAAGTCAAAATGACTTTCTACCACCAACTGCAACGATCCTACACTTGCCGAACTGCATTCTCGCCAAAAGTATAAACTAATTTTGACTACTCTTGTTTTTATTCATACCTTTCTTCATGACAAAATCACATAAAAAGTGGTAAATCGCGATTTTTCAAATAAAGATAAATTGTTACCGTTGAACTGTAGTATCTAATGTCCTTCATTTTGTTTTGTTTCTGATTTCCAAACGTAAGGCCTTTACGAAACGAGGCTTGAGGCTAGGCTTGGGACTTATTTCGCTACCGCCATTGAGGCCCACAAAATGAAACGAAGGGATTAGGCCACAGCTTCGCCATGTATCTCAAGCCCCTTCATTTATGGGAAACAAAATGGCGGTAACAAAATAAATCCCAAGCCTAGTCTCAAGCCTCATTTCGTAAAGGCCCATATTTAAACCCCAATACATTTGTAGTTAGGCATAAACGTTGAGAAATTAAAATAAAAACAGCTATTCTTGTCTTTATAGTGAACAAAAACCGTTTCTAATTAATACAAGTAATAAACTGCTGAAAATTGCTCATCAACCAAAATAATGACCTGAAATTTTATATAAAATGCTTGGAGTTAGAGGGCCTGACGTTTCGATTCTAGTAGGACCGAAATCACCAGCATCGTTTGTAACTGAGGAAAAATTGACATAAAATCATCCACAACGTAAACTAAGATCTAGTCATGTATTTACAGTTACACTAAGTCCACTACACTAGTCGATGTATCTCAAAAATAATGAAATACATTGCATAAACTGTGCAGAAGATGCCATTAGTTAAAGGTAATATCATACTTTGGTTTTTTGTCATAGAAATGCAGATTCATGGACAAAAATATATCAAGGAAGATACAGTATTAAACAGTCATCTGTGAAATTTCCAGTCCCATACGTTGCCCACTTTTTTTAAAGAGAAAACAGTGAAAAACACTCACAGAATTTCCAAATCTATTCACAGTTTTTGGTCACTGGTTTTTACTCTTTTCTGGATAAATACAGCATTTCAGGCATAAAAAACATAATGGTATGTTTTTATCACCATCTTTAAACCCGGTAAGTTATAAATACGTGTTATACTACCAAACTGAACTAATACAGGACGCAGAATTCTTAAAAATTGTGTTGTCAGAGAAATCGTCACTGCCTACATGAAGTCACTAAAAGGTAACTCCTAACCATTTACAATGGATACAAGTCCGGGTCAATTTCACAGCCCTGCTTAGCACAAACATTTGCTAACCATGAAATTTCTGTCTTAATAAAAACAGGATAAACAATTTTCCATGTGTTGTGTATAACTTGTGATTGTTCTTTGGCTGTCGTTTGCTGACCATGAATATCAAAAGGTATTTTTAATGGTGGTTTGTTTTATTGAGCAAAAAAAACGTTTGTGCTTAGCTTTTTTTTTTGTGCTTAGCAGCTGCATGAAATTGGCCCAAGGTCGAATAATATCAAAATTTGCACAAATCTGTCAAACTGCAAATACAGCTACAAATTCTATCTATAAATTCACATTTAATCATTATTTACATGTACATTTACAAAAGGGAAAGTTTGAATCATATTTGTTTGTTTAATTATGTATAAATTCTGATGGAATTTGAATGGCTGTGATGAAATCCAGAGGTGTATGGATTCTAATTGTCCAATTATGAATATTAATAATAATAATAATATGGACATGATAAGAAGAAGAATTCTTTGTCTTAACATAAAGAATAAACCGCTTCTATACAGCACATATCACAATCAATGATGTATCTATGCGCGTATTACTATTATCCCTGGTCATTGGGCTACATTTACATTCCTAAAACAATCTCAACTCCCTGGGGAGTATACAGCCCCTGGCTGCTGTAAAGCACACAAAGGCTACTCAAGCACACAAAGCCATCTCTACCCTCACAGGTACCCATTTACACCTGGGTGAAGAGGAGAAATATATGTTACAAATAATACACATAAATTCGAAGACTTTGATCATTTTGATAGCATACCAATGCAAAAGATAATACAAAAATCCGATTTTAATAGAAGTGGTATATACAATACATTCTCTATTATAATTATTTGGATGGATTTTGATAGATTCTGATAGATTTTGATGGATTCTGATAGATTTTGATAGATTCTGATAGATTCTGATAGATTTTGATAGATTCTGATAGATTTTGATAAATTCTGATAGATTTTGATAGATTCTGATAGATTTTGATAAATTCTGATAGATTTTGATAAATTCTGATAGATTTTGATAGATTCTGATAGATTTTGATGGAATTTGATAGGTCTTGGTAGATTTTGTACGGTTTAGATGGAATTTTATAGGTTTGATGGATTTCAATAGCCTTCCACCGAAGCATACATGTATTCCCTGTCGCTTTCCATATCAATGGAGTTACTGGTGTGCGTGTCATCGTTCAGCTCGCAGGTTTTGAGCGTGTCCTGTGACTTGTCGTGGAAGTTGACAGAGAGACAGTTCTCGTCTGATGTGCAGGCGTTGGTGCACTGTGAGAAGGTTGCAATTGTGAAGCTAGACAGGACGTGTTGACGTAGACGGTAACCGGTCTGAGCGACAAAGACTTTCAGGCGCTGAGAATCCGTCCTGATCACTGTTAAAAGGAAAGAAACAAACACTAATCATTCATAGGATTGCTTGGAGTAAGGAAGCCTGACGTGTTTCGATCCTAGCAGGATCTTTCTCAAAGGCCTGACGCGTTTCGATCCTAGCAGGATCTTTCTCAAAGGCCTGACGCGTTTCGATCCTACCAGGATCTTTCTCAAAGGCCTGACGAGTTTCGATCCTAGCAGGATCTTTCTCAAAGACCTGACGTGTTTCGATCCTAGCAGGATCTTTCACAAAGGCCTGATGTTTTGATCTTAGCAGGATCTTTCTCAAAGACCTGACGTGTTTCGATCCTAGCAGAAACTTTCTCAAAGGCCTGACGCGTTTCGATCCCAGCAGGATCTTTCTCAAAGACCTGACGTGTTTCGATCCTACCAGGATCTTTCTCAAAGACCTGATGTGTTTCGATCCTAGCAGGAGCTTTTTCAAAGGCCTGACGTGTTTCAATCCTAGCAGGATCTTTCTCAAAGGCCTGATGTTTTGATCTTAGCAGGATCTTTCTCAAAGACCTGACGTGTTTCGATCCTAGCAGGATCTTTTTCAAAGGCCTGACGCGTTTTGAGAAAGATCCTGCTAGGATCAAAATGCGTCAGGCCCTCCTAACACAAAGCGTTTTATAAAATTTCAGGTAATTTTTTTGCTGATTAACAGTTTGCAGAAGTATATTAATTGTATTGACATTAATTAATATGATTATTACTGCAGTATCTGGTTGAGAGACTGCACTGGGAGTCATACGGTTGTGGGTTCAAATGCACACTGAGTAGAATTTGAACTTTACAGGATTTGAATTCGGTGTAAATAATGCAATCACAAAATGGTTGAATACCAAAATAGTGAAAATACAACATCCCAAATTCCAGGCAGATGTAATCAGTGTCACTGCAGCGGGGTTCAATGCTCACAGACTGCGGTCTGCTAATAAATGCTGATCTATTCAAATGCAAGTCAAAGGGGTAAATGTACCATAATGAGCAAATGAGTCGCCAGTTGCGACTGTACGATCATGTGGCTAGATTCACTGCGAGTGATCCTGCCAGGCAGATTCTCTCTTTGAGAGGACTGGTAGGACTCGCCCAGTAGGGTGTCTGCATGACACATGGTTGCATCAGATAGATGGTTATTTTGCTGAGATGGGGATGGGTCGCTTGGCTGGCTGGGGGTTGGCTATCAGGAGACTGAAGGATTACCGCTCGAAGGTAGATGCAGCAACGTGCTGCCACGGCACATGCTCCCACTGATTGACTGATTAAAGAGGCGAACTGCTATAGAAGCTTCCTGGGCGGAAGGAGTTTAACAAATTTAAGAACTTGGTCTCTGGTGTGTGGGCTCACCTGAGGACTGAGTCACGGCGATGACTGGAGGGTCTACCCAGGGCCCTTCCCCCTGTGGAGTGTAGGCTGCTATGCTGAACTCATACGCAGTCCCGGCTGTCAGAGTAGACAGAAGGTAGCGGAATGTGGTCTCGTCGACTGAAGTATTGGCGATGGTTTCGTTCATCTGATCCACAATCCAGTAATAGATCTATAAAACAGAGAAGGGGAATTTCAAAATATCTTAAATTTGTGTGTATTGTAAGCTGTAATTTTGAAGAGAGTCAATTATCTATGTTCGTTTAGCAGTCAGAAGCCATGAAACCACTCACATACCAGTCAGTTTCCCTTGTGGTTATTTGATGATTATATCAAATGTCATGGGAGCCTATGGGAAATTATTTACTGGTCTGCACCCTTACGAAACGAAGGCTAAAGCTCAGGCTCAGGCTCAGGCTCTGGCTCTGTCATCCATATGCTGAAAATATAGGTTGTGATGTTTCATTGAAGCTGAAGCTCTGTTTTCCTTTTCAAACCAGAGAATCTACTTCAGAACCACAGCCAAAAGCCTGTATTTTGATACCCATAATTTTAGAATGGATTCACAAAGTGGAGCCTGAGCCTGAGCCTGAGCCTGAGCCTGAGCCTGAGCCTGAGCCTGAGTCTCAGCCCGAGTCTCAGCCCGAGTCTCAGCCAGTGAGCCTCTGTTTCGTAAACCCCCTATAAAGTAGAATGACATCTCTAATGACATAGTCTGGTGCCTTGATGGACAGAGCAGCAATCACTGCACCTTACCCTATATCCAGTGACATCGTTATCTTGGCCACCAGACAGGGCTGTGGCATCCCATGTGATCTCAACTTGCCGGGTGCTTTTAGTCTCGACATTGAAGTTTTCCGGAGGCGTGAGAGGATCTGAAATTCACAAACGTTGGTGGTAAAAATCAATCTCAAGAATTTTGGAAACAATGAAATCAAAGAATACAATAAAAACATACTTACATCTTTTGTAACACAATGTGTCACAGATTTACCTGTAACTAATAGGGTATAAAGATGGTGGTGGTAGAAACATACCGTTACAATTTGTCTACCTGAAATGGTGTATTTATCCAGAAATGAGTAAAAACGAAGACCAAAAACAGTTTTGATCTCGGAGTAAGATCAAAACTTCTGTGAATAGATTTGAAAATACGTTTTTCACTGTTTTCTCAAAACATGGGCACCGTATGGGACTGAAAATTTAACAGATGACTATTACTGTATTTTTCTTGATATTTGTGCCCATGAATCCGAATTTCTTTGACAAAAAGCAATGTATGAAGTTACCTTTAAGGGAGTTTGTAATTCAAAACAGATTTTACTTACACAAGTCATCTTCACAGATATAGTAGAGGCCACTGTTACAGTCTGTATCTTCTATGTACTGATAGTTGCTGAATTCTCCGCAATTCTCGCTGGAACTAGAGTCATCCGGTTTATCGGTTCCCCACATGTAGGAAGACTGGGGAATGGCTTCATCGTTAATCCACGCAAAATTGCCTACAGGTTAAGAAATGACGACACTTATTAAAGAATCTATACATCGATGGTGTGACACTAAATACCCCATGAGCTATGAAACATACTTCAAATAAACACAAGGGAAACTGACTGGATTAACTTTAAGTCATAGAAAAGTGAACATTGAAAAATTTAGTGGAGTGGGATTTGAACTAGTGACCTCCAGATTACTGTACCGGCTCTCTTACCAACTGGGCCCAATTTCATGGAATCCATAATAGCCTATTTTGTGCTAGCGGGCACTGCTATGCGTGAAATCTATTTCATGGAATCCGTAAGCAAGACTTTTGGTTTAAGCGAAGAATTTTTAGGGTAACCGTGATTATTTTATGCTAACGTGCTGTCATATATGCATTCTGCAGAAATTCCTTGCTTACTGTTACCAAAAAGAAAACTCTCCTGTGAAATACGCTATTAACCGTAACCGTCTGATACCGTAAGCGCAGATTCCATGAAATTGGGCCATGAAGTATCCAGCCCTACTTCATTAGCACCCTTGGCTGCCAACCGCATCAACCCATATATGATCATTGAGCACAGCCTGAGATCGAAAGTGTTTGATTTTTGTGGAGGGAGGAAAAGCGGAGAACCTGGAGAAAAACCCTTGTAGCATAGGAGAGAACCAACACACAACTCTACTCACATATGACCCAAGCCAAGATCGAACCCGGGCCACATTGGTGAGAGGCAAGTGCCTAAAGCATTTATGTTCGAAATGTACTTGTGATTAGAAGTTCTGATGAGCAAACTGCTTATCAGCCAAAAATGGCCTGAATCTATGAAACGCTTGGAGTTAGGAGGGTCTGATCGATGTGTTTTGATCCTAGCAGGATCTTTCTCAAAGGCTAAATGACAAGAGGACAGGAACATGCAAGTAAAGATACACATAAATGGATGAGAGGATCGGGACAAAGGCGGGGGGGGGGGGGGTTCTTGCATGTTCTTGTCCCCTTGTCATTTAGCCTTTGAGAAAGATCCTAGGATCTAAACGCGTCAGGCCCTCCTAACTCCAAGAATTTTATAAACAAAAAAAGAGGAATGGTTACCTTCTTCCGCCGCATCAGTCAGCCCGATCCAGAACCGCTGGGTGGAGAAGCGATACCGCCAGGCGTTGACCAAAAAGGTCCACTCTCGGTCCGACTGGATGACCACCAGGTCAGAGTCGCTGCCCTGGCAGGTTGACCGGGCATTCTGCCAGCTGTGGGTGCCGGTAGAGAACAAGTAGCAGCTGTGATCGTCGTAGAGCCAGCCCGATTTGCAGAGGGAATGGGTGGTGGGAGCAGGAATGGCACCGGCGCCTGATTAAGAGAAAGGGAAAGCAGGCAAAGGAGGGGTTAGAGAAGAAACTCTTTTAAGGTGCGTTCGAGTAGCTTCCCTCGGTCAATACGGGTCACGTCACCCAGATCAGCCACCACAGCCGGGCTTATCGAACGCTTGCTTAATACCTTTCCGCCATCTTAAATTCATGTGAGGTGTTTGCCACTGGTGGCTGCCCTGGGTGAACCCCGAGTATGACGTCAGACCTAATCAAACGGTACGGGGGCTTGGAGCTTGGGACTTGGAGCGACCTAGGTGACCTACTCGAACGCACTTTAAATGGAAATCGTCCAACACAGGGCCCCAGAAAGCCACTGACAGTGAGGACTTAAAAGAATAAAAAGTTGTTTTCGAGAGGGCATGAAAAAAATCATGCAATGTGGGATTCTGCTTACTAAACCTGGGGTTGATCTAACCAAACTTATCGTAACTTACTATCAGTCATAGGACTTATGATGCATTGTAGACCTACATATGATACAATGGATTATCCTTCGTAACTCGAGTTACGATCGCTCGTAGGGCTTCATGAAATCGACCCCAGATGTCATACTACTAGACTACCGAGCTACCGACTACCGACTACCCCAGCAGGGTAAGTCCAATCCAATATCACAGCGGGTAACGAATACGCAAATTAAGATTGTGTCCGAAACAGGCTTCCAGAGCTATGGCTAGGTCTATTGTCTTGGCGTCTCCGCATATTTCCAATGAAGCGAAGACCTAGGCCTACAGTACCTCTAAACAACAGATGCAGCCTAAGCCTAATTTGCATAGTCTATCACTATGGTGATATTGACAACATAAATGTAAGATCAATCGTGGTGTTTTGTGAAATCGGTTCCGCGGTTTCCTCTTACCAATGGTGGTTTCACAGAAGAACTGGTAAGTAAGATCTACTCCAACGTCGATCCAGTCCAGATTGGTGTAAGCCGACATGACTGCTCCGTTCTCAAGCTCACCGCCGTTTGGCTCGCCAGATCGCCATCTTGAATAGCTGGCACTTGATTGGTCCACGTTTACCCATGAATCTGAGCAAAAAATATGTAAATGAAAACTGCCGCAAAACAGGAAGATAGAGGAACTTGTGCGATACAGTGGAACGCTTATATAACAAAATTGGGATGCACAAAATTTGTTTGGTATGGCAGTCATTTTTATAAAGCGCCCTCTTTTCCAATGAAGTGCGCCCTCTTTTGTTTGCTTTTCACATACATGTTCTACATTTGTGTCGCTGTACGTACATACATGAATGAAAATTTTCCATAATTTTTCAAGCAGCTATTTTTAAAAAGCACCCTCTTGTCCAATGAAGGGCGCCCTCTTTTGATTGTTTTTCACTTACATGTTCTTTGAAAATTTTTCATAATTTTTCAGGAATTACAAACGGCCAAAATTTGATTTGAACAAGTATTCATTTTCCTGTTTCTGTGAAATCTTCTGATTTTTTTCAAAAGGGAAGTTTGTACACACAAATTGGGAGCCAGGGATAATGTTTGGTAAAAGCCGAATGTTCTGTAAAGCAGTGTTTGTTATATCAGCGTTTAACTGTATATTGTTTGCAGGGCAACTAGGATTATTTCAATGACGTTTGTTACCAAAACAAACGCACAATTTGTTCATATTTTGTAAAATGTTAACATTAAGTTGAAACAAATTTAATTTTTGTAATATTTACCGTCATTTTCGATGTCATTGATCCCGATCCAGAAATATTCTTCGGAAGGATTCGCCCATCGACCAATCTCCGTCAGGAATTGATGTTCCGCATCGTCGTCAACGGTAACCAGGTAACCTACAAAGATACATCATACAGTGAGAGATGCGGCTGTGCTCAAACAAAAGAGATTCTAAACCAGAATAGACAGAGAAGCAGAAGAACAAAGGATAATTCAGATTTAAAGCTTTGCATGGCGGAAGTACATAAAATAATTGTAACACCATGAGACTAAGGCCTTGTCCGAAAGGGTTGTCTAGAGCTAGGTCTACGGCTATTGTCTACAGCGGCCATTTTGAAGCGCTGTCCGAAATGCTGTCTACAGCTAGAGCTACGGCTATGACGTCATCAAAATCTAGCTGTAAGAAGTGTTGTCTTGATCTGCGCAAAATGGCGACTGATCATGCTGAGTTGTTCGGGGTCAACGGAAACACACAAATGTGAATTTTTTGTTCGGTTCTGGTTTTACTGTCAGAATTACTGTTCTTCGAGTTTATCATAATCATCCATCCTGATGAAGTTGATCGCCCGTTGTAAACAAACATTTTGCTCAACACGGACGATCGAGTTGTTCGAGCAGACGATAATTCGATGACGTCAGAAAAATAAACTTAACTAGATGTGTTTGTTGACAAACACTGAGCTGTTTCGCTTTTTTTTTTATAAATAATATGAAAAACAAACATGAACGCAATTGTCCCAGTACAGAGAAATTGCGGTGTTTTAATTGTCGTAAACAACTATAAGGAGCGTCGTCACTCGTCCATTAATATACATATAGATACATGTAAATACACACGACCATGAGAAACACAGAAATGGCAGAGTCTACTATAGGCCACCGCGCAAAGTATGTATGGTTGTGCATGGGCGGTGGAAACAGCAAAATGACTGATTTTCTAGCTCGTCGTACTACGTTTACATGTACACAATTGGCCCACTACTATGGATAGCCATATCAGCGGTCCAAGAATTTCCAAGGCTCGTGTTTTGTGTTATGTTTGACTCTAAATGGCAAAATTAATGATTTAAAAAAATCAATAAAAATTCAATCGACGTCACTTCACATTTAGGATACTAGTACCGTTTCCTACCTACCCACAAAGTTTCATTACGATCAGATATTCGCTTACCGGGTATATGTGTTTCTGGGAAAAACTGGCAAAATTAATTATTCAAAAATCAATAAAAAATCAGCCGATGACGTCATCGTGACGTCATTTCACATTTGCAATACTAGTATCATTCCCTACCTACCCACCAAGTTTCATCACCATTGGATATTCCCTTATATGTTAATCTGAAAATCGGCTTTTTGATGACGTCATCATGACGTCACACCTTTTTGGTAAATTGTGGCATATGCCTATAACCTAACAAACATTTTGCAGAAAGAATTTCGAAAATACCTTTTGTCGTTCATGAGATATAAAGAAAAGGTCCAAAAATTTAATAATTCGTATAAAATCACATGATGACGTCATCAACACGTGACTGCAATTTTTGTCTATAACACGTCCCCGTATACTTACATACCAAGTTTGAGTTGCATCGGACTTGCCGTTCCAGAGATAAAGAGCCCTAACATTTGCACTTTAATGATGACGTAATTGTGCACATGATGACGTCACGATGACGTACATACGCGGGACACTATTCGGGGTGGTGGTCTAACTATGTGCCAAGTATGAAGTTGATCGGAATTGGCATAATGGTAGAAGTGACTTGTAGAAAATCCCTGTGTAAAGTCTATGGGAAAAAAGTGGAAAAAGAAAAAATAAAAAAAAAAAAAGAAGAAAAAAAAAATAACAAAAACAAAAGCTGTTCCGCTGCATGCGAAACAGCTAAATATCACTTGAGGGCGCAATACGTAGCCGAAGCAGCGTCCGAATTCCAATGGCTAAAGCGCTTCCATAGACGTAGCTGTAGCTGTAGACCTAGACCATAGCTCTAGACAACAATTTCGGACACAGCCATAAATTATACTCTTTTTGGGTGAAAAACTTGCTAAGCGGTATTCAAAGCTCCTTAACTTGCTAAGCGGTATTCAAAGCTCCTTACCTTGCTAAGCGGTATTCAAAGCTCCTAAAGTTGATAAGCGGTATTCAAAGCTCCTAAACTTGCTAAGCGGTATTCAAAGCTCCTTACCTTGCTAAGCGGTATTCAAAGCTCCTAAAGTTGATAAGCGGTATTCAAAGCTCCTTAACTTGCTAAGCAGTATTCAAAGCTCTTAAACTTGCTAAGCGGTATTCATAGCTCCTTAACTTGCTAAGCGGTATTCAAAGCTCCTTAACTTGCTAAGCGGTATTTGAAACTTTGCTTACCTCCTTGCGTCTCGCATTGCAGCTCAGCATTGTACCAAGATTTCTTGCTGGTTCCAGCATAGTAACAATGTGAGTTATATTCAGCCCATCCACTAGCACAGTGGTTGGATTCTAGAACAATTTTACAAAAAAACAAAGGAATCAAAAATCATCAAATAACCACAAGGGAAACTGACTGGATTAAATCATTGAAAAGTGAACAAAGTAAAAGTGACTGCAGCAGGATTCGAACCAGCGACCCGGTTATATTGATAAAAAAGCTGCATCCTCTTTCAGTGATCCCCCATGTACCGTTCCCAGGTTGCAGCATTGCTGCGAGTATCGATAAAATGATCCTTGGGATATAGCGGTATGTGAGTGGTTTCATGGCTTCTGACTACCAAACGAACAAAGATAATTGACCATTGGGGTCACCACCAACATAGGGCTGGATAGCTCAGTTGGTAAGAGCACCGGTACGGTATTCAGGAGGTCGCGGGTTCGAATCCCGCTCCAGTCAATTTGTTCACTCTCCAATCCAGTCATTTCATCGATCTGTGATAACTTTTGCTGAGCATGGAATTTTGAAGAACATTTTAAAAGTGATTTTGTTGAACAATTTGAGTTTTCCCCAAGGTATTTTGTTTTCAGTCATCTTGAAAGAAACGTTTGATGAAATCTGGAACATTTTCTTAAAAATATTTTGAAGGGTTAAAATTGGCACACAATAAAAAATAATCTGAAACAAAAGTGTGGTAAAAAAACGTTCATTTATAGGTTCTTACCTCGATTGGGGTTTTCTGCTCTTGTAACTGTATGGGACACAAAAAACACAAAACTTTGTCAAGCAATTTACCACTATGAACCGGGTTCACATCCAACTCGGACTGCTTTGTGGATTAATAATAATAATAATGGTGGGTACTTATTCCTATAAAGCACACTTTCTGTCTTTTGACGCTTACTGTGCACACGTATTACTATTATCCCTGGTCATTGGGCTACATTAACATTCCTGAAACCATCTCAGCTCCCTGGGGAGTATACAGCCACGGCTGCTGTAAAGCACACAAAGGCTAATCAAGCACACAAAGCCATCTCTACCCTCACAGCTACCCATTTACACCTGGGTGAAGAGGAGCAATATGTGACAAAGCGTCTTGCCCAAGGATGCAAGCACCACTAACCCATGGCTGGATTCAAACCCACAATCTGTAGATTGACCACAAGACCTTGAGTACGACACGCCAGACCACTAGGCCACAGCATCCCATGATTAGCTTTTTTTGTGCTCAAATCATGTAGTGGGGAAACAGATCAGGATCAAATTTTATAGAGCTGCTTAAGAAGAAAATTTGCTCATTAGCACGAAAAGTCTTCCTTGATCAAACAGGATCACCAACCAAATTTTCATGTGATGTTTACTGCTTTTGACTTGTATTCGACCATTGTTTGCTGAGCATATGAAACATTCACAAGGAGTTTTGGCTGGCATACTGATTTTATTTAACAAGGTTTGTGGTGCTTAAGCAAATTTTGCTGCTTAAGCAGCTCTATGAAATTGGCCCCTGATTGGAAAAAGGTGTTTAAAGAGCTCTATGAAATTGGCCCCTGATAGGACAAAGGTGTTTAAGCAGCTCTATGAAACTGCTCCTGATTGGACAAAGGTGTTTAAGCAGCTCTATGAAATTAGCCCCTGATTGGACAAAGGAATAAACTTACACTTTCGACGGAAGAACGTAAAGGAGGTACTGGAAGACAGGGCGATGGTCTCGTCCGTCTCGGAGCTGAGGTAACAGTTACCGTTGCTCGGGTGGAAGTCAAATGAACGACAGATGAACGAGGTACGAGCGACGCACTGACTGGCACAGTTAGACAACGTAGTGCCTTCAATGATCTCATCATTGTTGTCGAGGATATAACTGTTGGCCGTCATGACGAAATCTGTCCTGTCAGTTAGGACGGCTTGAGAGAAGAAAATAAATACGACGGTTATGATGATGGTGTTCATTCTGGGTAAAATATTTGCTAGGGGTTGCGTTAAGCGATGTACTTACGCATAGTACGAACGGACATAAGATTCAACTAAGTATAAGTACTCAATTTCACACCACTGGAACAAGTGACTCGACAGTGACATTCCATGGGTCGTTGTGTAACAGCGTCATGAATAAAGTATAAAGGCTTCTTTCTTGAACTAAAACTTTGCAGGCTTATAGACCGATCCGACGGCACGATATAATGTCCAACATTACTGCAGTGTCCCCACCTGCCTTTTGTCCGGCAACAAAAGAATTTATGCTCCGCCGCACTCTATAATTGCAGGGTGTACGTCCCATGATTAGGACACGTACACCCTGCAGTATAGAGTGCAGCGGACGTAAATTCTTCTGTTGCCGGACAAAATACAGGCGGGGACACTGCTGTACTGGCGGATGTTTCAATGTTTCTATGTAAAACTTGTTTGCCACAAGATTACGCACTGTCCTTTGCGCGCTAATGCGTAGTGCCGAAAACAGGCGATCTTAAAAAGGTCCATCATAACAGTGGGGGTGCTGTAGTCTTCTCGGCACCCCCGTTCCCACAGGCTTGCGAGCAAACATCTGGAGTGTCAAGAGAAGTTGACTTACTGCTTTCATCGTATTTACAGTACAGCGGCTCGAGGGTGAAATACGCCTGCTCATCACCGTTGCCAGTGTCACCAACTCCGATCTGAGTAACGGGTAGATCGGTCTTGTCCGTCAGATACCCTTCATCTGTCCTCCAGTTGTAGTCATTAACCTCACAGTTACAGCGCGAATATCCGCCGTCACAATTGCCTGCAAGATAATACACCAAGATTTAAACCTTTGAGAAAGATCCTGCTAGGATGGAAACGTCAGGCCCTCCTAACTCTGAGCATTAAACCTTTGAGAAATATCCTGCTAGGATGGAAACGTCAGGCCCTCCTTAATACTCTAAGCAAGTCCTTTGGCTCGACAGGGTCTGCCGTGCTATTGGTATTCGGAACGGCAGTGGCATGACACTTGTAATGAAGTTTGGCATTTAGTGCAACTGTGCACGAAGGCTAATCAAGCACACAAAGCCATCTCTACCCTCACAGGTACCCAGTTACTCCAAGCGTCTTGCCAAAGGATGCAAGCACCACTAACCCATGGCTGGATTCGAACCCACAATCTGTAGATTGACCACAAGACTTTAAGTACGGCACACTAGACCACTAGGCCACATCACCCCACAACACTTCACAAAGTATTAAAAATGAGGGATACAAATGGACTCCAAGATATAAATACTTGTGTCTGTGGTATCTCTAAGAATAAAGTAATTGTGAATACACCGATCCAGTAGGCCACGCCCCTTGACAAATTGACCAACGCATAATTTAAGGTCCGATTGACCTTTTGTCTGACATAATGTTCTCAATTAATTTATCACACTTTGCGTTGAGTTTACATTTTTCTTTCATGTGCATAGGCAATTATTTTACAAATCCGAGTTTTATTCTTAACCATGGTAAAGCAGTGTTTATATTTTTATTTTAATAATTCTGACTCTCGATGCCCTGGCTGAGAGGAAATGTATATTTTTGGCTTTTTCCAAAAGTCAGAGGAGAGGAGTGCTTTCGGTGGTTAAGAGCGTGCAGCGTGTTTTACCGATTGTGACATGTTGTGCGCGTGTGCGTTGTTGCTTGGCCGTTGCTATGGTGGGCGTGGCCTACTGGATCGGTGTATTATAAGAGTGACGTCGATTACCATGATATCCGCATGCACAAAGATTAGTGGTAGAGGGCGCCCCACCCCAATACGTTGCCATTTCTCCGTTGCGATTATACCACGCAGAGTAGTAAGCGGAATTCATGGTGGCTCCGTAACACTCAAACTGCAACGATCAAACAAACTTGTCATCATTATTACTATTAAATGGCATGTACAACATTGGTAAAGGTGACAGAGCAGCTGCAGTCTGCTCATAATTTGATTACTCATGGAATAAAAACAAACCTGTGAACAATTTCAGCTCAATTGATCTTTGAAAAACAGTAGAAAACAGCGAAAAAAACATTGCAATTGTCACGCCAAATTGTGAGGGAATAGCTGTCTCATTTTTGATCTTGCCAAGATAAAAAATGCCCCTTCTGGGGCACAACTGGCCATTAAAAATCATAAACTCCAATAAGGTTTGTTGAATCACTATAACGAATGACCACTATAACGGACAATATCTGTGAATCATGCCATGTTCGTTACAGCGGCGTTCCACTGTACACAAAATTGCATTTACCATTGAGTACTAAGGTGTTTATCATTATGACAAACCTTTATATGCTGGTAGCATTCTCCGGAAATGTCGGCCAGCGCCGTGACCTGACTAATGCTGAGTGGACGATAGTCGAACGTCCGAAGGAATGACCGAGCGGACTCGTAACCTTTGACATGTTGCCTCATCTCCTGGTTATGATGGAAAACAGTAATACCTACAGACAAACAATATGGACAAACAATCAACATACAAACAGACAAACATACACAAATGTTTCAGTACTGTATGGCTTCTGATGACTGGCACCCTGAGCAAAAATGGTTGACTATAGGGAGGCCCCATCAAAGTGCTGGATAGCTCAGAGGGTAGAGCACTGGTATGGCAAATTATATGGCTTCTGACTGGCATCCTGAGCAAAGATAGTTGACTATAGGGAGGCCCCATCATAGGGCTGGATAGCTCAGATGGTAGAGCACTGGTATGGCAGTTAATGGGTTATGGCTTCTGACTGGCACCCTGAGCAAAAATAGTTGACTATAGGGAGGCCCCATCACAGGGCTGGATAGCTCAGATGGTAGAGCACTGGTATGGCAGTTAATGGGTTATGGCTTCTGACTGGCACCCTGAGCAAAAATAGTTGACTATAGGGAGGCCCCATCACAGGGCTGGATAGCTCAGGTTGTAGAGCACTGGTATGGCAGTTAATGGGTTATGGCTTCTGACTGGCACCCTGAGCAAAGATAGTTGACTACAGGGAGGCTCCATCAAATCACTAGCTAGCTCAGATGGTAGAGCACTGGGTTCAGTAATCCAGAGGTCTAAGGTTCAAATCCATGCTAGCTCAGTCCAATTATCCCCTGCTATGCCAGACTTTCTGAGCCGGCAATCTCAGGAATCCCCAGGACCTACCGGTGTTTCCATCGGAGCTCATATCACAGTAGATCTTGTATGGATCATTGCCACGTCCCGGGCCATCAGGATCTATGGTGTAGTAGCCACTACCTGTATAACCCAGGCGCCTCCACTCCGCACAGGATACTGCAGAAAAATACGGTGAAAAAAGCTCCACAATTTACGAGAAAGAATTCTGTTCTCAAGACCAACATTTCAGGCACTACCAACATCTCAGGTACTATCGTACTTTGATAGCATACCAAAACAGAAATCTTCACAGATTTACCTATAACTTTAGGTATAAAGATGGTAATGATAGAAACATGCCGTTACATTTTTTCTGCCTGAAATACTGTATTTACCCAGAAAAGAGTAAAATAAAATTCCAAACACAATATTGATCTTTTAAAGATCAAAAATAACGGTGAAAAATTTTTTGAAATGCTGTGGGTGTTTTTCACTGTTTTCTCAAACAGTGGGCACCGTATGGGACTGAGAAATTTCACAAATGACTGTATCTTCCTTGATATTTTTGTCCATGAATCTGCATTTCTTTGACAAAAACTAAAGTATGAAGTTACCTTCATAGAACAGCTGTGGTCTGTTCATCATTTGATTTGTCAAGAAATATAAACAAACCTGTGAAATCTTTAGCTCAATTGATCATTGGAAACAGTAGAAAACAGCGAAAAAAATGAAATTGTAATGTAATTGTGAGTTTTGGATTTCGGAGATCAAAACTGTTTTTTGGTCTTTTGTGTTACTAATTTCTGGATGAATACAGCATTTTAGGCGGAACATTTTTTAATGGTATGTTTGTACCAGGTCAATCTTTATACCCTGAAATTAATAAGCAAATCTGTGAAAGTGTCTGTTTTGCTTTCTAATACCAAAGTATGATAGCAACAAGCTAGCTGGGGTAAGCAAGGTTAGTCGAATCCAATATCGCAGCGGGTAGTGCAAATAATTATAGTTGGTCGTGGGTTCAAATCCCACTTGAGCCAGCGCATGATTTTTTCATGCAGTGCTCATCTACGTCGGTGAAGGGCAAGCCTTATTTGCATAATTCTATCTCCCCAATGAAATATCGTCAAAGCAAATCAATGATCAAAGTGAATTTTGGAGTTGAACTTACCGGCGTTGAGAGGATATTCACAGATGTAGCGTACACCGGACGAACAGCTCGCATCGTTCCACTTTCCGTCTGTCGACCATACCATGACGGCACAGTGCTCCTTGTCATTACCTGTAAGAACAATAACAATTGTCTTATGATTAACAAGCTATATAACCATATGAAGACCAACCCAACGCACAACCCAATGTGAAAGACCAACCATACAGAGGCTTCATACGTAACGTATTGAAGCGCAAATTATCCTTGGTCATTGGGCTACATTAACATTCCTGAAACCATCTCAACTCCCTGGGGAGTATACAGCCCCGGCTACAATAAGTGCACAGAGACTAATCAAATCACAAAGCCATCTCAACCCTCACAGGTACCCATTTACTCCTGGGTGAAGAGGAGCAATATGTTACAAAGTGTCTTGCCTAAGGATGCAAGCACCACTAGCTCATGGCTGGATTCGAACCCATGATATGTAGATTGACTACAAGATCTTGAGTACGACACGCCAGACCTCTAGGCCAGAGCACCTCACTGGATCTAGAGAATACTCACTATCATTTGGCTCATTTGTATTCCAGTTGGTGTAGGAGGTTGAGCTTTGGTCAGACCATTCCCAAGTTCCTTCCTCAGTCAGATCGTTGAAACCAATCCAATACTGGTTGAAGGATAAAGTCCGGCTGTAAATCCACAAACACATAGAAGTTGGGTATCAATTTTATGTAGACACTTGGCATGACACATTTTCCAAGACCAGACTGAAGTTTTTAGTCAGCGAATACTACGAAGGAATGAATACAATAATCAAATAACCACAACTGACTGGGATTATTTTTATTTGTTCACCTTTTAATGACTTCAAATTAATTCAGTGCATTTTCCCTTGTGTAATACTCGTTCATACATTTGGACTTCTTACTTCGTTGCACTTCTGGGGTCAATTTCATAGAGCTGTTTAAGCAAATTGGTCTAGGCCCATTTTCATGGAATCTGTTTACAGTTAACATAAATTCTTTGCTTACAGTAGCAGATTTTGTTTGGTCACGGTCAGCGTATTTCACGGGAGAGTTTCCTTTTTGGTAACGGTAAGCAAGGAATTTCTGCAGAATGCATACGACAGCGCGTTAGCAGAAAATAATCACGGTTACCCTAGAAATTCTTCACTAACCGAAAGTTTTGCTTACTGATTGTCGGATTCCATGACATAGATTTCACGAGTAGCTGTCTTCGTAAGCACAAAAATAGGCCGTAACGGATTCGATGAAATTGGGCCTGGGTCTCAAGATTTCAACTAGCCTGCTCTAGCCATCATCAGGAGATGATTGAAATGAAGGATGTGAGGTCCTTACCGTGACATGGTGAGGACGAAGGCGTTCTCGTCAGCAGAGTTGATACTGACAAGATCCGCATCGGAGCGCAGATTGCGACACGCATCGAGGGCATCTTGCCAGGATACCGCGGAGTCTACCGCTCGGTAACAGGACCGAGCGTTGTTGCCTAGGTCCCAGCTATCGTCGCAAACTCCTTCGTTGGTTGAGGTGTCTGCGAAAATCACAAACCACAAAATGAGTGACGGCAAAAAACCTCAGCAGGACTTGCACGATGGTGGAATAGGCCTACTACCAATAATCTTTTGGGAAATTCACATGAGTATCGTATGAGTTTGAATGGAAATTCATACTTTGGTTTTTATCAAAGAAATGCAGATTCACAGTCAGAAATATCAAGAAAGATACAGTAACAGTCATCTGTGAAATTTCCAGTCCCATAAGGTGCCAACTTTTTAAGAAAACAATGGAAGACGCTCAGAGTATTTTCAAATCTATTCACAGGAGTTTTGATCTCCCTGCAGGTTACCAGCTAACATTGCATGGTGTGTCCATTGTCTGTGCCGGTACTACGCTGATATTTTCTTAATACTTTGGAAATATTCTCTGTAACTTTACATGTTATTTAACAAATATCTTACCATAATATTTGTAGAATATCGCCATGATCTCTGGAAAAGCGAAGTTACCTACAAAAAAAAAAAAATCAAAAAGTAGAATATATCCTTAAATTTTTTAACAAATAGGTTTTTTCCTGTGGTAAGTGTGGTATCCTGAATAACACAATACACCACAGTGTGGTTTGTGTGGTAATGCATGGTTTATGATCCAGTCCCCGTGTGTAGATTGGAAATGCGTGGTAAGCAGCTCTTGTCTTGTGTGGGAGGTGCAGAGGGTAAGGGTTAATATCCAGTCCCCCTGTGGAGACTGTGGTAGTGTGTGGTAACCAGCTCTTGTCTTGTGTGGGAGGTGCAGAGGGTTAGGGTTAATATCCAGTCCCCCTGTGGAGACCGTTAATGTGTGGTAAGCAGTTCTTGTCTTGTGTGGGAGGTGCAGAGGGTTAGGGTTAATATCCAGTCCCCCTGTGGAGACTGTGGTAGTGTGTGGTAACCAGCTCTTGTCTTGTGTGGGAGGTGCAGAGGGTTAGGGTTAATATCCAGTCCCCCTGTGGAGACTGTTGTAGTGTGTGTTAACCAGCTCTTGTCTTGTGTGGTAGGTGCAGAGGGTTAGGGTTAATATCCAGTCCCCCTGTGGAGACTGGTAATGTGCGGTAAGCAGCTCTTGTCTTGTGTGGTAGATGCACTGGTGCAGAGGGTTAGGGTTACGTCTGAATTGATCTTGTACTTCTGAGGTGACTATTTCGTTGGCTATTTACCTCCCTGGAATGCTTGCACAGTAGTGGCTGTGTTATATGAGAAGAATGGATAGCTGTAGTACTGATCATACGTGCAGCCTCCAGAATACCCAGTGTCTTTGATGATGACCCAGCCTGCATCCGCGTGGCATCCAGCATAGTAGGCATTTATAAAGAAGCACCGCCGATAATCATAATGCCTGAGAAATAAAAACAAAAGCAACAAGATTTCACCAAAGTCGTCGTTACTTTTCTATCATGCGTAGGACTTATGATGCATTGCAGCCCTATGTAGATACGATGGGTTGTAACTCGAGTTAAGATCCCTAAATGTTATTTGAGGTACGTTGCTGTCGGACCAATGGGAGTACTAGAGGAACATCAAAATAGCATTTGCAGGACGAATGCCAGTGCCGGCAAAATATACCCTGCCAAAGTTAACGATTCTACACCACAGACTGGAACTAATTAAGGGTCAAGGGGTCGATTTCACCAAACTCATCGTAACATACTATCGATCGTAGGACTTATGATGCATTGCAGCCCTACGTAGGATACGATGGGTTATCCTTCATAACTCGAGTTAAGATTGACCGTAGGGCTTTGTGAAATCGACCCCTCCAATGCTAGTGGAAATGTATCAAAAGAGGGCCAGTGTCCTTCTTGTTATAAACACTTTTATCTCTCTACAAAAACTGACTGGCTGGTTTGAATCCCGCTCCAGCCAATTTTTCTTTCTTCACTTTTCAGTGATTTAAAACCTTCAAAGTTACCCAGTCATGGTAAAAATGTGTGGAACAACAACAAAAATTACTCACTTCCTGGCTGAAAGTAAACGTTTTCCAAAAAAGAAATGATTAACTGCTGACCCAGCTAGCCTGGTGGTCTAGCCATATCATCTGCACTAGTAAGCAGGAGGTCGTTGTGGGTTCGAATCCCAACCGAGCCAGCGTATGATTTTATCATGAGTACTCAAAAAGCACTGCTCATCTACGTCAGTGAAGGGCAAGCCTAA
The DNA here is from genome assembly GCA_963971285.1 of Astropecten irregularis. Taxonomy (NCBI): domain Eukaryota; kingdom Metazoa; phylum Echinodermata; class Asteroidea; order Paxillosida; family Astropectinidae; genus Astropecten; species Astropecten irregularis. The sequence continues at coordinate 18,761,130 of OZ020254.1, read as the reverse complement.
TTTGCATTTTTAAGACAAGTATTTTTCCCTTTGTCTGTATTTAACTTTTTATTTTAATTAAGTGTTTTCTGGTTTTTTTTAATAGTTTTGTAATTGTCCTCCGGAACTTGGGCGATATATATATTATAGTACGCAACCAAAACGTTTGCAATGTGTTGGCCTTGGCCAATCACAATACGCGGAATCTGCGACTCTTTTCAGATGCACGTTTTGTCGACAAATTCTGTGAATTGTGATTGCAAACTCTTGGTGGCCCACTATTCAGAATCGCCTGATTTGGGCCTTTAGGGTAACAATTGAAGACAAATAAACCATGAAATGAAACAAATTGAAATAAAAATGTTTCCTTACCCGTCCATTGAGAAGTAATTTATGCTGTGTGTGTAGATGTCGGTGTAGGGTGCGTACACCAGTGAATTGATGGAGTACCAGGAATTCTTGTTGGTGTTGGCTGTGTCAAAGGTCATAGACATGACCTCTGTCCCACCAGAGGTGTAGAAAGCAAACTTGACCTTAAAGAAAAAAAAAGTGGCGCACAAACGCTAAAATAAACCTCTCAACCATTGAGAAATTTCATGGTTGCGAAATCTTACGTGGTTGCGTGTAAAGCGTGCAGGAGTGTGCGCGGTCCCCAAAAGCCATGTAACACAATATAGAAAACACACGTATGCGCATTGCAAAGTACCTCGCAAGGGTCCCTTGTCGTAGGTCTGGACCTCGGTCAAAATCTCTCACGGATTCATCAGGGCCGTCGGTCACTTTCACACAAGTACGCTTTTGTATTAACCGTAAGAGAGTTTTTTTTAGCGTCGTTTGAAAAGGCCTTAACATGATCACTGGATTAGTATTTCAATCATGACATTGGGGTGCTATGATATTGCTGGTTCGCTTACATATTGGATTTGGTTGGTATCATAGCTGTTGGCCGTACTAGACTTGTAATGAGCAGCAGTTGATGTTACTATCTGAGCCGTATCCGATCCATCGTTGTAAGTGTCACCTCCCTGCCAGAGATCCCTGACATTTATCCCAGAGGAACGAATGTGCTTGAAGACAAGTGTCCACTCTGAATAAATGAGGGAAAAAACACACAGATGAGATAGAAGGCTTTAAGATTCAGATACACGAGGGGCCTTTACGTAACTAGGCTTGAGGCTAGGCTTGGGACTTATTTCACTACCGCCATTTGAAGCCCACAAAATGAAACGAAGGGTTTGGGCCACATGATGAAGCTGGGGAAAGGCTCCAGCTTCGCCATGTATCTCAAGCCATTCATTTCATTTAGGACACAAAATGGCAGTAGACCAACAAATGCCAAGCCTAGCCTCAAGCCCCATTTCGTAAAGGCCCATTGTACTCTAGTTTTGATTCACGACATTGCTATTACTCGAACATAAGAACCGATTACCCACACTGACCCGCACGCACGTACATGTACATAAAGACCTTTCTGTAACATTGTCTTGGGAATCCTGTAAAGGCTGTGATTTGCGTGCGCACCTTGTTATGTAGCGCACTATATGTTGTCTCCATGACACACTGTTGAATATGTATGATTACCTGCACTCGCCTGCATGCACAGATGATGTACGATTGTACGTGTATGTTAATAGGCTGCGCCTGATTCAAAAGTAATGCATTGACAGTGTGTTTCCCCTCATTTTCGGGGGGAGATTTTACAGGATTCCCAAGACGTTGTTATAGACAGGTCATTACGTAAGTACGTACGTGCAGAACACTGCTGTGTGTGCGGGTACGTCGTGAACCAAGACCAAGTTCCGAAAAGAACCACGAGTGTAGACTCGATGCTCAAAACGTCTGACCAGCGTGCTCATTTATAAAGATATTTATAAAAGTCATTGCAAAGTGAACAAAGAAAAATTGACTGGAGTAGGATTTGAACCAGCGACCTTCGGAATACCATACCGTCGCTCTTACCAACTGAGCTATCCAGCGCCCTACGTTGGTGGTGTTCCTAATAGTCAATTATCTGTGTTCATTTGGCAGTCAGAAGCCACGAAACCACGCACACATCGCTATATTCCAAGGATCATTTTATCGATACGTGAAACATTAGCAATGCCGCAACCTGAGATAAAAGACTATTAGGAACACCACCAACATGGTGGCTCAGTTGGTAACAGCGCTGGTACGGAATTACGGCGTTCGCTGGTTCGAATCCCGCTCCAGTCAATATTTCTCTGTTCACTTTTCAATGACTTATAATCAATCCAGTCAGTTTCCCTTGTGGTTATTTGATGATCAGATTAATCAATACATACCTTCAAGAGGTTCAGCTTCGTCCAATGTGCAGTCACCACCGCACTGCACACATCTATCTGGGTAATCGGCACCACAGTGACAACCACCCGTGTAGCAACATGCACAGTCATTACGTGTTGAATCCCATGAACAGGGACAACCAGTAGTCGTTGCTGTGTACTGAATGATGGCTGTTAGGCAAGGAAAACAACAACAAAGTATGATATGACCTTGAAGGAGCACAGAAACTAAATTTTATCACTTCAATGATCAAATTATTTATAAGCAGAGGACTTCAATTTGGGTGGCCTTTATCATAATGTATGTGACTTACAAAGCCCAGCCTGTCTACATCATGCAAACAATAAGATCCTTGTGGAGAGTCAGTTTGTGTGTAGCTCCTGTGGGACAGTGTGTGTGGGAGGCTGGTCACTGCCTGGAACAATTGACCAATCAGAGGGATCGGGTGCTTTCCTTATGGAAAGGCATGAAACCCAATTTTGGCAAACCTTTTGGCTGGGGTCACTTTTGTCTCAGCCATCTGATGGTTTACACTTCACAACTTGGAATTAATTTTATAACTTTGCCCGCCACCTCCCCATCTTCCACCATCTTGTCAATTTCTCTGTGGCTTTTTTGTTAACGGATCAAGACAGTCCAGCATATATCGTTAATGTAATGTCATGTGGGAACAATGCACAGGCAAATGTATACATATCAAGCATGTGAAACGAATTGTACAAGTTGCAGCATTTACCTTATTACGTTTCGTAATTTGAGGAAAAAACACAATCTAGGTTTAATGTATGTAATAGTCGTAGCATCTTCTCCCCTGAGTCAGTTCAACAGGGGAGAAGAACTGCCCCTTTCCTTCTGTATGTGCAAACGAAGGTCAAAGGGCAGTGCCTTATAATTGTTATTTTATGTAGTATATATTTAGTGTTATGTGCATTCTTGTTTTAACCTGTTCGAATTGCACATTTTATACTTGCAAATTTTATTGTTTTGATATATGGTTCAGGCTTTGGTGCCTGGGGCTGTTGCTGCCCAACTTCATGATGATTTGTCAGACTCTGAGCTCTTGGGCTCAGAGCTTTGGTGCCTGCTGGGTTAATGGTGCCCAGATGGTCAGACTTTACATGATTGAGATATAAAAAGCCTTGCTGGGCTTGGTGCTCAGATGGTCAGGCTTATGATTTGAATGCCTTGCTGGGCTTGGTGCTCAGATGGTCAGGCTTCAAATGAATATGAGATATGAATGCCTTGCTGGGCTTGGTGCTCAGATGGTCAGGCTTCAAATGAATGCCTTGCTGGGCTTGGTGCTCAGATGGTCAGGCTTCAAATGAATATGAGATATGAATGCCTTGCTGGGCTTGGTGCTCAGATGGTCAGGCTTCAAATGAATGCCTTGCTGGGCTTGGTGCTCAGATGGTCAGGCTTCAAATGGTTATAACATGAAAGCCTTGCTGGGCTTGGTGCTCAGATGGTCAGGCTTCAAATGAATATGAGATATGAATGCCTTGCTGGGCTTGGTGCTCAGATGGTCAGGCTTCAAATGAATGCCTTGCTGGGCTTGGTGCTCAGATGGTCAGGCTTCAAATGGTTATAACATGAAAGCCTTGCTGGGCTTGGTGCTCAGATGGTCACTGGTCAGGCTTATGAATGAATATGAGATTATAGCTACACGATTTGTGAAGAATAAAACTTTCAGGCTGAGGCGTGTAGTCACAAAACAAGATTTTGGTGTGTTACAGTGTTTTTCTTATTCTTCTGCTTATAAAACATCGTTAATTGTTACTTTAGACTTGATTAGTGTGTCTCTGCACAACAGGGAGAATGTAATCATATTAGGAGTAATATTACGTCCATTCTGACTTAGTTCCATCGCTAAATGAGAGGCAAATTGCCATCAACATGTCCAATTTTTAGCCACCATTCCAATTATCTGCGTTATGGCTCATGCTGCAACAGACGTTCACAAACATAATTCAAGTGCTATATATACAAAACAACTTAATTTGAGTATAATTGCTCCAGTTTCAATCAAATTTGACTTGAAGAGTGTGGTATCATGTTCTATTTCAGTGATGTGAACTTGACAAGAGAAAAGGTCTTCTGAAATGAATTCGACCATGATTTGATTTGTTTTAATTCTATTAAGTATGAAGTTACCTTTAAAGGTAGTATCATACTTTGGTAAGAAACCAAAACAGAAATGTTCACAGATTTACGTATAACTTTAAGGGTATGAAGATGGTGCTGGTAGAAACCTACCGTTAAAATATTTCCGTATATTGTGTAATATTGTGTATTTATCCAGAAATTAGTAAAACAACGACCAAAAAACTTTTTGATCTTTCAAAAGATCAAAAATAAAAGAGAAAATTTGTCTTTTTTTCACTATTTTCTCAAAAAGTGGGCACCGTATGGGACTGAAATTTTCACAGATGACTGTTACTGTATCTTCCTTGATATTTTTGCCCATGAATCTGTATTCTTTGACAAAAACCAAAGTATGATATTACCTTTAAGCCCTGACTTTTCACAGTATCTTAATAGTCTCTTTATACTTACTTCTGCAGACGCTCTCAATTTGAGAACTGCAGGTAAAGTCGTCCCATAGTCCGTTGGATTTATACATTCCGGCACAGTTCTTCTCGTGGTTCCCGTTGGGTTCATTGCTGTTCCAATTGGTGTAGGTGACACTAGCACCATCCTCCCATATCCAAGTACCATCATTATCAACATCCTGAAAAGCTACAAGTACGAAACAGGCAGAATCTCAAGAAAGATTTGAGGCTTTGCATGGTGACAATTGGTAGGCCTATGTGGATCGGATTGCAGAAACACTTTGTAAGAATCGTTCATACTTTCGCACTTCTATATCGTTCGCACAAGTGTGTCAGCTTACTACTGACACACCTGACCGAACAGGCAATCCTCACTCACACAATACGCCCCAGCGAACAGCCACTGGATAGCCCATGGCTGGATTCGAACCCACAATCTGTACATTGACCACAAGACCTTGAGTATGACACGCCAGACCACTAGGGGGATTGTGATAAGACGGGTCCCAAAACTATAAAGGATAGGAAAACTACTTTTTGGAAAATTACTTACCTAAATATACCTTGGTGACGTCCTCTTCTATTAGCAAGGTTAATTTTGTGGAAAGAGGGCAGGGCTTTGTTTTTTGAGGGAAATTATGGGGTAGGCCCTAAAAACAGGAAACAAAGATGTAACATTTCACGGCCGCACGGACGGCCACAGACGAGAATAGTCTGGTTTCCACCCCCGAGATAGGTCAAGTGACGTGGGAGATGGCCTGACATTTTGAAGACTCTTGATCTGTTGGGTCTGGGCACTAGACTAGCCAGACCAGACAAAATGGCCTCACACGATTAGATTTCAAGTTTGCAAGAAGCACTTAAGAAAATTGCATATTTTTTTTACATCGAAATGTTGCACAAATTTCTTCAATCTAGGGTTTTAAGGACCCAGAAACATTTGCTGAATGTCAAAAGTATCATTTTTGAGGAGTAGAAGCTATTTAAGAGCTAAAAAAATCAATGTGTTTGGGGATCCCTTCTTAATTATCACAATCCCCCCACAAGGTCTAGGCCACAGCACCCAACAATGTACACATGCATGAATGGCATATAAATGAGTTTTCATTTTGTCCCACCTAACATCAAAAAATGTACAATTTTCTTCAATTCAATGAAAAATCCCGATTTCTTACCGAACAAACCCAGCCTGGTAGTACTAGTACTACTAGCTGGGTCTAGGGACAAATACAATACTCAATTGGCCTATTTAATGTCCGTCAATGAAATTCTTCCCCAGTTGCGTCCCAACTATGACCAAACAGTAAAAGCGCCTTGACAAAATGTAAAATACACTTTCAAGTTCAAGTTCAGACCTACCTCAACCTCAAAGTTGAAATAAACAGGCAAGAAAATAAAGTTACTTGAACTGAACCGCCGAAAGTAAACTTTGTAACAAAAATAATGTTTACTAACCGCAGCGCCCTCTCTTGTTGGGCAATAGTTAACATCTTTAAGGGTGCACCACACTAAATAAACTCCCATTGACCTTAGTGTAAAATCCCTCAACTTCACAGTTCAAAAAAACCCATCCAGAAGTTTCTCAGTTGTTGGTGCAATAGTGTAAATGATAGTGTGAACTCTCATCTACCCAATTCTTTTCAATTTTTGGTTGGGTAACCGATTGGATTTTTTGCTAATTGCCCCAAGAAAAAAACACCCCCGAAATGTCCTTCTTCCGTAACCGACTTGCTACGAGTTTTCATGAAGCAACCCTCCACGTTCAAGACAATGTAGGACCGGATTTTAAACCAAAATATCTCAAGTCTCCACAACAGGCTGAAACATTGAACCCCCAGGTTGTCATAACCAGTCAAAACTACACAATATATTAATTGCACGACCCCCAAAATTGCATATTTAAAAAACATTTGAGGGTACACACATTATGATAATCAGCTCGGCGCATTGATTTTTGAGCTATTTAGTGTGGTGCATCCTTAAACTAAAAATTTAAAGAGCGACACCAACGACGGACTTCTTAAAGTTCCCCTCCCAAATAAAGGTATTGACTCCCAAATCTTTATTGGTGTGACCAAAAGGGCCAACATTACTACAAAATTAAAACATATTAAAATTGATTAATGATTAATATTATTATTTAATAGGCCTATTTATCATCATTTTGTACTGTGCTGCACGAGTGAGTCATTCCACTTATCCTGGGGCCTATTTCATAAAACTGTTAAGCACAAAAATTTGCTTAGCACAAAAATGTCTCGCCCAATAAAACTAACCACCATTGAAAATTCCATTTGATTTTCATGATCAGCGAACAACATCCAAAGAACAATCACAAGTGATAGTCAACACGTGGAAATTTGGTTGATAACCTTGTTATATTAAGACAGAAATGTCATGCTTAGCAAATTTTTGTGCTTAACAGTTTTATGAAATTGGCCCCTGATAACAAAATGATTTATCTCGCCAAGTCGACTTTATAAAGCCCCAAAACTCGACATATCCTGATAATTTATCTCGCAAAGACGATTAACTGAAGCAAAGATGTGGGCATGCTCTGATAACTATCACGTTTAGATGACAGAAAGAAGGAAGTCGTAGGCCCTGGTTTATCTTTGCAAAGACGTCTTACTAAAACTGAGATTAATTATCAGGATAGGACGACTTTTTAGATTCACTTCGTTGACTTTGCCAGATAAATTATCAGGATAAATCGACTTCTAGTTTTCACCAAATCATCTTTATGAGATAATTATTGGAATGGCACCCACGGAGCGTCGTACTTTTGCGTCCTTTTGGGTCCACATACAATTTCTGTGGTCGATTTCACCCGAGCACTAAGAAAGTTTCGTGAAACCCAGCTCTGTCCTCGGCCGCAAAAGACGCTCTGGTTTATGAAAATTGCTGGCCAGTGGCCGTTATAGCCAATTTCATAGAGCTGCTTAAGCACATAAATTTGCTTAAGCACCCAAAACCTCGGGTCAATGAAATCAGTATGCCAGCCAAAACTCCTTGTGAATGTTATGCTTAGCAAACAATATAATGGCCGAATACAAGTCAAAAGTAGTAACCATCACGTGAAAACTTGGTTGGTAATCCTGTTTGATCAAGGAAGACTTTTCATGCTTAAGCAAATGTTTGATGCTTAAGCAGCTCTATGATATTGCCTGCATACTAGAAGGGCTTCTCTCTTACCGATATAAGCTTTGGAGTTTGATATTCCAGAAATAAGCGACTGGATGTGACTATTGACTCCGCTATCGGAGATACTAGCGATGGTCGATCCACCGCCGAAGGAGTCGCAGTATGTCCGGGCGTCCTTGTAAGTCATGGCCTGGGTATTCACGTAGAAACATTGGTTACCGTACTGACTCCAGTTCTTACGGCATTGCGACATTGCATCTGCAAACCAATCAGAGAAATTTGAAATTAAATTTTAAATTTAGTAAATCAGTCTGTTGAAATTGATGAAGGTGTTAATTTTTTGATGTTTTTGAATTAAGATAATTAAATAATTAATGTAAAACTGACTGAATTGATTTTAAGTCACTGAAAAGTGAACACATGAAAATTGACTGGAGCGGGATTCGAACCAGCGACCGCACCAACCTAGCTATCCAGCCCTATTAAATTGGTGGTGTCCCTATATCTCAGTTGTTACATGATACGAACGCCGGTACGGTATTCCGGAGGTCGCTGGTTCGAATCCCGCTCCACCCATTCAATTTTAGATAAAACTTAAGGGTCTGTAGCAACGATTAGACTTACGTGTTTTGGACAGCAACGCCAGGAACTGCAAGCACCCTGAACAATATAGGAGAATAAATAACTTGTGAAAGAATTTGTGATACAGGTACGTGCAGATCTTTCAGGAAAGGGGGTATGAAAATCGAAATGCCATTTCGATGAAATCAAGCAGTAAAGTCGCTCAACATAATCATAGGGTGGAGGGGCATTATTTCAGTCTGATACCAGTCCAGTAGTTTTAAGGGGATGATTTTTAATGGTATAATTCAACTATAAATGCCGAAAAATTTACAAATTACAATCGATAAATGCACGGAAAACTGTGAACAGGTAAACAGACTCAATTTAGCAGAAATAACTACAGATGATTGTTACTATGTTGCACCAATCGTATTTGTCCATTTCTTTTCTCCCAGAAAAGGATTTGTATTTATTAATTTCATATATAGGTTCATGGATCGTTCTAGAGCTGCCATCCAACTTGTTGAGATCTTGAGATACAAATAATTATCTTGGGAAAACGGCACACAAGGCAAGTGCCAGATGCAATATTAAAAAAAAATACCTGAGTAGGTCTACAAGGAATGCAATTTCTGCAAATTTCGGTTCCATAAGACATTGCAGTGTGTTATTCACGAGAAAATTAAGGTTAACACTATTTCTTTTCGTAACTGATTGCTGGACAATTATTGTTCCGCGTGACATTATGGTTTTTATACTAAAGTTTGTATATGGTCTTATAAGGGCCTTTACGAATGCAGGCTTGAGGCTAGGCTTGGGATTTATTTTGCTACCGCCATCGCCGTGTCCAAAATGAAATGAAGGGCTTGAGATACATGGCGAAGCTGAACCTTTCTTCGGCTTCGTCAAGCGGCCCAATCCCTTCGTTTCGTTTTGTGGCGGTAGAGAAATAATTATCAAGCCTAGCCTCAAGCCTGGTTTCGTAAAAGCCCTAAGTTATAACTTACCTAATGAGAAGATAACGAATGCCTTTATCATGTTGAGGGTCGCCTCGCTAAGACGCCATCAGTTGGAAAATAAAGTTCAGAGAATTAATCCTACCAGAGGTTTTGAGACAACCTCTGACGATCTTGGACGCTTATACCAGAATCCGAAGGTTAGATATGTACAGTTTCCACCCTCTTTTACAAACCTCGCGATACAGAATGGCTCTTGTTGTACGACACGTCCAATGTATTGATTAATCTTGCTCCGTTGTGTGAGATGGGAGCATCTACAAGCACCATGCACGGAGATTAGTCCACGATCTATTTTCGAGAAATCGATGGGCCTACTTGGTCGATACACAACACGGTCTAATGTGCCAGTTGATATAAGGGTAACTTAGTACTGTTTGGATTTTTACAGTAGTTTAAAAGATGCTAATTTGTATACAAGTACACTGTATATGCATTTTATGGAAATTATACTGTTATATGCGATTTGACATTTTGTGCTCTCGCTTGAGTTTTCTTAAGGGTCTGAATTTGATAAAGTCAATTATCAGAAAGAACATGATTAATTAATTATTGCCTATACAGGCTTTGGCAATGTGCCAAGTATAAACAAAGTCATTTTAAGCAACAACTGTGGGCCTTTTTGAAACGAGGCTTGAGGCTAAGCTTGGGATTGTTCTTGCTACCGCCATTTTGTGTCCTAAATGAAATGAAGGGCTTGAGAAGGCATAGCTGGAGCCTTTCTTCAGCTTTGTCATGTGGCTTAAAGGTTCACTGTAATAAAATGTGGGAAAGGGATGAAAGTGCTTTAAAATTATTGCTTAATACATAATTAATGAAAATATAAATTTATATTTGTATGTAAGTGCTTCTTTTTGGCGAAACAGTTACAAAATCTATATATGTATGCCCCGCCCCTCAAAAAAGTCCCTCTTGGAACCGACCCACGCAACAATAGCTTGTGACGTCACCTACAGAACTAGTATAGGCTCGCACCGCAGTATACTGTGTGGCGTTCTGCATGTGACGTAAGCAAGGTTTTTCGTCTCGAAAAGTGGGGTGCTCAATTATGGGTATAAAATACCTCCTTTTTCTATATACAATATTTTTTAGCATAAACAAAGATAGACAGGTTGAGTTTTATAACAGTACAGATGTATTAAACTTCAGATGTGTTTTTATTACAGTGAACCTTTAATCCATTCATTTCGTTTTGTGGGTCTCGAAAGATTAAGCAGCAGTAAGAGTATAGCTACAGCAGCAGCAACGGCAAGGCAGAGCTACCGTACAGCGATAGCAGCAACAACAACAGCAAAGGGTAACAACAGCAGCAACAGCAGCAGCAGCAGCAGCAACGGCAAGGCAGAGCTACCGTACAGCGATAGCAGCAACAACAACAGCAAAGGGTAACAACAGCAGCAACAGCAGCAGCAGCAGCAGCAACGGCAAGGCAGAGCTACCGTACAGCGATAGCAGCAACAGCAACAGCAAAGGGTAACAACAGCAGCAGCAGCAGCAGCAGCAGCAACGGCAAGACAGAGCTACCGTACAGCGATAGCAGCAACAGCAACAGCAAAGGGTAACAACAGCAGCAACAGCAGCAGCAGCAACGGCAAGGCAGAGCTACCGTAGGGCGATAGCAGCAACAGCAACAAAAACGCCGGTGCTCCATTTACTCCAAGCCTCAGCTCCGTCCATAATGAATTAATTAGCATACACGACAGGCAAATTAATTAAACGAGACAAATGAATAATTACACGTTTGACGTGTACAGAAAGCAAGATCATCCCACTCTTCGGCTGCGTTCGTTTAACTTCCACGGGTCAGTCCTGACCTGGCAACGGTGGCGTATACTGCACAAAGCAAGCGAGAGGAGGGTGGCGACAAGAATGACTGGTGTCGACTCGTCGACGCTAAACGAACGCAGCCAAAGACAATCACAACATGTCCTATGGCATTAGCGAACAGACGTGTCTTATCCAAAATGCACTTTCAACCCGAGTGATAATTGATGAGCATAATTTCGCATTGGGTCGGCACAGTTACCTGCATTCTAGACGGGCCAAATTGAGAGCATCAAGGGGTTGAGTGGATCAGAGGACTGTTTTTAATTATAGCCAAAGAATGATGAAATAGAAACAAAATCAAATTGAAATTGACCAGGTTAAAGGTAGTATCATACTTTGGTAGCATACTGAAACAGAAATCTTCACAGATTTACCTATAACTTACAGGATATAAAGATGGCGATGGTAGAAACATACCGTTACATTTTTTGTCTGCCTAAAATGCTGTATTTATCCAGAAAAGAGTAAAACCAGTGAGCAAATTTTTTTTGATCTTTTAAATATCAAAAATGAAAGAGAAAAGGCGTAGGCGTTTTCACTGTTTTCTAAAAAAAGGTAGGCACCGTATGGGACTGAAATTGTCACAAATTACTCTTACTGTATCTCCCTTGATATATTTGCCAATGAATCTGTATTTCTTTGACAAAAACCAATTACCTTTCAGAACCAAAAACCTTGGTAAGTAAAATCAGTATGCCAGCCAAAACTCCTTGTGAATATTATGCTCAGCAAACAATGGTCGAATACAAGTCAAAAGCAGTAAACATCACATGGAAATTTGATTGGTAATCCTGTTTGATCAAGGAAGACTTTTCATGCTTATAAGTAAATTTTGTGCTAAAGCAGCTCTATGAAATTGGCCCCAGGCCTATAACAAACAATAACTATCGAAGACTAAGGACCGATAAAGATCCTGCTAGGATCGAAATGCGTCAGGCCCTCCTAATTCCAAGCATTAAATAAAATGAACATAACCAAACCCTATATTAAAACATAATACTCAAAAGCCTACAAGAAATTATCTTAAAATGTTCCTGGTTTAACTAATTTAGACTTCAGAAACAGGATGAGGGAACAAACCTAAAGGTTCAGAGTCAATTCTTCTGTTAATAAATCATAAAGTCACAATTGACTGAATATCAGAATTTTTTAGTACTATTCATTTCATGGACGCCTGAAGTTTCGACAATGAATGCACAATAAGGCATTAACGTCAATTTATCATGCCTATAACACTGACAGATATGACATGTCATTTGATTCAACGGTAGACTAATGGTGTTATAATTGCCCTGGGCACTTTATATTTTCGCTTGGACCCTCGATTTCATGCACACTGAAGGGTCTGCTGTCAATAAATTGAGTAGGTTGTGAAATGTCATCACATTTTTACAATCGTTTGACTTGATAAAGGATATGATCATGTTGTTGTGACATTATATCTCCCCTCGGCTCAGAAAGCCACTCCCACAAAGAGGAAGTCATGTTTAATAAAGGGAAGACAAAACCTGTGGCCAATTTCATACAGCTGCTTAAGCACAAAATTTGCTTCAGAATGAAAAGTCTTCCTTGATCAAACAGGATTACCAACCAAATTTCCATGTGATGTTTACTGCTTTTGACTTGTATTTGGCCATTGTTTGCTGAGCATAACATTCACAAGGAGTTTTGGCTGGCATACTAATGTTAAGGTTTTTTGGTGCTTAAGCAAATGTTCGTGCTTCAACAGCTCTTGGGCCACGTCTAGCTTACTGGTAGAGTTCTAAGCATGTATCCTGACACTATTATTGTGTAATGCCTCTTGTGAATAACTAAGGTCTCCTGATGATGACTAGAGCAGGCTAATCGAAACGTTGAGACCTTACGAGAAGTGCGAAAGTGCAAACGATTCTTACATGGTGTTTCTGCAAACCGATGCACACACCAATTGTCACCATGCAAAGCCTCAAATCTTTCTTGAACTAATAATGTAGGAAGTAACATAAGTTATTGAAACATTTTGTTTTCGTACAGTTTTACTCCCGTCACAATGAATTACAAAACCTTCCCACAATCCGGGTCAATAAATTGAAGTAAATTGAAATAATGGAACAGTTTAGAACTACTTTTTTTGTAATTTTAATAATTCAAGAAATTTATTTTCATTTGCGCCAAACTATGTGCAAAGTATATACAATTTAAAGTTAAACATTATGTTTTGTTAAAAAGTGAACTAGGAAAATTGACTGGAGCGGGTCCGAACCAGCGACATATGGATTACCGTACCGGAGCTCTTACCAACTGACCTATTCAGCCCTATGTTGGTGGTTCGCCTATTTGTCAATTATCTTTGTTCGTTTGACAGTCAGAAGCCATGAAACCATGCACACACCGCTCAGTTGGTAAGAGCGCCGGTACGGTATTTCTGAGGTCGCTGGTTCGAATCCTGCTACAGTTGAATTTTCTTTGTTCACTTTCTTTGTTTACCTTCTTCCCGCCCCTGGATTAGGCCTATGTATAACATGTTAGTATCATTGTAAAGAGCAATCCGGCTTTTATTTCAGTCCTTGGGTTGATTTCATGAAGCCCTACGATCGATCGTAACTCGAGTTACGAAGGATAACCCATCGTAAGGAGCATATTGGACTGCAATGCATCATTTTGTCCTACGACTGATAGTAAGTTACGATGAGTTTGGTCAAATCCACCCGTCCTTGCTTTAATGGGTGCATTACTTCTGCATGATTATCAAACGATAATTATTCAGTGCAGTACCGGATATTCCAAATAGTGCGCCACCAAGAGTTTGCAACGCGATGGCCAATTAGAATACATGGAATTTGTCGACTGAAAAGGGTTGACAGATTGAGCATTGTGATTGGCCAACGGGTTGCAAACTCTTGGTGGTGCACTATTTAGCAACGGCGGTATTTAATTATATTTACAATAAACTCCAACATCATTTTGTAACTAATAAACGAACAACTCCTGAATAAAAATGTAGAACTAATAACTGAACAATTATTTTACAAAAAGAAACCCACGTCAGCTGTGTTCTGACTAATTAAAGGGCGACCTCTTGTGACAAAGAAAACTTGGAGGTTCGTGTTCTGAAGGGACGATCTGGAAGGGCGTGGCTAAGCTAAGAAATCAAAAAGGGGTCTATCATTATGTTGAGGTAGGCTCAACTTAAGTATACATTGTTTTAGTGCAGACAGTAGACACTGACGTTTCCTCCAACATTTTACCCTGTATTTCAGTCAATTTAATACCATTATGTCCCACATACCACTATGCTACCTTACATTCGTACATACCTTCGTCCGTCCGTTGCGGATGGATGCGGATACTACATACATGTTAGTGTGTAGACTATAGAAAGACGCGTACGTGAAGCATGGTATACAGTGCGGACCGTGCGGATACTGTACGTATGAAGTCACCACGTACGATTGTATCCCGTGCGGATAGTCTGATCGAAGTGAGTGCGGATTATGTATCACGTGCTGTGCGGAATTTACAATGCACGTAGTAATATACCAAATTGACTGATTTGAGTGCTATGGTTAAATAGAGGTACAGCCTCCTCTCAATCAGCGGATCACCTTAGGGTGTGATAGTTTTAACTATTGCACGAGTCAAAGCAGTCAACATTTGTTTTATAACACCCCAATTTTCGCAGTCATGGCTTAGACTACTGTACTTTCGTCATCGAATACGTTCTTCATTGTCGTATGCGGTATTGATATAATTTATACAAATGCACAACTGATTGGGTGGTTGAGTGCGTGTTGTGCGCTGTACACTAAAATATACGTTTGGTTACCGTGCAGCTCGATGTAGTACATTGGTTGCTATGTGCTAGTGCTATCTCGCCGTCTAGCGTCTGTGTGTCTTTTCTAGTAAAAATGTGACAAAATGTGACAAGACAGAATATATGGGTTTATAATGTTTAATACTGTCCATTTGGTGCATACATCACATTGTAGTGAATTTGGACAAACAAGCAAGTCACCAATGAAGATGGTATAGGCCTATTAAAAAACGATCATTCTCTGTGCGCTCTGACCTACAGGGTGCATGAAGTTCATCAGAGGGTTTGGGAAATAATAGGAACGTCACAAAAAAGCTCGCCATACGTCAGTTCTAGAAAAGGACGGCTAGAGTTTACCTGAGATGGCGCACAAGGAGTAAAACTACGCCTGTACATTGACCTTCTATAAACATCTAAAATTGAAGGCTTGCGGATACGCCATGTACTCTTTTGGGAAGAAGTGTGGTCATGAAAAGAACCGTGAGTGGAGTAGACTCGACGTACCGACAAGTATGCTCAGGAGAAAGAGATTGATTCCCCGCAAGCATTGTATCTCGTGTAACTTCCGCCTGGCAAAGCTTTTATCCCACTTCTGACACCTGCTAATCATAAATATTAAGAAAGAAAGAACACTGAAGACTTTTGTGTTTTGTGGTGATAACTAAAATGGTGATGATGTTTAAATGATCATGATGCTTCGGAGTTCACAGAGGACGGATCTGTCCAACAGTACCGCTGGTAGTACCGCTGTCTCCTCCTACGGCCTGAGACACGGAAACAGTTCCCCCTCGGCCCTGTGCAAGCATCGTACCCTGGACGTCCTGCTGCTGGTTCGGAACGAAACGCACGGCGTACAATTTAGGCAGGAACAGACAGACCAAGGTCAGGTAACCATTCAGCAAGACCGCTGCGCTCAACGTGGCCACTTTCTGGACGACAGCCGTGGCAGTCACATAGACTGGTACCGACGCCAGGAACACCACCAAGGTGGAGTACACGCTCACGGCAATGAACTTGGACTCGTTGTAGTTGTCTGGCAACCGCCGCGTCTTGAACGCATAGAAGCAGCAGACGAGAATAAGAGCGAGGTTGTAGGCGCAGGAGGCCAAGAACTCGTAGCCATAAGAGCAGTAAAGCTCCAGGTAGTTGGCAGGCGTCAGGGGTACCGTTAACTGCGCGTTCACCGGATTGAGGGTGTTGGAAACCACGATTATCACAATCTGAGACAAAGAAAAGAGAAAGAAAGACAACCATGAGATTATGGACAACAAAATTAATTCAGCATTAGGCATGCTTTCACTCCAGAACGAAATCTAACTCCAGAAACATGCTCAGACTTCCCAAGGCATCCAAGTCACGGCACTCCTGCACTGTTAGACATTTTCTCCTTAAAAAAAACAGAAAAGTGCCTGCAGCAGAGTCGCGAGAACAACTGTAATTTTACTGCACAATTCTTAACACAATTAACAGTTTATCTGTTTTTAACAGACAATCTGTGTGTGATAAATAAATAATCTTCTTAAAAAAAAACCCAGAAATGTGCTTGCAGAAGTCTCAAGAACTCCTGTAATTTCACTGCATAATTCTTATCACAATTTACAGTGCATCTGTTTTATAACAGACTTTTCTGTTAGTGACAATTGAAATTTCTCTTGAAAAAAAAACAGAAACGTGCCTGAACCAGAGTCCTGAGAAATCCTGTAGGTTTACTACATAAATCTTGTCGCAACTTACAGTTCATCTGTTTGTTAACAGAAACATGTCAAATCACATAAACCCTTAAAACTGTAGTAAACTGGAACAAAAGTAATATCTATCAGTATCAGTTTAAAATGTGTGCATTACTTCATAAAAATGAATAATGCCGATGGCAAATGCATTTAAATGATTTCTCTAAGTGGTACATGTAGGTATACACTATATAACTACAGTTAGTAAGATGGACTTATAACTTATTCCTTTATTTATGCACGAAGAAGATAAAAAGAAACATGCACATAAATTCACAACGCACTAGATATAAAAGCATCACTGTCAAGGTCATATCATGGCTAGCTAGACGTGCGATGCCTGTGGTTGTCTATTCAACGTGAAGTAGTACATGTGCAGCTGTGCTGCGCTGCACGATGTAGCATGTGCAGCGTAGGCCTACATAGGCCTATTGAATATTCATTGTTTAATAGAAAATTGGCCATTCATACGCGTCCGTACGATTTCGGCTAAAGAGCCCATAGGCCGTGTACAAAAAACACTATTTCGTTTCTTTTAGGAATATTTCTGTCAAATTACAGATGGTCTGAGGCTACAATGTTTCACAAAACAATTTGTAAGAAAACAGATCTTTCATCGGAAATGAGGATTACTGTATATTCACATAGTACTCTGTGAAATTACAGAAAATCGGTATATGCGGTCTGAAAGCATAAAAAGTTCCTGTAAAAAAAAAATTCTCTTTCTTTTTGGAAATCTGTTCTGTTAACTTGCAGAAAATTCTCTGTTACAACAATTTACAATTTTTCTCTGTAAAATCTTCTGTTTTTTTTAACAGTGTGGGGTGACAAGTCCTTTTCTGTGGCAGCTCCTCACATCTGCAACTCACTACATCTCCACCTTAGATCTTGCTCTTGTACTGACTACAAAATGTAAATCGCTACTCAAAACGTCTAATGACACAAGTTTTCAATGCCTTATTTGTTCATCTGTATTACTTCCATGCTTCTTGTCTTCAAGTTTGCTGCGCCTTGAACACCCAGCAGGGTGGGTATGTGTGCATTACAAGTCTTTAGTATCATTATTATTAGGACGTACACACCAACTTTGGACGTGTATGAACTTGTCATAATGTGACTTGCTTTGTGAAAATGAGTCATGTGTCACACAACACTATTTACAAGTTGTGGATATTAAAGGTATAATACATGATTGGTAAAGGTCACAGAGCAGCACCCGCACTTTGTCAGATCCAGCATGTACATGAAATAATAAACTTGTGAAAGTTTGAGCTCAATCGGACATCTGAATCACGAGAAAATAGTGAAAACCAGACTCACTTTTTCTTATAAAACATAAAGAATGATTTTGCTCTTACCCCGAGATCAAAACTGTTTTCGGTCATTGTTTGACTAATTTCTGGATAAATACATCATTTCAAGCAGAAATGTTTTAATGATATGTTTCTACCAGCACCGTCTTCATACCATGTAAGTTATACGTTAATCTATGAACATTTCTGTTGGGTATGTTACCAATCCTGTACTGTACCATTAAACACAGGGGAGTTTGTAACAGAAAATAACAGGAACATTCTGTGGTTTAGAATTGGTATACCAATGGAGGAAAGATATGTGTTCTTTCCCCCATGGTATACCTCTAGATGCTACAGACTTCAAGCATGTAGTTTAAGCCTCAGATCTTTCCGATCCAACAGATAACTCGGTTTGACTTATGCCTCATTTTGCACAGAGTCGGTCACTTATGCCTCATTTTGTACAGAGTCGGTCACTTATGCCTCATTTTGCACAGACTCGGTCACTTATGGCTCATTTTGCACAGAGTCGGTCACTTATGCCTCATTTTGCACAGAGTCGGTCACTTATGCCTCATTTTGCACAGAGTCGGTCACTTATGCCTCATTTTGCACAGAGTCGGTCACTTATGCCTCATTTTGCGCAGAGTCGGTCACTTATGCCTCATTTTGTACAGAGTCGGTCACTATGATGCCTCATTTTGCACAGAGTCGGTCACTTATGCCTCATTTTGCACAGAGTCGGTCACTTATGCCTCATTTTGCACAGAGTCGGTCACTTATGCCTCATTTTGCACAGAGTCGGTCACTTATGCCTCATTTTGCACAGAGTCGGTCACTTATGCCTCATTTTGCACAGACTCGGTCACTAATGCCTCATTTTGCGCAGAGTCGGTCACTTATGCCTCATTTTGTACAGAGTCGGTCACTTATGCCTCATTTTGTACAGAGTCGGTCACTTATGCCTCATTTTTGCACAGAGTCGGTCACTAATGCCTCATTTTGCGCAGAGTCGGTCACTTATGCCTCATTTTGTACAGAGTCGGTCACTTATGCCTCATTTTGTACAGAGTCGGTCACTTATGCCTCATTTTGTACAGAGTCGGTCACTTATGCCTCATTTTGTACAGAGTCGGTCACTTATGCCTCATTTTGTACAGAGTCGGTCACTTATGCCTCATTTTTTGCACAGAGTCGGTCACTTATGCCTCATTTTGTACAGAGTCGGTCACTTATGCCTCATTTTCACAGAGCCGGTCATATTATGGCCACAGTCAAATCGCTAACAGCTACACAATCAAAGCCAAAATAATCAACGACCACTTAGGGCGTATTCTTCTTTTCCCTCGCTGAGCTATTGCCTGATGGGGCGTGGCCTCTGCTTCCTTTAATATCACTCAACTTGACCGTGACCACGACGCACAATCACCGGGGAAGCGAGGAGGAATAGACGGGCGAAGATTGCTAGAATTTCCGGTCAGCCATGAACAGTCCACGGTATTAATAAAACGGGTTATCTTGACCACGCAATCTTCATACATCACTGTATGATGTGTGTTACATCGATATTATTCTATTTCCATTGCTGTCAATGAAGCATCTCAGCTTCTAGGCATGCTGCCGAGATGCTGCTCAGTGCAAGGGATTTATAAAGGTACAGTACAGGATTGGTAACATACCCAAACAGAAATGTTCACAGATTTACGTATAACTTTCAGTATATTAAGATAGTGCTGGTAGAAACATACCGTTCAATAAGTTTCCACCTGAAATGCTGTATTATAGAAATATGGGTAAGATCAAAACCATTCTTTATGTTTTGTAGGAAAAATTGAGTCGGGTTTTCGCTATTTTCACATATTTATCATTTTGATACGGGGTTGATACGGGGTAGGTACGGGGGTTGGGCCTATACTCTGACCACCCAATTTTCTCCTATACAAGTACACATCCTTAGGCCAAGTAAAACAAAAAACATGTTTAGCGTCGTAATTCTTTGGTAAAAACAGGAAGGAGAAGGCCCTTTTCATTTTATTTCCAAAATGGCCGACCGACCCATTAAAAAAAACAAAAACTGGTTGGGCCCACAGGCCAGGAAATTAGTAACTAAAAGCAAATCTGATATCACAATACAAATCATTACGACAACTCATCTTAAAGGGTACCTGTAATAGGGATGAACGTCATCGGCAGAACAAGTAGGCTTGCATCACAGTAGCTATTGCTGTCTCGTGCACATTGTATGTAGGATTTTGCAATGTTCCATGAAATCTATTTGATATATTAGTTTCTTATAATTCACGTAGTTGTGTATGAACCAACCAATGTTTACCATGCCATTTGAAGGCAGCGTACAGGATTTGTAAGGCCTCCAAAAATTATTGAGTTTGAGACAGAAAATGGACTCAACAGTACGTAAACAGTGCAAACAGTCACCATGGGAAATCTTGGTTCATCAGATGCCGGGTTTATCAAGGAAATCAAGATTTAGTGTCTTTTCCAAAGATCGTTCGTCCGAACGATTTTTGGAACAAACATAAAGGACACCCTCACTTGAGTTGTTTTATAATTATCCCCTTCCATTCAAAGTATGAGGATGGTGCTGGTAGAAGCATCCCCGTTAAAATATTTCTACCTGAAATTAGTCAAACAAAGACCGATAACAGTTTTGATCTCGGGGTAAGATCAAAACCAGGCTTCGTGTTTTATATAAGAAAAATTGAGTCGGGTCTTCGCAATTTTCTCGTGATTGAGCTCAAGTTTTCACATATTTATCATTTCATGTACATGTTTGATCAGACAAAGTATGAATGCTGTCCTGTGACCTTTACCAATCATGTATTGTACATTTAACCCGTACGGTGGAAATGCAAACAAAATTCCCACACCTGAATTAGTATGCAAAATGTACACGATTAACAGCATGATACTAAATGGATAGAAACAAGTGTTTGTTTCTGCTTGTGTTTCCACGCAGTTTTATTCACTTACGACAGAAATGAGCCGTAAATTTGAGTTTTGCAATGAAATATGACGAAAAATGTACAAGACTTAAAGCTTTGCATGGTGGAAGTACTTGATAGGTACTCTTTAGAAGGGTGCTTAATTGCCTCAGAGTACGGTAGTTAAAAGTGTTGTTTATGCTAAGGATCCGCTGGAGTATAGAATGTTGCACCTAATAAAATAAACTCCCATAGACAACAGTGATAAATCCTAATACTTCAAAAATCATTTAAAAATACACAGAACTCTCACAGGTGTTCAAGATGCACAGAAAAATGATGATGAACATGTCACCTTTCATTTTCTTTTCATTTTATGGTGGGTTGACCATTGAATTTTTGAGGAATACTCAATCGCAGCTGACCCCCCCTAAAACAAGGTATGGATCACTCCAGTCAAAGAAGCCATTACAAAAAAAACATCCCTCTGCAAAGCGGCTGAAATAGACCCACTTTCTCCCCCAATTGCATCACGAATGGTCACAAATGGAAGCCCAGAGTCCAGGCAGGAGGTCCAGGGCCATATTTCTTCAATCCCTCCGTTTCAAAGCTCTCAGAACTCTCTCGTTTTTAATATATTGAGTGCTTCACTTTTATTAATGAGCTCGGTGGATGGATTTTTGGATTTTTTTGGATTTTAACTAAGTTCTTTCAGAAAATGATACATTGTAAGAAAAAAGGAAAACAAAACAAACAAACAAACACCCCAACAAACAATGAAACTATAGAAATTGTTTAGAAACATACCATTTCCCCAAACAGTGTACCGTCAAAATGATCGATAAAATGACCTTTTTGGAACCAGAATTTTTTCTAGTCTCTTTGCCAAAATGCACTTGAATGTAAATTGCGTAAAAGAAAATATCGACATCATTTTCTCAGAGATTGATCCGCCCGTCTGACATTGTGTTACCGTGCCTTCCTTATACACGTGGTACGCATGTTATTGTAAATGTTCATTTTCGTTCCTCGATGAAGTCCTTTGTGTCGTCTGAATTGAGAGGTTGCTATCAATTTTTGCAAGGTCCTTGAGACATTTTGTACAGAATACTGCATCAATAACCAGAAGGTGATCCACTGATAATATTCAGATAACTCAATATTATACATACTCCAAAAAGACTAAGGAAAGTCATTTTTGATTCTATATTTCGTTCTTTATTCAGAACATTTTCATTCGTGAAGATGTTCTGAATAAAGAACGAAATATAGAATCAAAAATGGCTTCCCTTAGTCTTTTTGGAGTATGTATAATATTGAGTTATTTTGCATCAATAATATAATGCAAAGCTGCTCATTGTACTTTTATTGGATTGCTCTGTACTGATTCGTTTGTCGTAATTTTTAATTTAATATAAATCGCGTGCTGATTTTTGGCCATTGCATGGAATGAGCAAGCCTGACTCAGATGTATTGTGGGTTTTATATAAATATTCTCGTGGGAGCTTGATAACGTTATATTTCAATTAGTCATTATAATAATTATCTTTGTTTTGTTATTTTTTTTTTCATTGATATAATTTGCACGCATATCCGGATTTGTGGCTGTGTACGTGTCATATTTTGGAGTTCATTGCGACTAGAACGTGTATTGTAGGAACTAAATCCAAATCTCTGGCTGCGGCTGCAAATTACACACGCACCTATGGCAGCCACTAGCCAATGACTGCAGCCGTTTCCCATAGACTTGTGTGTTATTTGCAGCCACAACCAGAGATTTGGGACACGGCCTAACCGTGGGTTATACCGATTGGGTTAATTAAAATCCATTATCATAGCGGGTATATACCACGATCAATCAAAGGTCCTTTACGAAATGAGGCTTGATGCTAGGCTTGGGACTTTTTTGCTACCGCCATTTTGTGTCCTAAATGAAATGAAGGGCTTGAGATATACATGTTGAAGCTGGAGCCTTTCTTCGGCTTCATCATGCAGCCCAATCCCTTCATTTCGTTTTCGGTGAGCCTCAAATCAAATTTTGATAGCATTCCGAAACAGAAATCTTCACGGATTTACCTATAACTTACAGGGTAGTTAGAAACATACCGTTAATTTTTGTTCTGCTTGAAATGCTGTATTTATCCAGAAAAGAGTAAAATCAATTCCCAAAAAACATTTTTAAACTCCTCTGAAAAGAGTTGAAAATACCGTAAGCGTTTTGCACTGTTTTCTCAGGTGGGCACCGTATGGGACTGGGAATTTCACAGATGACTGTTATATTATCTCTGTTGAAATGTTTGCCCATGAATCTGCATTTCTTTGACAACAACCAAAGTATGATCTTCTACCATTAAAGGTAGTATCATACTTTGGTAAGAGACCAAAACAGAAATGTTCACAGATTTACGTATAACTTACAGGGTATGAGGATGGTGGTGGTAGAAACCTACCGTTAACATTGTTCCGCCTGAAATGCTGTATTTATCCAGAAATTAGTAAAACAACGACCGAAAATCTTTTTGATCTTTTAAAAGATCAAAAATAAAAGAGAAAAGACTTAAGAAATACTGTGGCCGTTTTTCACGATTTTCTCAAAAAGTGGGCACCGTAAGGGACTGAAATTTTCACAGATGACTGTTACTGTATCTTCCTTCATATTTTTGCCCATGAATGTGTACTTCTTGGACAAAAACCAGTATGATACTACATTTAAAGGTACAGTACAGGATTGTAATATACCCAAACAGACATGTTTTGACATGTTTTAAGTATAACGTTCAGGGTATGAAGATGGTGCTGGTAAAAACATATCGTTCAAATAATGTCTGCCTAGTTGAAATGGTGTATTCATCCAGAAATTAGTGAAACAAAGACTGAAAACAGTTTTGATCTCGGGGTAAGATCAAAACCATTCTTTACGTTTCATAAAAACACTTTGGGTTTTCGCTATTTTCTCTGGACTGAGATGTCCTATTGAGCTCAAATTTTCACAGGTTTATCATTTCATGTACATGCTGGATCAGTATGAACGCTGTTCTGTGACCTTTTATCGTACTCGGGGATTCAACAATGTCATAAAAAAAATGAATATAAAATTTGACATTTGAGAGAAATTAAAGACTACCGTCTATACAACAGGGCAATAACATCAGAATCAGAGGCCTGTAAAATAAAGCAAAATCAGCCAGTTAATGCGATTATGTTCGCGTTTACTGAAATGAAAGTAATTTCAGGAGGACTCTTGACATTGACAAGGCCCGAGGGCCCGTGGAAAGCAGCCGTTGTAATGCTGCCTTGTTAAATCGTGTGGAACAGGATAATGTGAATTATTTAAGACATCTTCTTGTCACTGCCAAGGGGCATGATCAGGACGCTTGGTTTCCAGACGGATTTTTCTATCAGAGAATGAATGTTTAATAGATCAGGAACAAGGGTTCGTGATTCTAACCTATACAGCTGTGGGGTGACCCTCCCCTAAACCACAACACATTGTCGGGAACCGTTATGTTAAAATTAAACTGTTTATCACTTTCAGATTCAGTTATATGATACAACCATGTCCTGGCTATCACCATGTAGAATTTAAGCAAAATCGGGCTGCAATTGGCGAAAATATAACCAATTGAAAGAGTACTCTAGATATGTCATGTAGCTATGGCCTTGTACATCACATCTCACTATATAGCAGGGAGTCTTACAGTTCTTTTTTTTTTCTGAGAGGTTTTTAGGTCAATGGTCATGATGTTAAAGGTAATATCATACTTTGGTTTTTATCAAAGAAATACAGATTTATGGGCAAAAATATCACGACAGATACAGTAACAGTCATCTGTGAAAATTTCAGTCCCATACGTTGCCCACTTTTTGAAGAAAAAAAAACAGTGAAAAAAGCCGCAGTATTTCTTAAGTCTTTTCTCTTTTATTTTGGATCTTTTAAAAGATCGAAAAAAAAAAAACATTTCGGCCGTTGTTTGACTAATTTTTGGATAAATACCCAATTTCAGGCAGAATAATTTTAACGGTATATGTTTCTACCAGCACCATCTTAATACCCTGTGGGTTATACATAAATCTGTGAATATTTCTGTTTTGGTTTCTTACCAAAGTATGGTAGTACCTTTAAAAGAAGAACTCATTTGGTGGAGTGGTCGTGCGCAAACCTTGAATTAAGAGGAAGTACTGGAATTGAATGTCCATTCTAAATGATGCTGAACTGGATGTGACGTTATTTAATGGAAATTTGTCTAACCAAGTATAGAAAAAGACGACGACAAGGAACTAATAAATGAAATGTTCATTTTCTTCTGCATCACTAGTGACGTTCCAAGGTGTCGTGACAGCCATTGCAGGCCCCGTACATTACTTGTAAATTGTAATTACTGGTTTGTATATGTGACTCGCTCTATACAAATGAGTCATGTGTCACATTACAAATTGTGGCTAAGAGTTTGTAAAAATAATACGAATTTAGAATAGCATGTAGGATGCTACAAACCTCAAACGTCCACATTAAGCCTCATAAGGCATTCTTTCCGATTATTATACAGATAACTCAGTTTGTCAAATTTGTCACTTATGCCTCGTTTTCACAGAGCCTTTCACATATAGGCATTTCGTCGACAACGCATATATAAACAATAAAAATACATTTTCTTTAAAGGTAGTATCATATACTTTGGCAGCATACCGAAACGGAAACCTTCACAGATTTACTAATAACTTGAAGTATGAAGATGGTGATGGTAGAAACAAAATGTTCTGCCTGAAATGCTGTATTTATCAAGAAAAGAGTAAAATAAATTACCCCAAAACAGTTTTGATCTCAGGGTGAGATCAAAACTCCTGTGAATAGATTTGAAAATACCGTGAGCATTTTAAACTGATTTCTGAAAAAGTGGGCACCGTATGGGACTGGGGATTTCACAGATAACTATTACTGTATCTTTATTGATATTTTTGCTCATGAATCTGCATTTCTTTGACAAAAACCAAAGTATGATATTACCCTTAAGGAGCATGGAAACAACGTCGTTAATTGTTACTTTTGACTTCATGAGTGTGACTCTCCACAAAGTTCCAGGGAGAACATAATCATATTAGAAGTAATATTCCGTCCATTTTGACCTCGTTTCGTTGCTTAATGAGAGACAAATTGCCATGAACATGTCCAGTTTTTAGCCAAAATTCCAAATTATCTGCATTGGCTCATGTTGCAACAGACGTACACAAAATTCGAGTGCCATATCATACAAAGGTTGAACAACAACTTAATTTGAGTATAATTGCTCCAGTTTCAATCGAATTTGACTTGAAGAGTGTGGTATCATGTTCTATTTCAGTGATGTGAGCATGACAAGAGAAAGGCCATTTGTGAAGATTGAAATTAATTCGATCATAATTCGATTTGTTTAAAATTCTACTATTTTTGAGCTCATTCTCGTAATTGGTAAGAAATAAATTGGCAAAGGTTACTTAAGTTTCTTGTCTTTAACTTTCCTGCAAGGAAGTTATAGACAAAAAAGATAGCACTTCATCATTCTACAGTCTAGCTAGAGGTAGTATCATACTTTGGTAGCATACCAAAACATTTTTCTGCCTGGAATGCTGTACTTATCAGGAACAGAGTAAAATCAGCAACCAAAATAAAAGAGAAAAGACTTAAGAAATACTGTGGCTGTTTTTCACTGTTTTCTCATAAAATGGACACCGTATGGGACTGACATTTTCACAGATGACTGTGACTGTATCTTCCTTGATAGCTTTGCCCATGAATCTGTATTTCTTTGACAAAAACCAAACTAGTAATATTACCTTTAACGGGTATAATACATGATTGGTAAAGGTCACAGAACAGCACTCACACTTTATCTGATCAAACATACATGAAATAATAAACCCGTGAAAATTTGAGCTCAGAAGAATATATGAGTCATGAGAAAATAGCGAAAACCTGACTCAATTTTTCTTATAAAACATAAAGAATGGTTTCGATCTTACCCCGAGATCAAAAACTGCTTTCGGTCGTTGTTTTATTAATTTCTGGATAAATACACCATTTCAGTCGGAAATGTTTTAACGGTATGTTTCTACCAGCATCATCTTTATACCCTGAAATGTTATATGTAAATCTGTGAATATTTCTGTTTGGGTATGTTACTAATCCTGTACTGTACCTTTAAAATACCTATAACATTAATGGTTTTGTAATCAAGGGCACTTCGTCATTTTACTTTGCGTTCCATTGGTTATATCGTGTTGACATTGCTGAGATTTACACGGACATGTTAGTGATAAGAGGAATGCTATAAAAGGGCTGGTTTTACACAGGATCAAAAAGACGTAAACCCGGGATCGGTGATGCTTTTCAAAACAAACAAATGGTACTCAAAAGTCCAGTACAGCATTTTTTGACGAGCACATTCACTTGCTTATTAGAAGAAAACAAATGAAACAAATTGATCATTCCTAAGAGGAGTTATGTCTCTTTTAATAAAGGTACTGATTAATTTTTGCAAGCTGTCCGTAGAATGTTAATGCTTGACAGAATCTAAGGCTGCATCCGAATATGTTGTCTGAGCTAGGTCAATGTCTTCGCTCCATTGGAAATATGCAGAGACACCAAGACGATAGACCTAGCTGTATAGCTCTGGAAGCCCGTTTCGGACACGCCCTGTAGCAAGGGGTGCGTACGCAGCTAAAATGCTTACTTTACATTTTATTTTGTCAAAACTAATATTCCATTGGGCAAAATCAGGTAATTTCATATCCGGTTACTGATTGCTAAAACAAAAAATCAGGTTAACAGTTAACCTATGTCATCACGTGCGACATGCGTGACATGTGTGATTTATGGTATACATCTTCTTCAATGTGATCATCACTTTCGGAATGATTTTTACGATGATGTTTTTTAGATCAAGCATTTAGATCCAGTCCATGTAATGTTTCTTTTAGATCCAGTTTGTGAAAAGCGTGTTTCTACTTGGCAAAATGGACAAAATAACTGACTGGAATTCTACAGTTTACACTTTTTGGGTTGTTGAGCATGAGCCAAACATTGGTCTCTGTTTTTTTCCCTTCCATTTTCAGTTAACGGTTAGTGAAAATTCGTAACCTATATCCGGATAAAAAGCCCATCAGCACTTATTCCATGGACAGCTTGTAAAACAATTAAGAGCATGTAAGTATCTTTCTTACCTGGGTCAGTATCAAGACACTTGAAATAAGGACGAGCTTCCTTGGGCTAACCCATCTAGGACGTCTAACAGACACCTTGCTGGCCTTGAAGATCCTGAAGATTCGGTTAACCTTCAGGAGGGTTGGTGCGTAGGTCAAGGTGAGGCTAAGGGAGATTGCTGCTTCGGACGCCAAACACATCCATCGAGTGGGCTTGAAGAGCAGTAGAAACACTGCCAAGAACGCCACGGCTACGCCTACCAAGACGATGCTGCTTAGCTCACGGCTGACGGCTTTGATGAGCGGCCTGTTGCGGTAGTAGAACATCCCTACCGCTGTTATAAACGCCAGGAGCAGCCCCACGACGGTGGAGAGCAGAATGGTGATGACGATAGGGTCTTGAAAACTCAGACTGCTCGGTATGATGGCCTCGCAGTGACTGCGATTGGCTGTCGGCCAATCTCTGTAGTCGCACGCTACACAGTTACTGTTTTTAACGACGATTTCGTAATCGAGGCACGCCTGACACAACCAGCAGCATTTTCTTTCAGAGGGAACCAAGATGTGTCCAGGAGAACATTCTGGGATACACGTTGACTGAGGAGCCTCAAGAGACCCATTCTGCCAGCGGATTTGGTGATCTCTGAGCTGCAACCTCGATGTTGTATTCTGCGAGTCCCATAGCCCTATCTCGACACTTGCGTAAGCCCCACTGTCCATTTTCTGGTAATTCTTGAGGATGTACTTCCCTGGCGGATCGGCGTTATCATCAAAGACCAGCAAACCTCCCGTGCCGGTGAAGTTAACTTTCAAGAGGTGAGGTTTCAGGTCCTCTCCGGAGATCGTCTTTAAGGCCGAGCAGTTTATAGTCTGTTCGGGACATAGCTCTGCGAGGAGGGAGTCGAGAGCGTAGGCGAAGGCGTAGACGCCGTCAGCCACGGGCGACACGACAAAGTTACTGCTCGGATTTTCTGGGAATGGTTCTTGGCATTCGGTGTTGTCCATGTCGCATTTGTCTCGCTTCATTTGAGTGTACTCGGTATACCACGGGCTGACCGAATCTGCAGCTGAGTCCAAACTCGCAAAATGAGACTCGAAGGGCGGCACGACCTGGCTAAAGAATCGAGTGAAGAGGGACCCTTGTGCGACCTCGCCCAACCCTCGCTCGGTCAAATCGAAGCCCCAGTCGTCACCGCCGATCCAGGTGATGCCGAGGTCCGGTGCCGTGCTCTTGACGTGATCGAGGACGGAATTTGCAACTTGGAGAGCAGCGAACATCACCACCACCTTGGCATACTTGAAGCTCACCAGCTTCCCCACGACGTCTGTCAACTCCTTCTCTGTTGGGTGCTGATTGACGGGACATGTGAATGCGATGCAGATTCCCCTCTCCTCAGCCAGGACGACTAACTCTCTAGCTCCGTGCAGTCCGTAACTATCCACGGAATGGATAAGGGCTATGTAGTCCCAACCGAAACGGACGATCATGTCTACCATGGCGCTTATCTGATGCCGGTCTGGTGGCACGGTCCGGAGGAAGTAAGGGAAGCGATCCTTGTCACTGAGTTCATTACTCGACGCCCAAAAGGACATGAGAGGAACTTGGAATAGGCCTGTAAGCTGAGCCACTGGGATGCTGGTGATGCTTCGGGAGGTTCCTATTATCCCGATCACGCCGGGATCTGAGTGAGTTAAGGATAAAGACGACCGGTTGGAGAGGGCAGCTTGGCAGGCGTCGTGGAATGCATCGGGAGAGATGTTCTCCAGCATCGTTAGTGACATCCAGAGGGCTACGTCTTCATTGCGGCAGTCGTCTCTGATGTCGAAACCCAGGGTGACGTTCGGCAGGATATCATGCCGGTTGTTGATGTCCCTGACGGCCCAGACCATGGCCTCAGCATGGACCACACCACGAGGAATGATCTCCGTGTCACAGTAAGAGGAGGAACTTCCATGAAGAGACAGCAAAGCTCCGAGGGTGATGTCCCCGGACTGCTGGTACACCGTGCAAGCCACCGACTCGTCGGCCGTGACAGGTGACGATGCCACGGCCAACATGCCAAGGAGAAACACGGTGAACTTTGCACAATTCAACATAATCGAGACGATCGTCTCCTCGACGTCATGCATGCGATGGACTGACTTTGAGCCACATCACACACCTTATAAATGAGACAGACTGGTATACCAAAATACTATCACAAGTCAAATGCAAGTGGCGTTTGGTTCATTTTAACAAAATGAATATTAACGAGTACCTGTTTACCGCCAGCCACTGCCTGTAAGTGATTGCCTTCGTATGCAATAACAATACGATGCCCTCTCCAGGATAGCATGAGGAAGTCTCTACCATTCAATTTCAAATGACGTGGGTGATGGCAACTCTATAGGTCAGTGACAGCGTCAAGCAATAAAAAAGTACCACATAGAGTTTGCAGAATCCAAAGACAAAACACGTTCCTGACATAAATTTTTAACAACTTTCATCTACTTGTAGATACCAGTACATGTACATGCTTTCCTCGTGAGTTTCGTTTTATTGCACATTGGTAATGGAATAAACGCTCAGCGGTAATAAAACAAGACAATCCCTAAACAATAAACAGTTATGTTTGGAGTTCTCCAATAGAAGGATTTAACCTTCAGTGAAAAAAACAACAACACTCTACTCACGAATTGTTGTTTAACGGCAGACGTCACAGTGTAATAATGTAATTATAGTTACCCATCTCACGCTACAGGATTATATGGCTACTGGGCTTTCTAATTCCCGTTATTCAGTGGACTGAAGATCGTGTGCACGGCCACTGGAGACCGTCGCGTAGGACAGATCCTGTGCCGTACTGCGGTGAAATGAGACGGTTGATGTTCATTATGGAATCGCGACCTCGCTCAGAAAACGGGAGAATAATTCTATACCGTACTGGCTGGTATTCCTTCCATCTCAGACATGTTTCGGAGCAGGGCAAACCGAGCAACCCCTTCACTAAAAACGCATCCATCCTCACAAAATAACACGGAAAACGAATCCAACGGTATCATGGTGTAGACTTCCCCATGGTGTTACGAGGCACACGAAGCGCTAACATTAGAAGATGACAACCGCATGCAAGTGCGCGACTGATGAAACCTTATCAAATAGCCCGCACAATCAAAATGAAGACTAGTATATGTGACCGGCTCTGTGAAAATGAGGCACAAGTCACAAATTTGACACAAAATCTGTATGATCGGAAAGAATGCCTTATGAGGCTTAAAGGTAGTATCATACTTTGGTAAGAAACCAAAACAGAAATGTTCACAGACTTACGAATATCTTACAGGGTATGAAGATGGTGGTGGTAGAAACATTACCGTTATAATTTTTCCGCCTGAAATGGTGTATTTATCCAGAAATTAGTCAAACAACGACCGAAAATCTTTTTGATCTTTTAAAAGATCAAAAATAAAAGAGAAAAGACTTAAGAAATACCGTGGCTGTTTTTCGCTGTTTTCTCAAATGTGGACATTGTATGGGACTGAAATTTTCACAGATGACTGTTATTGTATCTGTCTTGATATTTTTGCCCAAGTTTGTATTTCTTTGATAAAAACCAAAGCATGATATTACCTTTAATATGGCCTATTTGAGGTCTGTAGCATCCTATAGAGATATACCACTTCTAAATTACAAAATGTTCCTATTATTTTAACTCTTTCCATGTTTAATTCGCCACAACTTGTAAATAATGCAAATGTGACACATGACTCATTTTCATAGAGCGAGCCACATATTATATATACATGTGTGTAGCTGTTAGAAATCTTGCACTTTTCATCAAAATTGTGAAAAAAATCCTCGTTTCCTTCCTCATTTTGTAAAATCCAAATGAACGCAGCAAGTCCACATGCAGCGAATCCGGCAAATGCATGCCGGGTTATTTTAGCCTTAAAAGCGAAAACAAAACACAAAACAACCCCAAAGGAGTAAAAAGGACCTCCGCTCAGAAAAATATCAACCATATTCCATTATAGCATCATATTCCCCCGACACTTTCTAATTTCAATTGAGCTTAGTTCCTACCAATTTCTCTTTTTGTTTTGTTACAATGCCGCGCACTACGCTTTCAATTTTATTATTACATGTATATAATAAAATCCTGCTTGGTCGTGTACAAGGATTTCACTAACCAAAGTGCCCGTACCATTTTTATGAATTTTATTAAACCATAATGCAGTATAATACAGTCTCATGTTGCAACAAACGAGCAACGTGGGACTTTTTTATTACCTGAGCTCGCTGTTCTGTAAAATTTTATTAATTTCCTCTCAGCGTTTTACAATTTTTTAATAATGCCGTTCCCCTGTCTTGAAAATTTTCGCCCCGTTTATATCCTGTGTGAAAAATGACAGGTTTTTTGTTTCTTTATTTTTTGTCTGATTTTTTTTGTTGTGATTGGCGATAAACGCGAGGTTATTGTTCATTTACGTGGTTTGGTTCCGAAGCCATTCTTTCCAGTTTCACAGAAAGGCAGTTTTGATGTTTTTGTTTTCATTGGAGCCATTTCCAATGCAATATTCGACACAACTTCCTGCTAGAAAATTATAAACAAAACTGTCATTGGCATGGCAGGACATTGTAGAAAAGATTTTGTCATACAGAAAAGTAAACTCTGAATTAAAAAGTAGTTGATTATAAGTCATTTTATAAATGGTTATAGTTGATTATAAAGAGTTGGTTATTTGATTAAAAAGGAACAGGTATGGACGGGTTTGCAATTGTAATGTTCTGAGCGTGTGACTCAGGGAAAAAAGTGCCAATGTATGAAATCTTGAAAGAAGTCCACATAAATCTCTTCTTATAGTTTGTAAAATCCACCGTAAAATCGGTGTTCTTTACCGCAGTGCCACATAATGCTAGTGAGGTTAATAACCATCACCACATACATCACACAGCGCTATGCAAGGCAATATTGATGTGAAGTGCTAGCAGCAATGCCACGGATACTTATAATGCACATTATGTTTATGTCATTTTCGCCAAGAAATTATAAGTAGAATGCAGCCCCCTCCGTGGGTGTCGATCCCCGGGGGATGGGGGGATATATCCACTAATATTTGAGGTGGGGGGAATGGCGTGTATTATTAACCCCGGGCCCCCCCCCCCCCCCGGGCAAGTATTTCGAGGTTGAATGTAGTAGTGTAGACACGTCCTCAGACCTGGGGGGGGGGTTGATCGTGTAGTTGGGTCGTACTTCCATATACGGGTTGCAACCCCCCTAGCCCCCCGGGATCTACGCCCATGGTTGAATGTCATTTTAATACCGACAATTATCTGAAGTGCCAACAAAATAATGAAAAATTGTATGCTTGGAATGTAGAAAGACAATGAATTTTGTTTTGTTTTGTGTCTTCGCAGTGAATTTATTAAAATTGTTCTTCTGGATATCGTTTAAAATAATGCTCTACAGTTGCATTGTACGTGGAGTCTACAATGCGACTTTATAAAGTCCGGTGTGGGATGGGGCTATCCCCCCTCCCATACCCCCGGTCGCTTCGCTTACTCCCATTAGTAGGACACAAAATCACCACCAATTGGCCCCCTCCCCGAGTCGTAAACTGGATTTCGAACCACGGCTACAGCTTTGGATGTGGCTGAGGCTCGATCCGCGAACAAATGTACACGTTTTATGACTGGAATAGCCTCTTAAGTTACCGTCTTAGCCTTAGTTAAAGCCCTAGCCCATGTTAATAGGTATAATACATGAGTGGTAAAGATCACAGAGCAGCACTCAACACTTAAAACATTATAATAAACCTGTGAACATTTGAGCTCAATCGGACATCTGGGTCACGAGAAAACAGCGAAAACCCGACTAAATTTTTCTTATAAAACATAAAGAATGGTTTTGATCTTACCCTGAGTTCAAAACTGTTAGCGGTCTTTGTTTAACTAATTTCTGGATAAATACACCATTCCAAGCGGAAATATTTCAACGGTATGTTTCTACCAGCACCAGTCTTCATACCCTGAAAGTTATACGTAAATTTGTGAACATTTCTGTTTTGGTTTGTTACCAATTCTGTACATGATACAACACAACAACAAAAACATTGCAAATCTGCAGGCCTTTGTAGAAAAAAAAATAGTGTTTAGAGTTGATTTTAACTAGTACAAGTTCGCCGCTATTTAATCATTTCCCATAAAAAAAAAATTATTACACAAGTTTGAGAACCACACAAAGGACAAAGGTGTCATAGCGCCCTCTATAATATATCAGTGATTGCTTAATAGAGGGCGCCAAACAACAACAACAATTAAATGCCCTTGCAAGGTCAAAGTTCTTATTGTCACGTGCGTACTTTCGCGCTCTTTAAATTTCTTGGCGCTGATCATCGTGGACAAAAACATCAGTTGCTGGACACTGTTTATACCAATTTTCTTCGAGTTTTTGATCGTAAAAAGAGCAGATAGATACTTCACAATGCCTGGAGTTGAAGACTGGCTTAATCGACCGCTGGATATCGTACAGGGATTGTTCGGTAAGAAATCAGGACTTTTCATTCAAGAAAATTGTACACGTTTTGACGTTAGGCAGAAGTTAGGTAGGACACAATGAAAACTCGTTAGGCCCTATGCCATTTGCTGTGGCGTAGTGGTCTGGCGTGTCGTATTTAAGGATTGTGGGTTCAAATCCAGCCATGGGCTAGTGGTGCTTGTGCCCTTGGTCAAGATGCTTTGTCACATATTGCTTCTCTTCACATAGGAGTAAATGGGTACCTGTGAGGGTAGAGATGGCTTTGTGATTTGATTAGCCTCTGTGTGCCTTACAGCAGCCGGGGCTGTATACTCCCCGGGGAGTTGAGATGGTTTCAGGAATTACTTTTTCATTACTTTTGCAGATATCAATGACAAGACGTGGTCGGACAAGGTAACCGAATTCTTCACTAGGAAACTACAAGACAAAGTTAACTTAGAATGGGTGAGTTGATCTGATGTGCAGGTGGATCTAGTGGCGTTTACGAAACGGAGACTCGGGCTTAGGCTCAGGCTCCATTTTGTGAATCCATTTCAAAATAACCGGAAGTAGATTCTCTGGTTTGAAAAGGAAAAACAGAGCTTCAGCTTCAATGAAAAACCACAACCTATATTTTCAGCATATGGATGACAGAGACAAAGCCGGAGCCTGAGCCTAAGCCCCCTAGGTGTATTACAATAGCCCAGGCTCATGCTTTCAATAGAGAACGGGTTTGATAATTGATCTGACATTTTATGGCATAAATGAATTTGGACATTTCTCATATTGCACCCTAGTTCACAAATTCTTATTCAGTTGGTTGAAAAGTGAAGTTGTGAACAAAGAAAATTTGACTCGAGTTGGATTTGAACCAGCGACCTCCCAAATACCGTACTGGTGCTCTACCAACTGAGCTATCCAGCCCTATGTTGCTGGTGTCTCTAATAGTCAATTATCCTTGTTTGTTTGGCAGTCAGAAGCCATGAAACCACTCACATACTGCTATATCCCAAGGTCAGGGCTGTGATTGTACTTGCATAAAAAACCTGAAAACATAGCCCAAAAAAATGAAAATCATCTGATTTTCCTATACTTTTGTACGGGCAAAGGGAGGGCAAAAACCTGAAATCAGGATTTTTCCTGAAAAATCACATCCCTGAAAGGATCATTGAAGATACCTGCAACCTGAGAAACAGTAAATGGGGATCGCTCAAAGAGGTTGCAGGTTTTGAATCAATGTAATCGTCAAATAACCACAAGGGAAACTGACTGGATTAATCTTTACGTCATTGAAAAGTGAACAAAGAAAAAAATTGACTTGAGTGAGATTTGTTTTTATCATCAGGTGCCGTCACTGAACAACTCGAAGCTGCATGCTCTGAAGCCCAACACCATCGTCCGATTCCGTTGCATGATCCAGGACATGTATGACCCCGAGTTCTACCTCGGTGCTTATGAAGTCATCGACAAAAACACAGGACAAGCTGTAAGTGTTGATGAAAATCAGTCAAAGTCTTGGGATCGTGGGTTGTTCACTTTGATAACACATGTTGGTGTTGCATCGTCTTTGTTGGTCTGCTTGTTTGTTTGTTTGTCTGCCCTGTTCTTTCTTTCGTTTGCTTGCGAACGTCTTCCTCATCACACTTGCAACTTGGTGGAGGAAGGCCAAGTCCTTGGGAAGTCGTCTGGGGTTACGATGCCACGTCGATCACCGTTGGGTATTGCAGGCAGGACTCAATGATCTGGTCCTCTGTCTGTTCTGGGTAGACTAGCCGTGTGGCTGCTCTTTGATGAGGTTGCTTGTTCAAGTGGTACAAGGTGTCTCAACCTTCTATGTTTGTTTCTTTCTTTGGCTGCATCCAAATCTGTTGTCTAGAGCTAGGTCTAGGTCTTCACTCCATTGGAAAAGCGTGTAGACACCAAGACAATAGACCTAGCCGTAGCTCTGGACACGGCCTGAGTCTTTCCATTTCCATTCCTATCTTTGCTGTTTTGACAGTTAGAGAGAATCTGACAATAACACAATACAAGCTGTAAGTGTCTAGGGCGGATTCTCTCTTCGAGAGAACCTACTGGTTGGACTCGCCTGGTAGCACGTCCACATGACACGTGGTTGCATCAGATGGATTGTTATTTTGCTGAGATGGGGATGGGTCGCATGGCTGCCTAGGGGATGGTTATCAGAAGACCGAAGGAGTACCGCTCAAAGGTAGATGCGGCAACGTGCTGCCACGGCGCATGCTCCCACTAATTGATTGACAATAACTAGGCTCCAGAATGTCGCTGAATAACCATCTTCCTTTTCTCTTTCTCGTTTTGCCAGAGGATGAAATCGGGAATGTTCCAGGACCTTGCAGAGTGTTCCCCGAATCAGCGATTGAATTTGGAGTCCTCGAGGAACATAACGCTGGACAGACAGACATTCTACTGCGTCCCAGTACCCGCTGAGACCGTGTGGGCCAAACAAATATCCTTTGCGTCAATTTGATGTTCGGGTGACCTTGTTGCTTTGGAAACCAAAATGTTTCATCTTTTAAAGGATGCAATCTTATTGTGTTGTTTTTCTCTGATGTGTTTAGCCTTTCCTTAATTCAACAAGACTAGGCCTTTGCAGTGCACAGTCGTTTCCCAACGTCTGACCCTTCGTCTTCTCAAAGTTCAAGGGTCAAAAGGGCATTGGAGGTCGACGACCCGACCTCATCATCCGCACAGACACCAGATCCGACCGGTAACCAGAGTGCCCACTGCGTTTCTATGGAGGACACAGACGGGGACCAGTCGTCGGAGAAGAGACCCAAGAAGTCAGAGGTTGCAGGTCAGGGCTCGACGGCGTCGATTGATCTCAACTTCCCTCTACCTGGGGAGTTAGGGCCGGCCTGCCTCGTGAAGGTTCGTAGGTCGTTCTCCGCAAATGAATTGATCCAAACTCACAAACGCTGCCATAATTTGGTCAGTAATAAATTCTTCTATATCTCTGTATAATCCATTTCAGGTCTATGATAACTTTGAGTCCTTCTGTGTGAACGACGTGGTTGAGTTTATCGGCGTGCTTTCGGTCGATCCAGATTTGGCCAATCTACCGGGCAGCAACCAGAATGGGTAGGTATTAAATTTTGCCAAATACAATTACATTAAAAGGCTCTACATGGTAGGAGATACAATGAATTACTATCAGAAGAAGATTGATTTATGAAATACAGGGGTAGTTAGAAGCAACACCTACCCAGGGCATATCTTGAATCGAGTACTTGAAAGCTTTGGGATGATAAATTCATGATTACTTGTCCGTATCACTCTAGCCAACACTCTACCGATCACAGTGCCCTATTGCTGTTTGTCTATAACTTTTATCACATGATTAAAGGCAATGTACTAGCACATAGCAACCAATGTGCTAGCCCATAGCAACCAATGTACTGTACTGAGCTGCATGGTACAGTGTACAATAGACTTTATTTGATTACATAAGTTCAAACATATGATTCACATACATGTTATTCACACATGTGATTCGCGTACACATGTGATTCACGTACACATGTGATTCACGTACACATGTGATTCACATACACAGGTGATTCACATACACATGTGATTCATGAACACATGTGATTCACGTACACATGTGATTCACATACATGTTATTCACACATGTTGATATCATGGCAGTAATAACATTCTTATGTTGTTTTGCACTGAAGGGCCATGGCATCAGCAGTTGACGGACCTGACATGATGGAAGGAATAGAAGAACAAACAGCGCACTCACCTCCGCCATCACTGGTACCCCGTCTTCATACCATAGTATCCCACAAGCTACAGCATGTCAATGCACTGTTACCAGCTAGCCTGGAGTCTGAGGAAGGCAAAACATGTAAATGTTTAAGATTATAAAATATTCATAAAAATTTCATAAAATTCTTGTTCGTATTTCTCTGCCTCTTACATATTTTGTGATCTAAATTGACACAAGGAGCCTTTTCTAAACCTCAGCTCTGGCTAAGGCTCCGGCTACGGCTCAATTTTGTGAATCCATTTTAAGATACAAGTAATAAACTGTTGTAAACTGCTCATCAGCCAAAATAACGACCTGAAATATATAAAATGCTTGGAATTAGAAGGGCCTGATGTTTCTCAGCAGGATCTTTATCGGAGGCTAGTAACTCTATCCATTTGGAAATAACTGTATAAAAATAGAGGCTTTTGACTCCGGTTCGGAAGTAGATTATCAGGTTTGAAAAGGAATACAGAGCTTCAGCTTTGATGAAAAACAACAGTCTATATTTCCAGCATATGGGTGACAGAGACGAAGCCTGAGCCTGAGCCGCAGCCGAATCCATCACTTGTGGCCAAAAGGGCTCCGCGTTTGTCCAAACTTCTAAATGTGACGTCACGAGTGCGGAGCCCTATTGAAATTAACCGAAAAAAGGATTCACAACAGAATTTGACTCAGTTTTGAAAGAAATATAAATTCAAGTTGAAAATACGCCTTTCTTCCCCAGTTTTCTTCATTGCAAGTGAAAAAAGAGACAATTTCATCTCGTAATCTTGATCGTTGATTCTTGATTCTAGTTGTGCAAAGCTTTATGGGAGAATGGGGGAGTGTAAGGGACCAGCTCAGATGTCTGCTGCAGCAGATTTTGTTCGGGGACGCCCTCGCGGCCGATTACCTTCTTCTCAACCTTGTATCCTCTGTGTAAGTATAAAGGAAACACTCTTAATCAATATCTGCGCACATATTTGTGATGTTTGATGCATTGTACATCAGAAATTCACAAATATCTGCGCATATTTTGTGATGTTCGATGTTTCGTGCAACATCACATATATCAGTGCACATAAGACGCGCGTACATCGCACAACACAAACATGCACACATTTTCGTTGTGTGTTTTTACATGTAGCATGATTTTTCTGAATAATCTTTGTTTGCTTAGTTACGGAACGAAGAACTCAAGTGAAATGTAAGCAAAAAGTTATTCTAACAGCGGTTAACTGCCACAACATGCGCAATAACGGGGTGCAGTTAGTGGTTGTGATTCGCCCATAATGTCATATGTCATGGCGGCCACAAAAATGTGTGATCCGGCACACTATCCTGAACTGTACCTTTAAAAACCACTTGTATTTCTAGTGTCATTATTAAAACGTTCGTTTTTTGTCGCCCTGTGACAGGTATGCGCGGAGGGACGTGGCAGCACTTGGAAAGTTCACGTTGAATCTGATTGGCTGTCAAGAGTCTGGTTTCAGCCAATCACTACAAGGTCTGCTCAGTCAACTGGTCACCAAGGTAACAGTTTCACTTGACTGATATTTTTTTCAACTTATCATCAAATAACCACAAGTTGACTGAAGCAGGATTCAAACCAGCGACCTCTGGAATACTGTACCAGCACTTTACCATCTGAGCTATCCAGCCCTATGTTGGTTTTTATTGATAATTTGTGTTGCATAGAACAACTGCATTTGTTTCTACCACCCCTTCGAGAAAAAAGGGGGGAAAAAAGAGTCCAAAAAAGGTATTGAGTTGTTTTAATTGAAACAACGAAAGAAATTTTGTCTAAATTTCCATAAATATTCCCTGCAGAGCCATCTTCTACCGCTATCCCTGGAAAATATGAATAGCCTCCGCATGACCCCTAAGAAGGACTACACCGCCAACAGGTTAAAGAGTGGTATACTACAGCTCAGTGATCGAACCCACGTCGTTCTGGATGAGATGGCTTTACAACCGGGCCAACTAGACTCCAATGGTAGGTTGTGGACAACACCTGGTGCCAATTTGCATAGAGCTGCTGCTTAAGCACGAAATTTGCTTAAGCATGAAAAGTCTTCCTTGATCTAACAGGATTACCAACTAAATTTTCATGTGAAGTTTACTGCTTTTGACTTGTATTCGGCCACTGTTTGCTGGGCATAAAATTCACAAGGAGTTTTGGCTGCCATACTGTTTTTATTTTATACCAAAGATTTTGGTGCTTATGCAAATTTTGGTGCATAAGCAAATTTTGGTGCTTAAGAAGCTATGAAATTGGCCACTGATACTGTGTGATTAAAGAGTTGTGTTACCAAGTTTGGTGCAGTGTGCCTGGTGTTTTAATAGTGAGCCCTCTGTTGTCAGCATTGGTGTGAAAGTGAAGCCGTGTCCCAAATCTCTGGCTGTGGCTGCAAATTACACACACACCTATGGCAGCCACTAGCCAGTGACTGCAGCCGTTTCCCATAGACCTGTGTGTAGTTTTTGTTTGTTATTTGATTGGTGGTTGCCATGGGCAGCCAAATTCTGTGAATCATTTCATCTTCTCGAGAGACGACATGCCCATATTCAAAATTTTTACAAACGTAGCGGTACAAAATACATACCATCATTGCTTGTGTTGTTTCCTTTACATTCAGCAATATCTTTGAATGTTTATGAAACTTTGTGTAAAAATTGTGGTTATTTATTATGCCCGGCTTTCATGGCTCTCCATAGTTTCCGCCATCTTGGTTGGCAAAAACTCCGAGCTGTGACGTTGCAAAAGAAAGGTCTATACATTCATGCAATGAGCATTTTCAATCTTTTTAAACTAATGCATATTCTCCCATACAGGTATACACAACCTGGCAGCTATTGGGAATGCTATATCGTGGCAGAAGGTGGACTACGATTTTGAATTCCACAAGTCGGAATTCAAGACCAATCTCATCTTCGTTATCACCTCTGAGGGCAAGTCATTATTACCAGTAAGTTTGTCAAGTTAAGACGGACAAAATTAAATTTATAGTCAATATTTGCTAAATGTCATAGTATTACAGATTTTTGAGCAGAATTTCATACAGCGAGTGATACTATGGTGACTGTTGCCTTGGAGACAGTTGCCATGGCAAAAAATACACGAACAAAAGTTTATTGTAACCAAGCTTGCTAAATGTGTAGTTTTACTGATTTTTGAGCAGAATTTCATACAGTGAGTGATTCCATGGTGACTGTTGCCGTGGTGACGGTTCCCGTGGTGAAAAGTACACTTATTAATGAGAGTTACATGCTGTAGCCAAAATAAAAGAAGTCTACGAAACGGAGGCTCCACCTCAGGCTCTGACTCCTTTTCGTGAATCCATTCTAAAATTACTGGTATCAAATTAGAGCCTTTTTGCTGCAGTTCAGAAGTAGATTCTCTGGTTTGAAAAGGAAAACAGAGCTTCAGCTTCAATGAAAAACCACAACCTAGATTTTCAGCATATGGATGTCAGAGCTGGAGCCTGAGCCTGAGCCTGAGTCTGAGTCTGAGCCAGAGCCTGAGCCTGATTCTGATTCTGATTCTGATTCTGATTCTGATTCTGATTCTGATTCAGATTCTGAGCCTGAGCCTGAGCCTGAGCCTGATTCTGATTCTGAGCCTCAGCCTGAGCCTGATTCTGATTCTGCGCCTGATTTTGAGCCTGATTCTGAGCCTGAGCCTGAGCCTCCGTTTCGTAAACCCCCATAGTATGGTGTGTCAATGTTGTGACATAAATTGGGACCTATTTGTTGTATTTGAATAGAATGACTGTCAAGTGGTTATACATCCCAAGACCTCGTCATCAAGCAGCGTTGCTGACAACCAGGCCGCTGTACAGAGACTCATTATCTCGGGCAGTGTCCACCTCAACCGCATTAGGACCTACCTGGGCGCCGTACCGTTCATCACTTACAACCTCTCCGAGGAAATGGCAAAGGTAAACAAAAGGGAGGTCCCTGGTTCGAATCCCGCTCCAGTCAATTTTTCTTCATTCACTTTTCAATGACTTTGAATGAATCCAGTCAGTTTCCCTTGTAGTTATTTGATGATTGTATTGATTAAGAAAGCCGCATCCTCTTTGAGTGATCCCACATGTACTGTTTCTCAGGTAGCAGCATTGCTAATGCTGTGGGTATCTGAAAATGATCCTTGGGATATAGCGGTGTGAGTGGTTTCATGGCTTCTGATAATTGACCATTAGGGACACCACCAACACAGGGCTGGAAAGCTCAGTTGGTAAGAGTGCCGGTACGGTATTTTGGGGGTCACTGGTTCGAATCCAGTCCATTTTTAAGTTCACTTTCAATGACTTAAAATTAATCCAGTCAGTTTCCGTTGTGGTTATTTGATGATTAAATTATTAGTTTCAACGCAATACGGAACTGAGAAAACTTATAAAACTTCAACAAATTCATCTTGCTGTTAATTTCATCTCAATTTTGCCTTCGTATGAGTTCCCAGGGCAAGGAATTGATAATTGGGTATTCTGATTGGCTTTCAGATAGTCGAGCAGGACTTTGTGGAAGCGAGGAAGAACGACCCTAACCAAATGACTCAAGAAGACTTCCATTCATTGCTCATAGTTGCAAGGTGAGTACATGATTACACGGACAAGTGCCATAAGGGCTTTTCACACTATCCGAAACCTCGGGGTTGGAACCGGATCGAACCCCAAGATTTTTTTCAACCCTTTTTACACTTCAACATTTTCAACCCCGAGCTAACCTGGGTAGGATGGCCTAGCCGGATCGAAATCAACCCTGTTAGGGAGCAGGGTTGAAAATCTCAACCCGGTTAAAAAATCTGTGTCATATGAGCCACTTCATCATAAATGTAGTGTGAAAGTTGCATCTCTTCGATTCGGTTCAAAAACTTTGCTGGCTGAACCGGGGCAGATTTGGGTTGGTTTCAACATGGATCGAAAAGGAGATAGTGTGAAAAGGCCTGTAACAGAGCCATAACTTAGGACAGGTCAATTTCCCTGTTTTCAGACTAGGTTCTTATAATCGGGAGCAATTTGGAGGGTTTACGAAACTGAGGCTCAGGCTCCAGCTCTAACGTCCATATGCTGAAAATATAGGTTGTGGTTTTTCATTGAAGCTGAAGCTCTGTTGTCCTTTTCAAACCAGAGAATATACTTCAGAACCGCAGCCAAAAGTCTCTATTTTCATACCCGTTTTTTTCAGAATGGATTCACAAAATGGAGCCGGAGCCTGAGACGAAGCAAGAGCAAATTCGTCTTTGGTTCATGTGATTATTACCTGTTTCATTTTCTTGTCCTTCCAGGTTACTGAGCTTGTCTCTTGGTCACACCACGCTGAGCAGGGACGTTTGGGAGAGGGCAAAGCGGATGGAATCAGAACGAAAGACTCGTCTCAAGAACGTCGCTTCCCAACGCTGAAACACAGATACAAATATCATGAACTCATGAACAATGTAAATGTATCACAAGATGGATATAAATATTTCTGAGAGTTTCTCGAATCAACGCCCAGCTCGGAGCTGTAAAGAGAGTTGCGCCGTGGAGTTTTAGGAGATCCTAAATTGTATGGTTGATAAGTCATCACTACTCAGGGGTGTTTAGACACAGTACTAAAAGTGGTCTATCTTCGGTTTAAACTGAAAAGGGTCTAGCTACTTGTGTCTGAACGGTCTACGATAGACTGTTTTGGATGCTAACAAATCTTTGAAAACTTAGACCG
The DNA here is from genome assembly GCA_963971285.1 of Astropecten irregularis. Classification (NCBI taxonomy): domain Eukaryota; kingdom Metazoa; phylum Echinodermata; class Asteroidea; order Paxillosida; family Astropectinidae; genus Astropecten; species Astropecten irregularis. The sequence continues at coordinate 18,716,851 of OZ020254.1, read as the reverse complement.
CCGAGGAGGGACGGTCTAGACTACAACGGTGCCTTAAGACATCTGAACGGTCTATCTCAACCACATCCGGTTTAGCTTGACCTTGAGCGGGTGCATAACTCACCAGTGATTTATTTCACTACTTGTGAATTAAGGGATGTTAGGTTGCGGAGTTATGCCACACGAGGGACCTCTAAACACCAGACATTTTTTAGTTTAACCCTGTGTAGTATGGTTACGAGGGGTTTGGGATGAAATGTTTACCTCTCGCTGTGACCGCAAAGGATAGACCTTTTTCGGTCTCCGGAGTACTGCATCTGAACACAGCTTAAGTCACAGATGCTCATCAATAACTACAAGCCCACATATAAGGCCTTTTCTCGTTATCCTAACACTGCGTTCAGACTAGGTCTCGATAATCAGGACTTATCCCGGCAAACTCATAGTGTGAACGCTTGCTGGGACTTGTTCTGTTGCCCCCGCCAAATATGTTGTTGGATTCAGGGAAAATTTTGCGGTTAGAGGCTCTTAATAGGGGCGATTCACAATAGTGCGCCACCATGAGTTTGCAACACATTGGCCAATCACAACACGCGGAATTCATTTTGTCGACAAACAGCGCACTTGGAAAGATACGCAGTTTGTCGGGAAATTGGCCAACGCGTTACAAACTCATGGTGGCGCACTATTGTGAAATGCCGTATTGACATCGCGCTAAATTTTTGATTCTGATTAAGTCTGCATGATCTGACTTATAAAAACCGTGACATTTGTTGACATTTTGTCCATACTATTATTTTCAGACTTCTACTGTAAAGGAACTTTCCTATTAAAATACGTTGATTGTCATGTCCTCTTCAATATTAGCAAGGTTATATTTGTGGATAGAGGGCAGGGCTTTGATTTTTGAGAGAAATTATGGGGTAGAACTGCCTGGTAGTTTAGAACAAAATGACGTAATGCGGCTTACGGGTTGTTTTCCAGTTTGTAACAAGAGGTTAAGAAAATTGTATTTTTACACTGAAATTTTGTTAAATTTTAAGTTGTAAGCACTATGGAACATTTACTTAAAGTGTAAATCTCATTTAAGAACAGTAAAAGCTATTTCTGTTTTTGTCAAAGAAATGCTGATTCATGGGCAAAAATTATCAAGGAAGATACAGTAACAGTCATCTGTGAAAATTTCAGTCCCATACGATGCACATTTTTTTGAGAAAACAGTGAAAAACGGACACAGTATTTCTTAAATCTTTTCTCTTTGATTTTGGATCAAAATCAATGGTTTTACTCTTCTCTTTTCTTGATAAATACAGCATTTCAGGCAGAACAATTTTAACGGTATGTTTCTACCGTCACCATCTTTATAACCTGTAAGTTATAGGTAAATCTGTGAAGATTTCTGTTTCGGTATGCTACCAAAGTATGATACTTCCTTTAAAGACTGAAAATAATCGTGATGGACTAAATTGTCCACAAACTACCTGAAAACCGTTAAATCAGTTGTTTGGTGTGTTTTTGTACAGATTCTTTGTTAGTTAAATCTGCACACGAAATAAAGAAAAAAGTACAAGTGAGATAAACAAGTTATATGTCAAGTCCTTCTAGAAGTACTTGGTGCCTATGGTGTTCTGATTTAATTTGTCTATAGTGGGGGTTTTTAAACTGCGCCAAAAAACATTTTCTGCACATTTTCAGCAGTTATAATAGAAAAATAATGCAGTTTCAAGTCCCTGGGTGGAACTTGGAAAGGGGAAAGATCCAGATAGGCGCGAGATAATACTTAAATTTGCTTGAGGGTCCATTTTATTCTTTGGACCGACTAAAGCAACATCAAAAGATTAAGCCCACGTAGTACCCGGGGCGCAGCGTGACTGACTGGTACACCATACCGGATTAACGGCTCGCTAGACGGCCTGTAATTGGCCTGATTCGCCGCTAATCGCATCACTCTCCCGTGCGTGAAAGACACCTTATCAAATCATGCGTGGAGGAACAACTGGCGATTACCACAAACACCGTTCATTTTCCCCTCCACCGAACGCACGGCGTGTCGGGCTGTCCCCTTCTGAGGGAGACCCACCGTCTAATTTGCCTGACGACAGGCCCAAAAGTCCCCTGAACAGGAGGGAAGTTGGCTAGAAACAGACCCAAACATTGAAGTGGATTTGTGGAGTTGGGTTGAGAGGTGGTATGATTGCGCGTGAAAGGCCTGAATCTGTTTTTGGTGAAAGTGGATCGCGGCTGATGCCCTCAAAGCTGATGAACTTTATGACCGGTGAGGAGCACTCCACTGAGATGGCTGTTAGTGTTACACTAACAGCAAACTTTTCAACCAACGAATCTTTGTTAGCCGATGAAACCCGTACAGCTTACAAAGTACACATTGTAATTTCGTATTTCCCTACACTAAAACTGATTTGACCCATTCGATCTGTGAGTCACGGGAATTTAGCTTTCTCCTAGTCCTAAAAATGTACAACATAAACAAGCAATAGACTGCTGCAAACAGCTCATCAACCAAAATAATGACCTGAAATTTATCAAAATGCTTGGAGTTATAGAAGGGCCTGACGCGTTGTGGAGTTTATAGATTATAATTATTATAAGTTACATGTAATATATTAATTATTTATTAAAATGTCGCATCCTCTTTGAGTGATCCCACATGTACCGTTTCTCAGGTTGCAGCATTGCTAATGCTGCACGTATTGGGATATGAGTGGTTTCATGGCTTCTGACTGCCAAACGAACGTTAGGGACACCACCAACATAGAGCTGTGTAGCTCAGTTGGTAAGAGCGCCGATATACGGTATTCCGGTGGTCGCTGGTTCGTATCCCCCTCCAGTCAATATTTCTTTGTTCACTCCTGTGGTTATTTGATGATTATAATAGTTCATACGCTGATTGTGTAATTTTGGGTGACCATGAAGGGATGGGGAGGGGAGGGCCAACAAAAACTGGCTTGCTCGGGTGGGGTTCGAGCCCTAGACCATCTATTTCGTTGTGCAGACGCCTGGCCAAATGTACAACCGAACCCATGCTCACAAATGGGGAATATTGCCTTCATAAAACTTATTTTAACAACTGGTCTGTTTCTGTCCCACCAACTGCATTTCTATCCGGCCAGGGGTCGATTTCACGAAACTCTTCGTAACTTACTATCAATCGTAGGATATATGATGCATATATTTCCTATGTAGGATGCGATGAGTAATCCTTCGTAACTCGAGTTACGATCGATCGTAGTGCTTGGTGAAATCGACTCCTGGAGTCGTTTTCAACCCAACATAAAATTATGACGTAATAGGTGAATTGGCGTAAAGATAAACGATCCCTAATTTATTCGTTGTTTATCCGAGGTGTTTTCGATACCAGTGTAAGTCGAGAGGCCTCCCCGAGGCTGGAGGCTAGCTAGCTAGGCGAGGGGTTGCAGCCCCCTATCTTGAACAAATAAATGAGGGCAGGGCTTGCCCCGGGCAGGGATCAAAAGGCTCTGGCTACATGGCCAAATGCATGTCACTCATTGTCAGTTTGGTCTTGAAGAATTAGGGGAATTCTTTATTTGGTCAAATCATGGAGGTTATACTTCCATGGTCAAAATGGTTCGACCATGGAGGAAGAAAGCTTTCCTATGGTCGAACTATGGAGATACTTCTCTAAATGGTCAAACCTTACTCCTCTGTGGCCAACCAATATCTCCATGGCCCCCAACTATCCTACAATTGACATTTTCCATTTTCACGGTAAATAAAAAGCAAAATAACATTTTAGAGAAAGAAGGCTGACATGACGTATTGAGAATTGGACAATCAGAAGAAAGACGGCAAAATATAACTTCCTAAATGAAAAGGAAACAAGACTGTTCCCTTACAAAAATTAATTCATGCTTGGAGTTACATTATGTATAAGGAGGGCCTGGCGTTTCGATCTTAGCCGTTCTCAAAGGCTAAATGCTCAGAGTTAGGAGGGCATGACATTTCAATCCTAGCAGGATCTTTCTCAAATGCTATGTTCAGAGTTAGGAGGGCTTGACGTTTCGATCCCGATGATATAGCAGGATCTTTCTCAAAGGCTGGAGGGCCTGACGTTTCGATCCTAGCAGGATCTTTCTAGAAGGCTGACGTTTCGATCCTGAGCAAGATCTTTCTCGAAGGCTAAACAATTAATACCTATTACTATTAGCAAGGTAAGCCCTAGCTGCAACATCACCTCCCTGGGGAGTATCAGCTCTAAGAGGCCAAGAAATCTGAACAATCACGTACATTATCCTCACATTATGCACAATTACGATACTGACCTTGAGAACTGACCAGCAATCGTGTCAGTGATGACGTGTCAAAGACGCAATCCAGGCGATCTACCGTGATTGGGTGGGTTCGAACCACCCACCAATTTCTGTGGAGTGATAGTATCAATAAGATATTTAGACATGATATTTGATGAGGACATCAGCATATTTGAAAGTGTTATGTCACTCCACTTGTATGATAATGAGGCTAGTACCATATTCCTTGAAAACATACCGAACAAAATGAAGTTTGAAGCGATTGCTATATAGTATTATGCTTGCTATGTAACGGTATGCGAGTGGTTTCATAGTCTTGGTTCAAGACTGTATTGGTGTGGATACTCGAACCGCACTGACCATACGTGTGTACGTACAGGTAATCCGCACACGCGTACGCACGGAACTGTATGTTATAGAAGGCCTTTACGAATGGGTGTACGTATGTGCGTGTCAGTGCGGATAATCGGTTCGTACGTTCGAGTACGGTAATAACATAGTCGTGGACCAAGACTAGTGGTTTCACGGCTTGGCTATAATTTTATATGACCGGCTCTGTAAAAATGAGGCTTAAGTCACAAATTTGACAAACTGAATTAGGAATGATCGGAAAGAATGCCTTATAAGGCTTAATATGGTCTATGCTCGAGGGTTGTAGCTTCCTACATACAAGATAGAGATATACCGATTCTAAATTAAGGAATGTTCCCTTTTGTTTTTACAAACTCTTTCCATGTTTAATTAGCCACAACTAATGTGACACATATGACTCATTTTCACAGAGCGAGTCACATAACAGCTAACGAATAAAGATAATTTTGGACACCGCCAACATACAGGGCCAGATGGATAGCTCAGTTGGTAGAGCACCTGCACATTATTTATATCCCGGAGGTTCGAATCCCGCTCCAGTCAATTCGTCGACGTTTTCACGATGGGGGCGAATTTGGCAAACATCAAGATTTTTTCGAAATTCCTATTTTGGCCAAAATCGATTAGGGGTATTGTAACGGACATCATTGGTGAAATTGTTTTGGCCAAATCAAATTAAATCAATTAGATCATGAAAATCAGTAAAGGGCGAATTTCACCAAAAGTGCTGTTTCACGTTTTCACGAAGGGGCGAATTATCAAAAACGCACGTCGTTCTATGGGGGCACTTTCAGCGCGTACGCGAATTTACATTTCCAGCGCGCGCGCGCGCGTGTGCTATTTTTAGCTGTGAAAAGGGACGAATTATTTTGTGTGTATGTTTGTATGAAGAGAGCTTTGGGTCACATCAATTTTTTGTCTGGAAGAAAGTTTTCACGAAGGGAAGAATTTCTTTGAACGTTAATTACTCCCCAATCATATCAACTCTTAATTAGTACGTCGTGTAAGGGAAAGTCTTAAGCTTGAAACCGGTATGAAAAATTAATCAACATGTCCTCTACAAAATCAGTGGGCGAAATATACAATTTAAAAAGGAACAAACTTCAAAGCTGATTTTCTCAAAACTATGTTTCAACGCCCAGGTCGACGAATTTTCTTCGTTCATCTCTCAATGAAGGATTTAATCCAGTTTGTAGTTTATTTGAAAAATTAGTCAAGCATCAAGATCTTAAGAATTGGTTATTCCTCATTATTATGAGGCTAAATTTAAAACTATGTATTCCCGAATTTCATCAGACATATACCGCAATTTAGATTTACAAAAACATTTCATTTTCAAAGTTGAACTTTAAGGCAATAAAATCTAAAAACAAAGAAAAACATTCTGAGAGAACAGTTTCAGTTAACATTTCATTACATAATTACAAATAAACAAATAAACAACTCAGAATTAGTTCAACACGCTTCTATGGGGCAAATTTCGTAGAGCTGCTTAGCGCGAAAATTCGCTAAGCACGACATTTCTGTCTTAGTAAAAACAGAATTAACAAACAAATTTCAGTGTGTTGTGTATCACCTGTGATTGTTCTTTAGCTGTGATGACATGGGCCAATTTCATAAAACTGTTATGCACAAGAATTTGCTTAGCACAAAAATGTCTCGCCCACTAAAACAAACCACCATTGAAAATTCCATTTGATATTCATGGTCAGCGAACAACAGCCAAAGAACAATCACAAGTGATACACAACACGTGGACATTTGGTTGTTAACCCTCTTTTTATTAAGACAGAAATGTCACGCTTAGCACATTTTTGTGCTTAACAATTTTGTTGTGCTAAGCAGCTCTATGAAATTGGTTCCTGTTTGTGCGTGCATGGTGTATATCACAGAAGTTTCAATGAAGTTTATGGGCCTTTACGAAACTAGGCTTAAGGCTAAGCTCGGGACTTATTTTCCTACCGCCATTTGAGGCCCACAAAACGAAACGAAGGGATTGACGGGGTACCAACATAAATCCCAAGCCTAGCCTCGATCAAGCCTCATTTCGTAAAGGCTATACTTGTTCCGTGCCCAGACAACCTTTTAAGTTCTGACAAAGAAGTCGGTGTTTTGAAGGAAATACGTTGATAGTCAACCAAAACTAATTAGCTTGGCTGTAAAACAATAACTGATTTAAATATATTCCAAGTTGTTTCGGTATAGGTATTCTTAATTTTCTCCGTAGATTCTTCGAACATAGAGCTATAAAAGAGCTCTATGCTTCAACAATGGAAAAAGTCTATTTCTACCTCCATGCTTCGACAATGCTGTGTACTAAACCATTGAAGGGTCTTATGTTTCTAACCGACCATTGTATCTGTAGACAGGCCAGAAAACAAGACAGCTAAAGTGACTCACGTTTACTGTGCGATATATTCCTCAATTTGTAAGATTAACTGCCATTACGTCACGTCTTTCATGCTCCACTGGACAAAACCGACAAATTACATCCCAGCCATGCAAGCAAACATCTCCCCATACCTGACCAAAAAAAAAAAAAAAGAGGAGAAAAAAAAAAAAAGTAACTTGTAAAAATTTTGCCGCCCAAATTCTCAAGCCCCCGGCGATCGCTTACCCTCCCCCCTTCCGCGTCACTGAGCTGACATTTCCCCCCCCCCTTGTCCCCCCCCCCCCCCCCCCCTCGGGGTCTGATTTCAACTGATAGCACCGATTTAGATTAAAATCCGTGTACTAATACACAGACCGCGAAGATGCAGGAGGAGCATCGTCCCACAGCCAAGCACACGGGGGAGTTGCGTCTTTTTCACGGCCTGAGTCTAGTCGGGCTGCGCGGTGCTGGTTGAAACTAGCCGCAGGCGTCTTAATTGCGTGAATTTGATACGGCATTGTTTTTTTTCTCCTCCTCGGCTCTGGTGTACGAGGTTTGGCATACTGGCCACACTGTGTTTGACCAGGGAAGATGGGCTACGGTGAAGTCACAAGTGATGAAGACAGCGAAGGATGCGGACCGAATTTTTTAAACGCCAGCTGACTGTCAGACCATTGAGTAAAAACCCGCGCTAGCAAACTGTTTAACACCACAACCACACATGGGGTTTAATACACACATCCAAAAGACAATTTTGTGAATTAACACCGAGCATCATTTACTGTGTATTGTATGGACAAATATGAACTGAGAAATAGAACGAGGATACAGTGCCAGTACTCCTAACTCGACTTCATCTGACCCTGTGGACTTCTCGTCTGAGCTGTCTAAAGTGACAAACTCGACTCATTTCTGACCGACTCTGATCAAAGCTCAAAGCACCATCAACGAAATCATTCAAGTTATCGTCAAGAAACGGAGCTGGAGGAAGCAGTACATTGGAAATGTAAGTACAGTATCATAATCTAAGCAGAGACAATTTGAGTGACCCCCATGTACCATTTCTCAAGTTGTAGCATTGCTAATGCTGCGCGTATCTTCAATGATCCTTGGGATATAGCGGTATGTGAGTGGTTTCGTGGCTTCTGACTGCCAAACGAACAAAGATAGTTGACTATTAGGGACACCGCCAACATAGGGCAGGGTAGCTCAGTTGGTTTATTATTTTGGTATATACGGTATTCAGAGGGTTGCTGGTTCGAATCCCGCTACATGCAAAATGTGTGTGGGTTACTCTCTGTACATTTTCCTTATCAGACTTTGTAATTGTCACATGATCTTGAAACAATAACAGACTGTAATGAAAGGTAAACTGTTTCTACCATTCTGAAATTCAAAAGTATTATTAGGCGTAGTGTGGTCTTTGTAAAAATTAATATAAAATAAAGTGCTAGTGATAGGATCAGAACCTGGGACCATGCACTTATGCGGTATTTGATAGTAAGTGTATACAAATAATAAACTGGTGCAAACTGCTCATCAACCAAAATAATCATCCTGAAATGTATGAAATGCTTGGCGGTATACTGAGGGCCTGACGTTTCCATCCTAGCAGGATCTTTCTCAAAGGCCTAGGGTCGAAACGTCAGGCCTTCCTAACTCAAAGTCACTAAATTATTGTTAAAGATACAGTATATTGGTAACATACATAAACAGAAATGTTTACGTTTTTTACTTTCACGGTATGAAGATGGCGCTGGTACAAACATACCGTTAAAATATTGGTGCATTTATCCAGAAATGAGTAAAACAAAGACCGAAAATAGTTTTGATCTCGAGATAAAAACCATTATTTATGTTTAAAAAAAAAAAAGGCACAGAGCAAGGTTGCTCTATGCTTCATCTACAGAGCAACCTTGCTCTATGCTTCATCCACAAGGCAATCTTGCTCTATGCTTCATCCACAGAGCAACCTTGCTCTATGCTTCATCCACAGAGCAACCTTGCTCTATGCTTCATCCACAGAGCAGCCTAGCCTTGCTCTATGCTTCATCCACAGAGCAACCTTGCTCTATGCTTCATCCACAGAGCAACCTAGCTCTATGCTTCATCCACAGAGCAGCCTAGCTCTATGCTTCATCCACAGAGCAGCCTTGCTCTATGCTTCATCCACAGAGCAACCTTGCTCTATGCTTCATCCACAGAGCAACCTAGCTCTATGCTTCATCCACAGAGCAACCTTGCTCTATGCTTCATCCACAGAGCAACCTTGCTCTATGCTTCATCCACAGAGCAGCCTAGCTCTATATGCTTCATCCACAGAGCAACCTTGCTCTATGCTTCATCCACAGAGCAAACTTGCTCTATGCTTCATCCACAGGGCAACCTTGCTCTATGCTTCATCCACAGAGGCAACCTTGCTCTGTGCTTCATCCACAGAGCAACCTTTCTCTATGCTTCATCCACAGAGCAGCCTTGCTCTATGCTTCATCCACAGAGCAACCTAGCTCTATGCTTCATCCACAGAGCAACCTTTCTCTATGCTTCATCCACAGAGCAGCCTTGCTCTATGCTTCATCCACAGAGCAACCTTGCTCTATGCTTCATCCACAGAGCAGAACTTGCTTTATGCTTCATCCACAGAGCAACCTTGCTCTATGCTTCATCCACAGAGCAACCTAGCTCTATGCTTCATCCACAGAGCAACCTAGCTCTATGCTTCATCCACAGAGCAGAACTTGCTTTATGCTTCATCCACAGAGCAACCTTGCTCTGTGCTTCATCCACAGAGCAACCTTGCTCTATGCTTCATCCACAGAGCAACCTAGCTCTATGCTTCATCCACAGAGCAACCTAGCTCTATGCTTCATCCACAGAGCAACCTCGGTTGGAAATCTTGTCCCTTTTCCTTTTCTTGAAATAATGTTTGATCATCTTTCCCTTACAGGCCTATTACAGACAATACAGCACCAAGCATGTTTTCTAACGACACCCATGTAATGATGCATTATTTCTAAGAAATCAGTAGCATATCCACACAACCATTGCATTACTCCATGCAATCTGCGCCAATCACTTTACAAAAAATCAGAAATCACAGAACTGCCAGAGGTAACAAAATAAAGTCAATTTAATCCACGACTACCATTAAGCCATCACACAGATGAACCCGGGTCCATTATTTCTCAGTCGACTTAAGTAATTTCCCGACCCCGGGGCCACGAAATTAATGTTCGTATCGCCCTTCTGGGCTCCACGACAGAGCTGACGGAAGAGGAGAGGGCTTGACTTGTTCAAAGACGCCAGAAAAATGTCCAGATTCCGGACAAAGTGCGCGGTGTGGTTCGGTTAAGTTGGATGGCCTGGGGTCGATTTCACCAAACACATCGTAACTTACTATCAATCGTAGGACTTATGATACATTGCAGCCCTACGTATATACGGTGGGTTATTCATCGTAACTCGAGTTACGATCGATCGTAAGGCTTCGTGAAATCGACCTCAGAGTGTCTCTGTATCATTACAGGGCAAGATGGTCGATGTCATAATATGCTTCAAGTTTTAACCAGGGGGACATTTTTGCCATCGCAATGTATTACTTCCCCTTGGCTGAATGGAATGGACCCTGTAAGTTTAATACGGTAGGCCGTTAAACCGATAGCATCAAGTATATCGATTAAATATCGACACATTTGCTGCTTAAAGGTAGTATCATACTTTGGTAAGAAACCAAAACACCAATGTTCACAGATGTACGTATAATTTACAGGGTATGAAGATGGTGATGGTAGAAAAATACCGTTAAATTTTTCCGCTTGAAATGGTGTATTTATCCAGAAATTAGTTAAACAACGACCGAAAATCTTTTTGATCTTTTAAAAGATCAAAAATAAAAGAGAAAAGACTTAAGAAATACTATGGCCGTTTTTCACTGTCTTCTCAAAAAGTGGGCACCGTATAATGGGACTGAAATTTTCACAGATGACTGTGATGGTATCTGTCTTGTTATTTTTGCACATGAATCTGTATTTCTTTGATAAAAACCAAAGTATGATATTACCTTTAATGATTATGAGCGAGTCTGATATGATTTCATCAACCAACATTGTGAGATCATGGAGGAAGGTTATAGGAGTTGAACGGCACAAATTCAGAGCTCTCCCAAAATCTATAGCCATTAATAAAATACACCGAGTCATTGATCTTACTGTGAATAATGTAGCTCACCGAATTCGACAGGGATAGTGTGTGTATTTTTGTTGTAGCTTTTCAGAAATGCAAGGCAGATATTTAAAACCAAATAAAGCTATTAAAGGCACAATGCAGGACAGAACAGCTGCCGACTGTTCATACTTTGATTTGTCATGGAATAAAAACAAACCTGTGAAATTTTCAGCTCATGTCATCATCGGAAACTGTATAGAAAACAGTGAAAACGCTTACGGTATATTAAAATCGGGAGTTTTGATCTCACCCCGCCCAATATTGTTTTCGGTCGTTGTTTTACTAATTTCTGGATTTCAGCTGGAAATGGTTTAAAGGCATTGCATACGTTTGGTAATGACTCTGAAAATGTATGGCAATAAAAACTTACTTGGTGAGAAGTACAGCTGCTTTGGATAGTATAATGCATATTGAGAAACGTTCAATTCGAAGTACCGCGGTTATGGAAAAATATGTCACTTTTTATCTCCAAAAATTATGAATCTGAGAAGCGTTATGGCCGTAACGCTTCTCAGCTATTGACTTACTGTTCTCTGGCGTGAAATAACTGCTCTAGTTTGTCGCCAAAATCTCAAAAACGCTACCACCTTTTGAATTGAAACTTTCACAGGTTAGTTTTATGGTATATATAAACAATTATATTGGTTTGAAACAAACATTAGGCTCAAATTACCAAACGTATGCAATCCCTTTAAGAGTATGTTTCTACCAGCACCATCTTTATACCATGAAAATTATTGGTAAATATGTGAACATTTGTGTTTGGGTATGATGTTACCAATCCTGAACTGTATACCTTTATGAGTAAAGAAAAGCTCGAAGCTAAAAAACGAGGAAAAAACCAAATAAGCCCGAGGGGTCGATTTCACCAAACTCATCGTAACATTACTATCAATCGTAGGACTTATGATGCAGCCCTACGTAGGATACGATGGGTTATCCTTCGTAGCTCGAGTTACGATCGATCGTAGGGCTTCGTGACTATGAAATGTCGAACCATGGTCGGAGGTAGAAATAGACCTTCCTCTGGTCGACCCAGACATGATCACAAGTAATATGTCAAAATGCCTGACGTTTCGATCCTATAGCAGGATCCTTCTCAAAAGCTGCTTAGAGTTAGGAGGACCTGATGTTTCAAGCCTAACATGACCTTTCTCAAAGGCTAAATGGCATAAGGACAAGAATATAACATGCAAATACACATAACGGGGGACAGACAGGGAAAGCATGCAATAAGGTTGGGCTATTTCAAGTCATTTTATCGGCTGATGAGCAGTTTGCAGCAGTTAATTACTTGTATAGTTTAATGTTTGTTGTGGAAGAAATCTGCAGAGTTCTATTCGCGATATTTGATGATGTTTTCAATATCCGAAAAAAACTCTTCAAAGGTGTCATGATTTGTAAAGGCCACAGAACAGCAATCATACTTTGTCTGATCCAGCATGAAAAATAATAAACCTGTGAACATTTGAGCTCAATCGGACATCTGAGTCATGAGAAAATAGCGAAAACCCGACAAAATTTTTCTTATAAAACATAAAGAATGGTTTTGATCTTACCCCGAGATCAAAACTGTTTTTGGTCTTTGTTTTACTAATATCAAGGTCAATACATCATTTCAGGCGAAAATATTTTAACGGTATGTTTCTTCCATCACCATACCCTAAAAGTTATATGTAAATCTGTGAACATTTCTGTCTGGGTATGTTACCAATCCTGTACTGTACCTTTAAGCGATAGGCCTACCATGCAGTCGTGAACAAATATTTTGTTTTTCATTCAAACGCACAAATACCGAGCAACTCAACCGTGATCAAAATTCACCTCCCACTTAATCCGTTCGCCAATGCTAAGTGGAATTTAATTTAATTTCAAGTCTTAGATTTGTGGTGTGCCATTTAATGCAGACGGGGTTGGTGTGATGTTAAATTGTGAGCCTGTCTCATTATAGTAATAGTCATGTAATAGGCCTACACATAACTGAGTCATTTTCTGTTCTGTTGGGTTTTGCCATAATTATCCAATTTGGTTGCATTATTTTGTTGTGGTCGTTATAGGTATACTATACTTTGGTAGCGTGCCAAAGCTGAAATCTTCACAGATTTACCTATAACTTACAGGGTATGAAGATGGTGCTGGTATAGAAAAATGCCGTTACAATTTTTTCTGCCTGAAATGCTGTTTTTATTTTAGTAAAACCAAAAAACCCCGCTTTTCACTGTTTTCTCAAAAAGTGGGCACCGTATGGAACTGGACATCAGATGACTGTTACTGTATCTTTCTTGATATTTTGCTCACAAATCTGCATTTCTTTGGCAAAAAAAAAAGAAGAAGTATGAAGTAACCTTCACACTTAGCACATCATTGGTAACATACCCAAACAGAAATGTTCACAGATTTACCTAAAACGTTTAGGGTATGAAGATGGTTATGGTAGAAACATGCAGTTAACATTTTTCCGCCTGAAATGCTGTATTTATTCAAAAATTTGTCAAACAAAGACCGAAAACAGTTTTGATCTCGGGGTAAGATCAAAACCAATATTTATGTTTTATAAGAAAAATTGAGTCGGGTTTTCGCTATTTTCTCGTGACTCGGATGTCCAATTGAGCTCGAATTTTCACAGGAGTGTTATGTTATGCACATGTTGGATTAGACAAAGTGTGAGCGCTGTTCTGTGACCTTTACCAATCATGTATTGTACATTTAATCACAACCTTAATTCAATGGTGGTTTCGTGTTTGTTTTATTGCAGATTTTACACCGATGGATCAGAGTCAGAATCCATCACACCAAAACCCTCTCACAACATCACCACCCCTAACAGCACCCTTGCAACTCACCACCTCGCCCTCCAAACCCCACCACAGCAACCACCATCACCATCACCATCATCACCAACACCACCGCATCGCCAACGCAAAGTCCGAGCTGATTCTGATTCCGGAGGAGACTGACGAGGAAAGGCAGCGGGAGATGGCGCAGCGCAAGACGGCCAGCGACCGTGAGCGAACACGCATGAGAGACATGAACGACGCTTTTGAGATGTTACGAGCGAAGCTGGCGCACCGCAAGCAACCGGGCAAGAAGATGTCTAAGATCCAAGCCTTGCGCTTCGCTATCGAGTACATGTCTGATTTGGAGGAGACCCTGACTATGACGACGAGGTTACCTGGGGCTGGTGGAGCTTACTACCAGTGGGCACGAACAAGGGGCTTCATTTGGGCAAGAGAAAAGGTAAGATGAAAACAATTTCCATCATCATGATCATGATTGAATATTTCATTATCCATAGGGAGACCAGTTTTCATATGTCAGTGAAGGTTAGAGCGATCATGCTCTAACCTTCGTCTATACTTAAGAAGACATTTGGAGGTCGACTTAACGTCCTAATAGCTACCTTTCAAAGACACTTTTTACTGTCAAAATGTTTATAGTAGACATCCATAATGAACATTATGTTAATTTCAAGTTCATTGGTTTGGAGGATGTTTAGAAATAGGTACCGGTAAGTAACGTTTATGATGCATGCACAACCCCATGAAATAGGGCGTAGGTTTGGTAAAAACTCTTAATACAAAACGTACAATCAATATTTTCTGCGTCATCCAAAAATTAAGACATTAAAGGTAATATATATCTTTGTCAAAGAACAAATTCATGGGCACAAATATCAAGGAAGATACAGTAACAGTCATCTGTGAAAACTTCGGTCCCATACGGTGCCCACTTTTTGAGAAAACAGTATTTCTGAAGTCTTTTCTCTTTTATTTTTGATCTTTAAAAGATCAAAAATAATTTTGATCATTGGTTTGACTCTTTTCTGGACAAATACAGCATATCAGGAAGAAATATTTTAACGGCATGTTTCTATACCATCACCATCTTTTTACCCTGTAAGTTATTGGTAAATCTGTGAAGATTTCAGTTTCGGTATGCTAGCAAAGTATGATAGTACCTTTAATTGTAATTGGTTATTAGAACTTTCACATTTTCCAATATACATGAGGTTATATTGCATAAATTTGATTTCATTCTGTACCACCAGGCCAAGCTACCAGAATATCACAATCTTCCTCAGCTCGCTACGGACGGCAACGGTAACTGCCTCCCGGTCAACGACCAGTCACAGCTCATGTGCCCTACCGTGCTCAACGTCGAATCGTACGGCGCAGTCGGCCACGGCGGCACCGGTGGGGTACCGCCGGGGCCTGAGGTAGGAGGCTACCCTGCACCCGGTGGTATGCAATACCCGATCACGTCGCCCAATGATGTCACGCTCAGACCATAAAAAACAATCTCATTAAATTTACAGTTGTTTTTATTTTTAATTTCTACAATGTGTATATAAATATCATTTGTTTTTAACGTAAGCATCCTATAAATTATTAAATGTACTTAAAAAAAAAAAGAGACTGTTTTGTCAACTGACAAATCGCCATTGTCCGTCATTTTAAAAGGAATTTACGGTGAAAACCTAATTGCCCACCCATGAATTAAATATTTATAAATGTATTTATAATTTTGAGGTTGGAAGACAGCGAGAAACATCAACAAAAACCATCAAAATGGTTGTTGATTACCCTAACCATCCACCAAATGGGAGATAAACCCTTATAACTATTATTGCCAGGAAAACTTTAATTTTGCTCTGGTTAGGCCTGTATATGTTATTTCCGTCGGAATATTTCTATAAGAAAATGTCTACGTCATGAAATTTGCATAAACGGGGAATAATTATACATTCCGGTGGTAAATCTCTGGAAAGGGGGTATTGCATGCATGCCATTGGCGACTTCTATCAAAAATCCTGGCTCAAGCCTGGTTTCGTAAAGGCCCTCAGCCTTCTAAATTCCAAGTTAATATAACAAAGTAATTCACCGATCCAGTAGGCCACGCCCCCTGACAAATTGACCATTCACAACGCGTTATTTAAGGTCTGACAAAATGTTTTAAATTGTGTATTCTTTACTACACACTTTTCGTTGAGTTTACTTTTGTTTCGTATGTACAAGGCAATTCTATGACAAATCCGAGTTTTATTCTGAACCATGGTCAAGCAGTGTTTATACTTACATTATATTTCTGACTCTCGATGCCCTGGCTGAGAGGAAATGTACATTTTTGGCCTTTTTCAAAACAAAAGTCCAACAGAGATAGGTGCCGTTCTGTGGTTGAGAGTATGCGATGCTTCGTGTGTGGCCGATCGTGGCACGTTATGTGCGTGCGCGTGTGCGTTGTTGCTTGGACGTTGCTATGGTGGGCGTGGCCTAATGGATCGGTGTATTGAGACTGTTCATTTCATTCAACCATAGTTTACAAAGTCTGTATATAGGTCAATTATTAAACAATAATTTAAAATCGTGGTCATGATTTCTAGAAAACGGCGAAAAAAATTGCTTGTGATTTTTTTCATCAAATAACCACAAGGGAAACAGACTGGACTGATTTTAAGTTATTGAAAAGTGAAGAAAAAAATAGACTGGAGCGGGATTCGAACCAGCGACCTCCGGAATACGGTACCGTATCGGCGCTAGGCTAACTGACCTATATCCAGCCCTATGTTGGCAGTGTCCCCAATATAGTCAATTATCTTTGTTCATTTGCCAGTCAGAAGCCATTGTGTCGAATCTCGGTTGCAATATATATACAACCGACATGAGCTACTTTCTGGAAGAGCATTTCGGTAGGAACATTGGTTTTATAGAGTCATAGTGAACTTTAAGAAATAGTGAGCCTTCAGACTAAAAACAGAACAATGGTGTTTTTCATCCTTAAAAAGATCCCGTAAATTACCTTTAATGTAGAAAAGTCCCAGCAATTTTGGTGTACAGTATAAGCATTGACTGTAGTTATAAACTAGACTAGTTCAACTATTGTCCACTAATATGTGACGTTATGGTTAAAGATAATATCATACTTTGTTTTTTTGTCAAAGAAATGCAGATTCATGGGCAAAAATATCAAGGAAGATACAGTAACAGTCATCTATGAAATTTCCAGTCCCATACGGTGCTCACTTTTTGAGAAAACACTGAAAACGCCAACGGTATTTTCAAATCTATTCACAGGAGTTTTGATATCACTGAGATCAAAACTATTTTTTGGTGTTTGGTTTTACTTTTCTGGATAAAAACAGCATTTCAGGCAGAGAAATCTTAACGGTATGTTTCTACCATCACCATCTTTATACCCTGTAAGTTATAGGTAAATCTGTGGAGATTTCTGTTTTGGTATGCTACAAAAGTATGATACTACCTTTAATTGTGGTCTTTTGTGAAGAGCTGTCAGAAAATGAAGTGTATTATAAATGATTCCTACAAAAACTATGAAGGATCAAAGATAGAGGACAGATTCTCCAGATTATTCTCGAAGATCATTCACTAAAAAAAAGGTTAAAGAACCAAAGTACAGGTAGACTAAACGGACTGGTGACGATTTCACGAAGCCCTACGATCCATCGTAACTCGAGTTACAAAGGATAACCGATCATATCCTACGTAGGGCTGCAATGCATCATAAATCCTACGATTGATACCCCTTGGGCAAATTTCATAGCGCTGCTTAAGAACCAAAATTTGCTTAAGCACCAAGAACTTTGAAAAATAAAATCAGTATGCCAGCCGAAACTCCTTGTGAATGTTATGCTCAGCAAATAATGGCTGAATACAAGTCAAAAGCAGTAAACATCACATGGAAATTTGGATGGTATAATCCTGTTTGATCAAGGAAGACTTTTCATGCTTAAGCAAATGTTGTGCTTAATAAGCAGCTCTATGAAATTGGTCCCTGTTGTATTATCTGGCATGCTTGCTTAATTGCTTACTGCAAATTAAGCAAAAAGAATTGTAAATATTTCATAATAAATTGTGGTTTAAAGGTGAACAACATAGATGTAGCACAGATTACCACTGTTCAGCATAATGTACAATAATGTCGATGAAGTCGTTAACGTGTAGAGAACTTGAACAACAATAAAAAATGTCAAATAAACTCAGTCAAGAAAATTGAAATTCATTTTTTGTTTTATTTGTTTGTGTTCCACATTAAATACACAGATTCAAATAAATTATTTCATTTATAAAATGTAAATGGAAACTACAGAATATTTCGACAATTAAGTTTTTGCAAATTAGACTTGCCCTTCACCGACGTGGATGAGCACTGCATACTCGGTGCTTGTTGAGTGCACATGAGAAAATCATGCACTTATTCAGGTGGGATTCGAACCCACAACCTCCTGCTTACTAGTGCAGATGTCAAACCGCTATATATGCATGTTATTTTTTTTGTACAAGTATTTACCCATAGAGTTGTTTATACATGCAAAAGCCCAGCTTTTAAATCAATCCAATTTCATAGAGTTGCTTAAGCACAACATTTGCTTAAAGGTAGTATCATAATTTGGTTTTTATCAAAGAAATACAGATTCATTGGCAAACATAACAGAGCACACTGTTCGGAACGTCGAGATAATACCTACGGTTCTTCTCAGAACCACACACTCTCACAGAAGAGATTACATGGTGTCACCGCAAACTTACCTTCATTTTAGTAGATCCACCATGCATAGCTTTAAGTCTTACTTATAACAAGACAGATACAGTGACAGTCATCTGTGAAAATTTCAGTCCCATACGGTGCCCACTTTTTGACAGTGAAAGTATTTCTTAAGTCTTTTGTCTTTTATTTTAGATCTTTTAAAAGATCAAAAAGATTTTGGGTCGTTGTTTTACTAATTTCTGGATAAATAAACAATTTCAGGCGGAAATATTTTAACAGTATGTTTCTACTAGCACCATCTTCATACCCTGAAAGTTATACGTAAATCTGTGAACATGTCTGTTTGGGTATGAATACCAATCCTGAACTGTACCTTTAAGCAAATTTTGGCACTTGAGCAGCTCTATGACATTGGCTCCTGGCTGCGCATTCACGGGCTACCTGTAGTTGAAGTTGTTTGAAAACTTGTCTTGGTACCTTCTCTGTTCCAATCTGTTCATGGCGTTGGCAACCCTTTGGAGAGCATTCCTGAAAACATCGATACAAAGAAGCGACAAATGAAATCATCTTTTTTAAATTAACACAGATAAAAAAATCATCAAATAATCACAAGGGAAACTGACTGAATTTTAAGTCATTGAAAAGTGAACAAAGAAACATTTTCTGGGGTTAAGAGCATTAACCCCTTCTGCCTAGGAAGCATCTACAGCAGTTTGCCTCATGGCATGAGAATATTCATGATTGCTTTGTTATTTCCACTGCAATACATAGAATGTGGGTACTGTCTGGAACAAGAGGTTAAATGAAACTTTATTGTCCCAAAAGATTTACTCATTGTGGTACATTTACCCCCCTTGCATTTGAATAGATCGACTTTTTCAAGCAGACTGCAATCTGTGAGTTCCAAACACAGCTGCGTGACACTGTGTGCCTGCGTATGGTGGATTCGCTTAGCTCCCACAAGGCAGCCCTGACCTGTGAATAGTCGCGTATACTTAAAAAAAAACAAGCGAGAGGGTGGGGACGAGGTTGACTGGTGTCGATTCGTGGAAGCTGAACGAATGCACCCTTGTTTACGCCGAGCTTTCTTGCGCACATGGCCCGGCCATATTTGACCGGTGACTAATAATGAGGCCTGCACAAACAAACCGAAACAAAATCCCGGGCTGAAGGGGTTTTATAAGTTCCAAATTGGACAGAGTCTACTCACTTGTTAAGGACTCTCTTCTCTAGCCTCTTGATGGAGGTGTTGGACTTTTTCTTGAGGTCTGTTAAGTTGGGGTATTTCTTGGCCTTCCCTTTTCCCTTTTTGTCCCCCTTTCCTTTGCCAGTCGAGACGGGGCCACCGAGATCCAGCCCTAGCCCCGCCTCTATGTCTTGCTGGAGCTCCTCCTCTTGAAGGAGAGATTTGGCTGTGAGATGAAAATTAGAGATAGAATTAGAAATACAGGGAAAATGGTTCAGTTGAGAAAGCGCTGACATGTCATCAAGCTAAGGTACACTGTGTCAATACTCAAAAACTTCAAAATCGTGCAGTGAGACTCATTTTCTCTGTGGACTGCTCCGTGATGCCACCTTCTTTAATTTCTAAACTGCACAGAGTCCATTTCACCAAACTCATCGTAATTTACTATCAATCGTAGGACTTATGATGCATTGCAGCCCTACGTAAGATAGGACCCCTATACGATGGGTTATCCTTCGTAACTTGAGTTACGATCGATCGTAGGGCTTCGTGAAATCAACTCCTGGTTATCTATCAAACAGCATCTGTCTTTCAAATTTCTCCTCGTGGTTTACAAGTACTTACACGGTATTTCTCCTTCTTACTTGTCTGACTTACTCACTTTATATCAACCATGCAGAGAGGGACTCCGATCTTCTGATGATAAATTTTTTCTGTCTATTCCTACTGGGTCTCAATCTTTCAGAGATAGATCATTTTCTATAAGCTGGTCCCAAACTGTGGAACTCAGTCACCATCAATATCAAGAATGCAACCTTCTGTCGCTATTTTCAGGAAACGACTTCAAATCTTTGTTCTAATAGCCCATCTCTTTGTCTGATATCTCAGAGGGATCTGCTTCAATATAAAAGAGAAGCTTACCTCGTTTTTCTTGTTCCTCCGTAAAAAGCAGCTCAATTTTGTCGCTGACTTTCTCAGGATTTCCCTGCTCGTCTCGTGGGATGATTTTCCCATGGAAAGGACACTGGAATCAGAATTTAAATCAAACGAAAGATGCGGATTAGTCGAACTCTTGACAAAGGTTCCAAGCAAGAAATAGTGTCTTCACACATTTTGTGGCCGCCATGACAAATGACATTATGGACGAATCGCAACCACTAACTGCACCCCGTTATTGCGCTTGTCGCGGCAGTTGACCGCTGAACTTTTTGTTCACATTTCACTTCAGATCTTCATACCGTAACTAAGCAAACAAAGATTATTCAGAAAAATTCAGATTTATGATGTGCGCACGGATATTTGTTATGTGCAAACATCGCACATCACAAAATATGCGCAGATATTTGTGAATTTTGTATCAAACATGTGACCAGATATCTTTAATGTGCGATGTCCATCCTGCCCCACCATTCTTTGCCGTATTGTGCATGATATGCATAGTTTATTTCACGCTGTGTATAATGTAATGAACGCCCCAAGTGTCATGTGTCATGGCGACCACCACATCTCTCCCTGGGTACGAAACCACACTATAGACACTATTCATCCTTTGATCCACAAGGTAAAGGGGATTTTAATACTGTACTTTGCTTGTTGATTTATTGATTTATTGATTTATTTCTGATATTTATCCAGGGTACTTATTCACCAAAGGGTGGTCTTCCATAAGGCCCTGACATAGGTTTAAAATAAAAACAGATTACATACAGACATTTACAAGAAAACCAATAAAAATAACAATTAAACCAATTAAAAGGAGAAATAGTAAAAGACAAAACAGTCACGTAAAAATAAAAAGTGCCAACAGGAGAAATTATAGGTAATACACGTTACGCAATCAGCACTACACAAAAATTAATACATGTATTAAGATAATTATAAAACAGGGAAAAACTACGGTAAAAGCAAAACAGTGATATAAAGCTGCAGTACAAACATTGCATCATACAAATAAAACAACATAATAGACATTAACAAGAAAGTAAAACAAATTTCAATTAAACCAATTAATTAAAAGGAGAAGTATTCAAAGCGCAATTATGGTACCCTGCCATACATTTGAATAGGTGGTGTCGGTCTATACATGTAGGTTATCTATGTCTATGGCGGTGACGTAGTCCACTTACCTTATACCTATCCATTCTTTCACAGAGCTTCCCAGAAGGCAATGGGGCACGGCACGTCCACTTGACCGGCTGGAATTCACCGGTAAAATTGAAGACACGCGTGGTCAAGCTGTCCTTAGCAGCCTAAATGCAAAACAAAAAAACATTCAATAACCAAAAATAAAAGAATAATTCAAGACAACTATTTACAGAAATATAGAAAGCCGCATCCTCTTTGAGTGATCCCCCATGTACCGTTTCTCAGGTTGCAGCTTGCTGCGTGTATCGATGAAATGATCCTTGGGATATAGTGGTAATTTCAAAAAAATAATTTCAAAGCATTGAAAGAGGCTGACCTCCATGATCTTGACCTCATCTGGTGCCGATGAACTCCAGACACGCTGAGCAGTATCGGCCCTGTTGAACAACACAAGCGAAATATCAAATAATTAAGTATCAAATTTGAAAGATGAACGAAGAAAACTAACTAGAGCGGGATTCAAACCTGTCACCTCCACAGTGCAAATCCGACAACCAAAGAATTTACACCCGCCGCACTCTATACTGCAGGGTGTACGTCCCCTTATCATGGGACGAACACCCTGCAATTATAGAGCGCGCCGGAGAATAAATTATTTTGTTGCCAGACAAAAGGCGATGGGGACACTGCAGTAAAGGCGAACAATCTTTGGATAGGTCATAAATAAACAAGTGTGACTTACAGTACAACAGTTGGAGCTTCGATCTTCTCCGGGTTTGACCAGTGCTCAAGATCAACGCCGAATGGGACAACCGGAGCTTTGGCTAGGAGCTGCTGACGCTGACGTTTCTCATTGGTCAATTCCTCCTTGGGTCTGTCACATGACTTCCTCTTCCTGTCAATCAATATGAAATAGAACGGAACATTATTTACGTTATGTTCTTCAAGATAGGAGGGCCTGACGTTTCGATCCTAGAAGGATCTTTCTCAAAGTCTGCTCAGAGTTAGGAGGGCCTGACGTTTCGATCCTAACAGGATCTTTCTCAAAGGTTGCTCAGAGTTAGGAGGGCCTGACGTTTCAATCCTAACAGGATCTTTCTCAAAGGCTGCTCAGAGTTAGGAGGGCCTGACGTTTCAATCCTAACAGGATCTTTCTCAAAGGCTGCTCAGAGTTAGGAGGGCCTGACGTTTCAATCCTAACAGGATCTTTCTCAAAGGCTAATTGACAAGAGGACAAGAAAATGCAAGTAAACTACATATAAATGGATGAGAGGATCAGAGCATCACCTGTTCTACTCCGAGCCACTCTGTACGAACGTCTGATACATGAGTGCATGCTAATTTTATGCAACGTGACACATCAGCCAATCAGATCTGTTTTGAAAACATTTCTGTCTGGATTGTGACGAAGGATGTTGATTGGTCATTTCTGCATGTCGCGCAGCAGCTATCTACGTGATAGACGCACTCACCATACGGTATGATAGTAGATGCCCCTTGATTGGTAAAAACCTAGAGGTCAGTGCTGGGTTGGCTTGCATAATTAATCAGGAAATCTGCACGCAAGTGATAGACGCTCGCTCGCTGTATGGCGAGAGCGTCTATCACATTGACTACCAGGGAACCAGGGAACCAGGGAACCAGGGAAACAGGAAAAGCATGCAATAAGGCTGGGTAAACTACAAAGAGAGGATAGAGGTGGGCAAGTGTGGTCAGGGGAAGGGGATCATTTTTGAGAGTGGTACCCTGACTCACTTTGCCAGCTGCATATCTCTGATAGCTGTCAGCCTCTTCTTCATCTCTAGTATGGTGCCTGCCTGGGATGCTGGGTCAGACAGGTCATGCTTGGCCTCCCGTAGCGGGTGCCAGCCCGCCACATCCTCAGTATCCATAGCACTACTACCGGCAGAGCTGGACACCGTCTTGCCAATGCTGGTTGATGAGGTATGGGGCTGTTCGTGACTGGTACTCGGTAAAGGTTCCAAACCTAAACACAACCGTTTCAAATCATTACAAAGATTAAAGAATCTTTTTTAAAGATTAAAAGACAAAAATGGGGCAAGAATGATGTTTGGTATAGCTAAATGTTCGTTATAGCGGTGTTCGTTATGACGGCATTCTACTGTACCTACTTCCCAGTACTTGAACAATTATCAATTTAAAAAATCATCAACAAACCTTTCAGAAAAAAATAGGTATAATTCACACTTTCCCTGTGTCCATATGAAAGAAAATGAAAAAAATCCATAACAATTGGACGCCTCTAAATAATAACAAATAATTACCATATTCTTCTCTGAGATGTTCAGGAATATTCGGTTCGAAGCCTTCTTTCTCGGGGACGTCTTCGAATCCCTCCCCTTCACTGTCTGAATCTCCGCCCCTGTTATCATGGACGGAGGGTTGTCTGTGCTGCGACTCGTCAGGGTGGATGTTTAGCTCAGCGTATTTAGCAGCGGCGCTCTTCAGGGCTTGTTTGAGGTCCAGGCATCTCTTGATCTTGTCCTCGTGTTTACCACTTTTGTTGAAGACCTGGAAGAATGAAGGATAAGACTAAAGCAATGCAAGGTGGAAGTACTAAATAAGGTAGGTTTGCGGTTACACCATGTAATCTCTTCTATGAGTGTGTGGTTCTGAGAAGAACAGGGCATGAAATATCCACTAGTCCGTTGACCGAGTCTAGTGATTTCAGTGTCGGTCTAGTAAAATGTGTTGCATAATTAAAATGCTGCCTAAATTGATGATTTTAGCACAATATTGCATACAATCACGGTTTTCCTATGTACATGATTGCCACAGGTCTAGTGAAAAAAAGTTCTTGTAAAACTCTTCAATTACTAGACCTGCTGTCCAGTACTTTTTTCACGAAATTAAAGCCCTAAAGAACCGATGGTTTACACTCGACGTCTGAACAGTGTGCTCTGTCACTCTCCTGAAGACGAACAGAGCACACTGTTCTGAATGTCGAGATAATACCACCGGTTCTTCTCAGAACCACACACTTACAGAACAGATAAGATGGTGTCACCGCAAAACTATCTTATTTAAGAATGGAGGAAACACGAGAATGACAATAAAGCCCTGTTCAGACTGGATATTTTTTTTGTGGGAAAACTCACAGAGCAATGGTTAACGGCCCTGGAAACTTTCCAGTGTCCAGTGCAAACCTTTACAGGCCACTCTGGCTGGCAAAAGAATCCAAGGGGTCGATTTCACAAAACCCTACGATGGATCATAACTCGAGTTAAGAAGGACAACCCATCATACTCTACGTAGGGTTGCAATGCATCATAAGTCCTACGAAGTTATGATGAGTTTGGTGAAATCAATCCCTGCTCAGTTACTTTAACCACGGTGTCAGTTAAATCTTCCAACTCCAAAAACTTTGAACGATGATATAAAGATTTACCCATTTGAAATTTAACCATCATCCCTGTTCAATTTAAGTCCAATGTGTACACGGCTTAAGCTAGGACATAAAACCTGGACATTACATTTATCTTAGGGATTTCAAAGCCATTTGAAATTCAATGTATAATGCCAAACTGCTATGATGCATAATACAGCATGCATTTCAGGCAGAAAAATGTTAACGGTATGTTTCAACCATCACCATCTATACCCTGTAAAAGTATAGGTATAATCTGTGAAGATTTCTGTTTTGGTGTGCTACCAAAGTATGATACTACCTTTAAATGAGTATGGGAGAATTTGAAAAGTTAGAAGGTTCACATCCAACCTCCAGAAAGAACGTTCATTACCGGTACCCACCTCAATCCAAGCAGCTAGGCGGGGTAGGTAGGATGAAGTGATTAGCCTGTTCATATCTGCCAACGTCGTCAAGATGGCTTGATTATCTTCATCTTCCTCGAGCGTGACGCCATCTATGAGGAAAACAGGAAAATATCATGATCTTTTTATAAGGCGCTTAAAAACAATGTTTCTAAATGCACTTATGTCTGTCTACAAATTTCTAACCAGAACTTAAACGGATACATGAATACAAACCTTTTTTCAATAATTCCAGCTTCAGTGAAAGCTAAAAAACAGCACTTTTTCATTAATATTGAAATTTCAAAAAGCGACTAAGTATTTAGTGTTTCCAACCTGTATTGATGTTGATATCGATGTTATAATTCCAAGATGGCAGTCCGTGCTGCTGCAGAAGACCCGCGTCATTCCCAGCATGCATTGGACTCGTTGGTTTTCCTTCTTCTTCCGATAAATGGCCATCATCATCACTTTCTTTACTTTCATTGTCTGCAAGTCCTGAATCTTTGTCCTGTCTGCATTTCTTTGCACTTCTGTCTTTACTCTTTCCTTTTTCCACCCCCTCCATGGAAGTGGAGGGACCTGCTCCATCAGTGGAATCTATGCTGCTTGCGGTTGATACCACTGCCTGTGGAGGGAGGTTTGGATCAGTGTAACGGGCAGGGTGAGGTAGTAATAACTCAAAGCAGTTCTCAATTTGCGTCAGGCATTCGTTCATCTCTGGAATTGTCTCTGCAAATAAAAAAACAATAAAACACTTTTAACAGAAAGTCTCCAATCAATACACAGGTTTACACTTCTAGAAAAGCGCATGCGTGATAGTGCCTGGTTTCAAAGTCGCGATCAAAACCGCCGAAGTGTAAACCCGTGTATTGTCTTCGACAATGGTCGGGCTTACACTTCGGAAAGTGCGCATGAGTGGAAGTGCCTCGTTTTGAAGTTGCGATGAAAATCTAAGATGGCTGCCATGGTGTAAACCTGTGTATTGGCCTAGATCAGAGCCGTAAATAAAGAGAGTTTGGCCAACTCGGTTTCAGGCAACTCATTTATGATTGGTCAATAGCCCTCACGTGACTACAAGGCGCCATGTTGGGGACCAACTTTGAGTCAATCAACTGCAATATTTCACATCTGTCTTTGCCCTATATTCAGGAGAAATGCACATTCCATGGTTTCATGATCACAACAAATGGCACACCATTGTAAAGAGGAATAAAGAAGCTTTCCAATGATGTCAGTTTCACCGTTCATAGATCCGTAACAAAAAAGATATAATCCCTCAAACTTGAGTTGTAGAACTTTTTAAGGGGTTTATTAGACAAACAACCATTGCTAAAATAGTTTGCGCGCCCGCGCGCGCGTGTGTACGCGCATCCACTGTAGGTCCCTAACATGGCGCAGTTGGCCAAACTCTCTTTATTTACGGCTCTGGCCTAGATATTGTCATAGCGCCCCCAATTGACAGACATTAGTTAGTCAGTTAATAAACTGGTACCTGGGGCTTTTCTGAAATCTCGGCTCTGGCTCCGGCTCCATTTCAAAATTACAGGTATCAAAATAGAGGCTTTTGGCTGCAGTTCAGAAGTATATTCTCTGGTTTGAAAAGGACAACAGAGCTTTAGCTTCAATGGAAAACCACAACCTATATTTTCAGTGTATGTAAACAGAGACGAAGCTGGAGCCAGAGCCGAGCTTTGAGAAAGGCCCCTGGACTTCAAGAGTTGCAGCTTGCTGATAACGGCAGTGACGATACAATTTTTCATCACTTTTGCTAAACAACAGTTATCTTGAAGTCCATACTTTTATAAATCCAGTTTGATAGGTCTGACAGGCGTTAAGCAAGCTGTGCGTCTATTATGAAAAATCTTAAGTACCGGTAATTTAAAAGTGAACACAGGAAAAAACACTGGAGTGGGATTCGAACCACTTTCCAGCGACCTCCTAAATACCTTACAGGCGCTCTTACCAACTGAGCTATCCATCCCTATGTTGGTGGTGTCTCTAATAATCAATTTATCTTTGTTCGTTTGGCAGTCAGAAGCCATGAAATCAATACTGTTTTTGGTTGTAATCTTTTCTGAATAAAATTTCTGAGGTAAGATTTCTGTTTTGGTAAGCTACCGAAGTATGATAGTACCTTTAACCATGTGATCACTAATTAATTATCTTGATGTTACAATTTGGAGTCAAACTAAACACACCACAGAAGGACAAAAGTACGGAGAATGAATTTACCATCCATATCATTGAGTGTCTTGCTGATGCGCTGGGCCAGGGCCAGTTGGAGCTTTGCTTGTCTGGCAGCTTGGGATCGCCGCTCCGCTGCCGTTCTTGCTTCCAGATTGGCAAAATCAACCTGCAATAAAAGATTCAAGATGAACTAAGGAAGTGTTTCCATTGGACTGCTTTGTGCTAATGTTAGCTCAATACAGTGGCTACGTGTAAATCTTCCGCGATCACTTTCGGCCTGTTAATTTTACATCATGCTCGCGGGGTGGTTAGTTTAGCGTGCATTCCCATTGGATTTATCTTTACAAGTAATAAACTGTTGCAAGCTGCTCATCAGCCGAAATAATGACATGAAATGTCTTGGAGTTTATAGGAGGGCCTGATGTGTTTCGATCCAAGCAGGATCTTTCTCAAAGGCTACAAATAAACTATGCGTATCGATGCTGTTAGGATTGAAACCCGTCAGGCCCTACTATTAACTCCAGAGATTCCATTTTGTCAATTAACAGGAAAGTTGCGGTAGTTTAACCAAAAAAACTCCAATGGGAACACACAGGGCTCAAAATAGTACTAGCCCGACATACAATGTCTAGCAAAAACCACTCTGGGCTAGCTAGACTCACTTCCTTGGTTGCTCAACAGGCTAGTAAAAAAATAAGAACCTACATGTTAAGGTATGGATCAACATATGTACGGGCTAGTAAACATCTAAACAGGCTAGCAAAATCTGAAGTAAGCTGGTCTGATGGGCTAGTCAGGAAAAAAAAGTTTGCGCAAGGCCTGACAAGGCCTGAATCCATATCAAAGTAGATGTTGTTCAGGAAATAGATTATTATTAAAGAGAGTAGATGAATGGAGTTGACCACATAAAAGCAGAAGATCTAAACACAACATCCAGCCGGAATATACTTATTAGTTGGAACAAGAAACTTTGACAGTGAATACAGCAAACAGAAGCCTAAGCCTCAAGATGAAAAGGTAGTGAGGTCCTAAGATACTAACCATTTTGTTGTACTTGAGGAAGCCGTAGCCTAGAGCCAGTTTCTTGTAAGCCTTGCCGTACTTGGCATTCCATTCCTGGATGGCTTTCAGCGTTTGCTCCTTGAGGAGTTTGGCAGCAGATTTGGGAGGCGGCAGTGGATTGTCCCCCGTTGTCCCCACGGTCAACTCAAGAAATTCCTGGAGGTGAGAATTTCAAGATTTCGTTTTCAAAAATGGAAGGATTGGGAGGGGATAAATATTTATAATATCAAGGAAACTACACAATGTTTTCAATAGACAACGAAGAAGTAGCCTGCCCATTTAAGAGCCAGATACCAGGGGCCAATTTCATAGAGCTGCTTAAGCACAAAAATTGCTTAAGCATGAAAAGCCTTCCTTGATCAAACAGGATTGCCAACCAAATGTCCATGTGAGGTTTACTACTTTTGACTTGTAATCAGCCATTGTTTGCTGAGCATAACATTCACAAGGAGTTTTGGCTGGCATACTGATTTTATTTACCAAATATTTTGGTAGTTAAGCAAATTTCGGTGCTTAAAGCATTGCATACGTTTGGTAATTGACTCTGAAAATGTATGGCAATAAAAACTTACTTGGTGAGAAGTACAGCTGCTTTGGATAGTATAATGCATATTGAGAAACGTTCAATTCGAAGTACCGCGGTTATGGAAAAATATGTCACTTTTTATCTCCAAAAATTATGAATCTGAAAAGCGTTATGGCCGTAACGCTTCTCAGCTATTGACTAACTGTTATCTGGCGTGAAATAACCGCTCTAGTTTGTCGCCAAAATCTCACAAACGCTACAACCTTTTGAATTGAAACTTTCACAGGTTAGTTTTATGGTATATATATATACAATTATATTGGTTTGAAACAAACAATAGCCTCAAATTACCAAACGTATGCGATCCCTTTAAACAGCTCTATAAAAATTGGCCCCTGGACTGAATAAAGAGAGCTTAGGAAAGCACATCAGTGAAAACGTATTATCAACACGGATTCGGGATAGTGACCACACTACATGTCAGTCAAAACAGATAGCTACTCTCACAGTTAAGCATGCGCACTATCCATGTGTGACCGAAACCTCTCTAATACCTGCATGTCAGCTACCAGAAGTTCCCTGAAATGATGTGAGCGACTGAAGAGCTCATTCATGATCTGGAAAGAGGAGAGACGTATCTCAGCGTGTTCCTCCATTAGCTGACTAGACAACAGGTTGAAGGCATGCTCTACGTATGCATCAGATATCCTGCAACGAAATCAACAACATTCAAGGTACAATACATGATTGGTAAAGGTCATAGAGCAGCACTCACACTTTGTCTGATCCAGCATGTACATCAAATAACACACCTGTGAAAATTTGAGCTCAATCGGATATCCGCTGGGTCACGAGAATATAGTAAAAAACTGACTTAATTTTTCTTATAAAACATAAAGAATGGTTTAGATTTTACCCACAATCAAATTGTTTTTGGTCTTTGTTTGACTAATTTCTGGATAAATACACCATTCCAGGCAGAAATATTTTAACGGTATGTTTCTACCAGCACTATCGTCATATTCTGAAAGTTAGGAAAATCTGTAAACATTTCTGTTCGGGTATGATACCAAAATTATCCTGTACTGTACCTTTAATCCCAAAACCTACATCAGGTTTTACTACGACCTTTCAAAATCTGCCACAATAGACGGATTGCGTAATCAATGTTATATGCCATAACGTGACACATCTCAATCGATGCAGAACAGCAGTGGAAACGAGCAAAGAAAACCATTATATCGTCCACATTCTACTTTGCACGTTCAGGGATGAGATTGATCAATGATAAAAATGTCTGAAAACAGCTAGCTGACAATTTGAAAATCTGAAAATCTCCTATACTTTTGTACACAGCCTGTGAGGAAAAAAAATCTGAAATCCAAAACAAAAAAATTTGAAATCAGATTTTAATCTGAGAAATCTAATCCCTGCAAGTTTTTACTGCTGCTCTGTGCCAAATGAGATGGAAAAATTACCTGCAGATCTTCTTGAGCTGCTTCAGTGGTTTCTCCTCAAGAACCGGCCTTCCTGAATGTGTCATCTCTTCAACTAATTTCTCCAGTTCCTCGCAGAGGGCGTTATCAAGTTGACCGTTCTCCTGGCTGGAGGGTCGGCCACTTTCTCGGCCAAATTTGGAAGATGTCGACGACGAGGCCATATTGCTGGATTTCCAGCACAACAACTTTGATGCTAAACACACTACAGTCAAAAAAATACATAGATAGAAGACACATGTAATAGGATATATAAAACAATAACAAGTTACTCTAAAATTTACAAATCCTAGATATGTCTAAGTTTGAACATGTTGAACATTTAATGTTAGGCCTACATCATTTAATGTAAATACAAGTACTGTAACAGTGTTCTCCAACGTGTAGAACAGACGTGGCGCACCGCCACGCTTTCTGCGGCAGCCGCCACGCTTAAAAATCGCCGCCACGCTTTAAAATCATGCCGCCACGTTAACATTTTGTACTATACAGTAAATAATTACTACAGAAATAATCTGGAAACAATGAGAATCACTTTATTTTCGATCCTAACCTTCGAAACTTTCCAATGATTTCGCACGAACTGTCAAATTTCCGACGCGAGGCAACTCGAATTGACAAACATTAAACGGATGTACTGGGGAGACAGCGAGTCGACCGGCCCTGCAATGTACACGTGCACTGCAAGAGACCTACTTTTGCTGCATATAATCTGCACTGCAAGAGACCTACTTTTGCTGCATACGGTCTGCGCACGTGGTCACAAATCTGGTTACGTTTACGCGAAACTTCGACGAATTTTTTTCCGAAAAATCGGCATTTTGAATGAGCTTGCTTTATTCAAACTACATTTTCGATGATTTATCATACATTCACATGAAATAAGAAGTCATTTTTGGAAATTATGAGGAACAAATGCCTACAAAAAGTTGAGTTTGCGATTGCAACTGTTGACACTAATCTTGCCACAACGGGATTTTACCTTACCGCGATGTGCCGTGTGATGGCCGTGGGGCTAATGCTTCGTGCGACCGGTGAACAGTCCGCTCGGTCACGCTTCCAACGTTACGTACCTTGGTACACGGAAACTTTTAATGTTCACCTGTTATTGAATGATTTTCGCTCTTAGCTAAGATTTACTTATAACTTGTCATCTGGTCATCACGTTCCGTTTGGAATGAATGTAATTTTCTCTTGATTTATCTGTGAAACTTAGAATATAATGTCTACCTAGGCCCAGAAAATATGATGGTAGGCCTATCGAAAATTAAAAACTGGTCTACCAAAGTAAATTTTTAAGCTGAGGCCACTTTTAAGTTTTATTCCAATGTTTTTGGAATTTTGAGGTTTATTTATTTTTGCTTGACCATTAGACATATTTTCTTCGGTTTTAAACTGATTTTAAAACTGATTTTCAAAATAATGTGGGACCAAGTCTCTTGTCTAATTTTGGACGTGAAGGTTTAGGGGTCCAATCATGTAGTTATTACACTAGATAGATCCAAAAGATGGGAAAACATTTTTTTTTGCAAAACTTGTGCTACAGTACAGTATTTCCCCTTATTTTTCCACTTTCCAAAATCTAAATTCTAGATACAGTTTTATTCCAATGTTTTTGGAATTTTGAGGTTTATTTATTTTTGCTTGACCATTAGACATATTTTCTTCGGTTTTAAACTGATTTTAAAACTGATTTTCAAAATAATGTGGGACCAAGTCTCTTGTCTAATTTTGGACGTGAATAGAATTAGATAATTATATTTGTTAAAATTGTTAATAGGGTAAACCTTATTAATTAATAAACCTAAAATAAAACGCTTGGTCTTAACACATTTTAGCTACCTAGATCAAGAACTGAAAATTGAAATTTTGGAACAAATATATAGTCGGTACTGATCTTTTATTTGATGTTCTGTTTAATAATTTGCTTAATAAATGGAAGTCTTATACAACTCTTGACAACTTTTGCACACACAAAAATTGGGGTAAAGTGGACAGAAATTGCCTTAGAATGCATCACAGAGCATCTAGAATCCAAATTTTCCCGGGGCCCTTAAGCGGGCCCCAGACCCCACGCCGTTAGTGCTTCGCGCTACGCGCTCAGCACCACTCTCTAATTTTATAAGTTGGAGAACACTGCTGTAATTATAACATTTCCCAGAGAAATACATTAAAAATACTAAATTCGACTGTTAAATTTAATCATAACAATTATACAGGGGCCTGATTAAAATAAATCGCAATCAATGAGAATGAAAAATGTAAATACAAATTTCTTGGGAAACATTCAATTACAATGAATAAGAGACATCGTCCCCATTTTTTGATTGAAAAAAACCCAGTCTTTTCAAAATTACAAGTTGATCAGTATCCCAGTAAGACGATTTCAATTGTTTATTTTTAATAACGCAACTGGTGAAGGGACTTCGTAACGTTACACTGAAAATTTTCTGTCAATAAAAACATAAAAACGGCAAATTAGGCCTAATATTACAAATCAAATTACACACGTTTGCTTACAAAATATGCTTGAATACTTACCTATCTCATAACCCACTTCAGTGTCACTGTGATTCTTCTTTATCGAAGAAAAAGATGTAAAATTATTGCACAACGAAGTACGAAGTTTTCTCCACAATAGGCCTATTTGACAATGTAAACTATACAATGGCATGTAAACATTGGAATAACACGACACATTGTGTGCACAACAAATGCGGTCCGGAAGCAGCGTAGGAAAAAAATGTAAATAATCATATACCCTTCCCGTCATGCAACAGTCATTTGGAATACCGCGATTTGATTGGTCGGTTCGTTTAAAGCGTAAAATTTCAACATTTTGTACACATGACATAAGAATTTGACGATCGGAAGCAGTTGCTATTTTTCTTAGCTCGCCGTTTTTGGAGGAAAATACCCTCTTTTTCACGGATTTTTAGCACAGGGAACTACAGTTTCGAACTAAGGGAGTTGAAAAGGGGAATTGATCTGTAATTGGTTGATTAAATCCTCGCAAAGATGGTGAAAACAAACGGGAAAGGACCCCAGGAAAAGAACATTCAAGTGTTCGTGCGTTGCAGGTTGGTTTCTTGTCATTGATTTCCAGGCTTAGTTCACTTTTCAAATAAAATTTGTCTGTTTTGAAGCATGTGAATGAAATTTTTTTAATTTAATTTATGAAGTGTGTTAATTTAATGTGACAGCCTACATATAGAAAATGAAATATTGGCCTAAACCTTACTGTTTTCAGCAGTCTTTGGCCCTTTCAATAGATTAATTTTCACTAGGCCTAATTTATGTCTTTCTTACTTGATACTTCTGACTAAGTTAACGTTAGTTTCTGTGATTTGCTGGCCAAACAAAGTCAGTATTCCTCGCTTTTGAATATTCTGTGGGATAGAGGAAGATTTCACTGACACTTTGCGATCATCGCTAAAGCCCAAATGGCATCGCTAAACGGAAAATTGCTACGCAAATTAGGCCTAGTGACCGTAGCGATTTTCCATTTAGCGATGGATTTGGTTGGGCTTACCTTTAGCGATGATCACAAAGCCCAAGCGTAGCGATTTTCTGTTTAGTGATGGATTTAGGCTTTAGCGATGTCACAAAGCGTTAGTGAAATCAGCCCCAGATGTCAAGAAAATGACTTAACCTAGCCGCAACAAAAGTCTGTTAGTGTTAATAAAAGTGTTAAAGTGTATCAAAAGGTAGTTGCGATGATCGTAACCCTAGGTCTGAGGTTTCAGGTCAACTCGGTCCGTGACCAACTCGGTCCGAGTCAACTCGGTCCGTGACCAACTCGGTCCGTAACTAACTCGGTCCATGACCAACTCGGTCCGTAACCAACTCGGTCCGAGGCCAACTCGGTCGGTAACCAACTCGGTCCGTGACCAACTCGGTCCGTGACCAACTCGGTCCCTATGGGAAAATGCACGTAAAAACGTCTGGTAATTTTGTTGCAGCAAAACGAGTACGTAGTCTCGCAAATTGCGTGAATTGAACTATTTATTTAGGTCTATTTATTTATTTATTCATTTATTATCTTAAAAACATTAAAAGAATGAAAAATACATTGGTCCATGGGCCTGACAAAAAGTAAAAAAAAAAAAAAAAAAAAAAAAACCTGTCATCAAAAGACGTGCCTTCCCAAACACCTGCCAATTATAAATCTTATATTAAATTATGTTATATGTATATACACAGATTAATTAAAACAAAGCTAAACAATCAAAAACAAAAACACAAAACAATCATCATTATTATTCATTAATTGATTTATTAATTTTAAACATAAAAAACACGTTTTCATAAGGCATTTGATTACAAGTCAACTCGCCCCCTAGCCGACTCGCCCCTTACCGACTCGCCCCTTACCAACTCGCCCCCTGACCGACTCGCCCCCTGACCGACTCGCCCCTTACCAACTCGCCTCCTAGCCGACTCGCCCCCTGGCCGACTCGCCCCCTGACCGACTCGCCCCCTAGCCAACTCGCCCCCTGATTTATTCAGAAATGAGATGCAAAATGCGAAGTTAATAAGGCATCATAATTAATACCCAAATGCTTCTCACCCTTTTGTAGGGCTTCTATGTGTTTATGTCAAACATTTTATGATTAAGAATGAAAAATGCACAAAGTCCACACACATAACTCCTGCATGGTTCGATTGCAGTTCAAGCAATTTAATTAATATTTCCTTTGCAGAACCAAAAACATCAAAAATTCAAAAACGCAACTTAAAAACAAGAAAAACAAGTGAACAACAACACTTAAAACAAACCATAGAACAAAACATATCGTCATAATAAAAAAAAGGTCTACAAAAAATGTCAACAATAACACTTAAAGTTAAAGCAAGACATTTTAAAACAAAATGATAACAAAATTTGTTAAGAAAGAACATCGAATAATATAACAAAAAATTGTCATTTTATCTCAAAGAGTCACAAAAACTCAAAAACATCGTCATAAGGACAAAAACACAAAATTCGGCCAGGGGGCGAGTCGGTCAGGGGGCGAGTCGGCTAGGGGGCGAGTCGGCCAGGGGGCGAGTCGGCCAGGAGGCGAGTTGGTAAGGGGCGAGTCGGTCAGGGGGCGAGTCGGTCAGGGGGCGAGTCGGTAAGGGGCGAGTCGGTAAGGGGCGAGTCGGCTAGGGGGCGAGTTGACCTGTTACCACATGACTTCCTGTATAATTTAATTAATATTTTAATTAAAATTGTATTGTGCCATTTTATCTAATAATTATGGTATCAACATAATTTATTTCTTCACGGTTTCAGCCACAAGCAAAACATATTATGTTATGATGACATTAAAAAACATTAATGCAAGTAGCCTACATGTTGTACACTGCTGCTGCAAACTGCATGGATTCTTGTTTGTGTACGTTTTCCCATAGGGACCGAGTTGGTCACGGACCGAGTTGGTCACGGACCGAGTTGGTCACGGACCGAGTTGGCCTCGGACCGAGTTGGCCACGGACCGAGTTGGCCACGGACCGAGTTGGCCTCGGACCGAGTTGGCCTCGGACCGAGTTGGTCACGGACCGAGTTGACTCGGACCGAGTTGGTTACGGACCGAGTTGACTGGCACCCAGGTCTGACATGGGGACGGGGACCTTAGGGTTACGATCATCGCAACTAATCAAAAGGAACAAATATAGGAGAGGATCCGGAAACTCAAGCATAAATTAAAGGTCGGACCAGATCCGGGATGTGACTTTCATCAACACCCTCGCCTCGACGTACGATTTGGTCGGCGTATGAGTTGGTTGCCATACAACTTTACAAGTTGACCTGCTTGTTTTTCTATGACTATGTTTAGGCCCTATTAAAGTATTATTTTAAAAAGTATTATAAGACTAAGTTGTTTATTTTTTGCC